>OW240921.1:118279911-118312719 GCA_933207985.1 Pelobates cultripes
TTTACTCGTTCTCCCCCCCTCATTCCACATTCTCATGGCACAGTGCGTTTTACCTTTTACTCGTTATCCCCCCCTCATTCCACATCCTCATGGCACAGTGCGTTTTACCTTTTATTTGTTACCCCCCCCTCATTCCACATCCTCATGGCACAGTGCGTTTTACCTTTTATTCGTTATCCCCCCTCATTCCACATCCTCATGGTACAGTGCGTTTTACCTTTTATTTGTTACCCCCCCTCATTCCACATCCTCATGGTACAGTGCGTTTTACCTTTTACTCGTTCTCCCCCCCTCATTCCACATCCTCATGGCACAGTGCGTTTTACCTTTTATTCGTTATCCCCCCTCATTCCACATCCTCATGGCACAGTGCGTTTTACCTTTTACTCGTTATCCCCCCTCATTCCACATCCTCATGGTACAGTGCGTTTTACCTTTTATTTGTTACCCCCCCTCATTCCACATCCTCATGGCACAGTGCGTTTTACCTTTTATTCGTTATCCCCCCTCATTCCACATTCTCATGGCAGAGGGGATAGTTAAAGGATCCAAGGTCTGTCAGAACCTTTTCACTTCTAGTAAAAGCAGATAGATGAAAGGTTAAATGATATTGGGGAATATTAAAGTGCACATTGAAATATAATATGCGTGATTTCTGAGTGAATGTCTTCCAATTAATTACTTTCCTAATCGCTTCCTTGCAGAACCTATGAACCTGTTCGAGAGATGTGCTCCGTAGGGGACGTCCCTTCCAAGGCTGCCATCTTTATCAGCAAGTAAGTAGATATGATCCTATGGTGCCAGAGTGCAAGCTACCTTGTTTCGAGCTGTAAACATCCAAAATACCCTCCTCCCTTCCCCCCCCCCACCATGTCTCTTAACAAGATATTGAAACATGCAACATTCCAATATATGCACCACAATCTGCGACATTGCAGTCTAAATACCACGTTCCAATATATTCCAATCTATATACCATATTCCTTGACATTCTAATCTATACACCACATTTTATTAAATTGGCAGGATTATATGGGTGTGTCATTGTGTTTTATGTGTGTACTAATGTGTACACACATGTACACCCTTGCGCCAGAGGGGGAACCCAAAACCTTTCTTTCACCAGGGCCCTCTCTGCATTAGTTTTGCCACTGGTCCAAAATATACACCACATTCCACAACATTCCAGTATACACACCACATTCCGTATATACAGAACATTCATATACAAATAGATTTGACAACACTTCAGTACTTGTCTTTGCTAGCCCGGCACTGTGTGGGTGTGATTCTATTTTCCTGGAGAACCATCACCTCCATGCTGTCTCGGCCTGGATTTCTGGGATTTGCAAAACAGAAAGGGGGCATTCATTTGTACTTAGTAGATATTGGTGCGGAGTAAGTGACAAGGACCTACACCTATAAGTGGAGTGCTCAAACACAGATAAATCTTACCAAAACGTAGTCTCATTCAATGGTAAAATATGGAGTACATGTCAAAATAAAATACAGAAAATACAATATAGTGTAGACGGTACTAAAAAATGGCTTCACAGTGATTATAATAATATCGTGTTGAATATTACACTCACATTTCAAGGAGCCTGTATATAGAAAACACTGGCTCCGTATAAAGGCTTGTGTGCTGTTATGGTAGCACCACCCTCCTACTTCGGCTTTAAGAATTTCTCGGGAACACGAAAAAAAGAGAAGAAAGCAAACCAATGTGTAGACTTATGGTGATAAATGAGACACTTATCACCATAAGTCTACATATTGGTTTGCTTTCTTCTCTTTTTTTCGTGTTCCCGAGAAATTCTTCAAGCCACACATTTATCACCATAAGTCTACACATTGGTTTGCTTTCTTCATTTTTTTTCGTGTTCCCGAGAAATTCTTCAAGCCGAAGTAGGAGGGTGGTGCTACCATAACAGCACACAAGCCTTTATACGGAGCCAGTGTTTTCTATATACAGGCTCCTTGAAATGTGAGTGTAATATTCAACACGATATTATTATAATCACTGTGAAGCCATTTTTTAGTACCGTCTACACTATATTGTATTTTCTGTATTTTATTTTGACATGTACCCCATATTTTACCATTGAATGAGACTACGTTTTGGTAAGATTTATCTGTGTTTGAGCACTCCACTTATAGGTGTAGGTCCTAGTCACTTACACCGCACCAATATCTACTAAATGTATTCAGTGGAATAGAGGATATTTCCACACTAGTGTATTGAGCTGCCGCCTGTAAATCACTTTTTGACTCTTTCGAGCACTTTTGTTATACACACTCCTCTGTAAAAAGAGGCAACCTTTGATTAGTATTCATAGATTCATTTGTACTTGCCACCCCTCCCCCGGCCATGCAATGCTGGGTTGTTCTGTAATGTTTCACTTGCATATACTGTAAGTGTGTCTCTGTCTCCTACTGGCTGTTATTTTAATCACTGCATGCTCTGCTGACTTGTTGCTTTCCTTACCAGCTTGGAGAATGCTTAAACTGCAACCAATTCACTCCAAAACCGGTCAATAAGGTGGTACTAAAGCTGATGGGCCAGTATAGCAATGTAGATAAATCCCTCCTTTGGTCACCGTGAACACCCTACCCAATGCAATGCATGGCTGTGTAAAGTACAGGAGATTAACACCCTGGAGTGATAGGCTCTGTTTTTACACAGCACCTTAGTCGTACAGTCGCCACGGGATTCCCAGGAAAATGGCAAGCCTACATTTCTCCCTTTTTATTTTCCATACATTAAGCAGTCCTGCCACGGAGCCTATACTTTGTACATTGTGCTTTTCAACGCTTCGTTCGATATCCTCAGTATATCAACTCTCCGTGACGTGTTCCGCTGTATGAACGCTCAGTGATGTGTTCCGGTGTATGAACGCTCGGTGACGTGTTCCGGTGTATGAACGCTCGGTGACGTGTTCCGGTGTATGAACGCTCGGTGACGTGTTCCGGTGTATGAACGCTCGGTGACGTGTTCCGGTGTATGAACGCTTGGTGACGTGTTCCGTTTTATTAACGCTCAGTGACGTGTTCCAGTGTATTAACGCTCCGATCAGTGACGTGTTCCGGTGTATTAACGCTCCGATCAGTGACGTGTTCCGGTGTATTAACGCTCCGATCAGTGACGTGTTCCAGTGACGTGTTCCGGTGTATTAACGCTCCGATCAGTGACACTTTCCGGTGTATTAACGCTCAGTGACGTGTTACGGTTTATTAACGCTCAGTGATGTGACGTGTTGTGGTGTATTAACGCTCAGTGAGTTGTTCCGGTGTATTAACGTTCAGTGCCGTGACGTGTTCCGGTGTTTTAACACTCAGTGACGTGTTTGATGTAATGTTTGTATCTCCTATAATGACTCTTATAATCTGCATCTTCCCACAGCTACTCAAGGGATCACCCCGTCTTCCTGCAGTTGAGCGACTATTTTTGGGTGAAAAATCAATCTTTCTACGAGTTGCCATATGGTACAAAAGGAAGCGGTAAGAAGGCGATTTTCCTGCATTTATTTGTTTATTTCAGGTTCTGGTTGAATATTTGCAGCTTTATGTCAGTGAGAGTTCAGTGAGAATGCTCTTTTGCTTGGGCATGCAGTCTCCAGTTTCTAGAGTTGATCTGGTTACCTTTTTCTTCCGTTAGTCCATTAATTGAGTACCAGTAAGTAACTAAAATGCCAGACTTCAAAACTGGTCAGAACTAAATATATCTAAATTCAATGCAGATTTATTTACTTTTTTCGAGGTTGATAAAATGCTTACAATTAAAGGGTTACTCCAACCACCATGACTACTGTTTGAAGTGGTCATGGAGGAAATAATCTGTGCACACAGAGATATTTGCACTTATGTGCTGAGGGCTAGTTATAGCTTTTGGCAGCCCAGAACTCTGTTCCAGACTTCTTAATATTAATTCTGTGCAAAGTGGCAACAGAGCCAGCAGTAGCAGACTGGAATAAGGTAAGATTTTACTATATTAAGGAAGGGTGGGGGAGGGTGTAGTGGGGGAGGGGGGTTCGATGGTTGTTTTAACCCAAAATATAGGTTTGTGTTCCTGACCCTATAGTGTTCTGCTCCTTTTAACTGCTTTTTTTTCAGTAGGTACTATTTATCTTCATATTTAATGCCACGCGTGGTAATATTAGTAATAACCTGTGGAATATCTACACACTTACTCTGTGTAATGGGAACAATGAGAAAAATGGCTACAATTTAACTCCATGAATTATTTAATTCTTGTGCTTAATGGTTTTATTTTGCACATGTTGTGTGAATGTTTTTCACCAGTTAAAAACTAACCCTCCAGTAATGTACAATCATATATAATTAGTCTGTTAAACCACCCAATTCCTTAATTACTGTTTAAAATACCAACCTGAGGTCTGATAAAGAATACTGTGTAGCGGCTTGTGAGCAGTGGTCAGAGCTATACCTGGAGCTCCCTCAGGTGGATGTAATGGGCAGTGCACATCTAACACCTGCAGATATGCTGTAATTATAGAGAGTTGTACTGGGAACATGGTTATATTTATAAAGTCCAGATCTATTTAGAACCACTTTAATCTTTGTTTTAAAGTCTCTAAACTATAAAACCGAAGACAGCTATCTCTTTACAGGGATAGTGGGTGATACTCTACAGTGCCTGAGATAAAAGAAGCAGCTCAACACTAAAAGTGGAATACCTCTTATCCACAATAGAACACAGATACACAAGAAAAAGTGGTATAAAATATATACCAACAAGTGGAGCGCTGTTGCAATATGAGTAATAGAGGGGTACACTTACAGTGACAATCTTGAATATACATACAAAAGGAAACAGAAACAAAAATATAGTGCAGATGGTTCCCAAATAGAAATAATTGATGGTAGTAAATGACACCACTCACATGGACTGGAGCCTATATGGTATTGGCTCCGTAAATGGATCCTAAATGCTTTTTGGGCAGCAAACACACCCCTTTGTTCCAAGCGATACTCCTCCAGGAATATACAACAAGAAAGAGACAAACCGACTGTGTAAATTTGTATGAAGTATAGATATAGTATAGGTGGTAATGGTTGTGCTCACCTTTAACAGAGCCCTGGACTCCCGGCTCTGAGGTTGATGGACAATGTGCTTATTTTATTGGGATAGCACTCCCCAAGTGAGGTTCGTGATGGCTAGTAAGGACTTGTTGGACTAAAATATGAAGTATTGAAAGTAATTTACTAAGAATAAATTAAAGCAAAAATAATACTGGATCTAGAAAATAAAAAAGTCCAAATAAAAAGTCCAAAATCAGCTAAACGCGTTTCACTCTTCTATGAGCTTCCTCAGTAGCTGTGTGGTAGCCTCAGGAATCGTCTACTTTTTAAATGTTTGAGAGTCCATATGGGTCCTCCTTTTGGGGCCACATGATATGTGATTGACCAATCACAAAGTCAAATTTCTTCTCTTTATTATGTACAAAGAAAACACCTGTGGTAGGGAGGCCCTCATTCGATAATCATGCTGTCAATCCTTAAACAATTGAATAAAAGTCATTGGTAATTCAGTGGTGACATGTTATAAGACATCCAATGAGGTCAGTGGTTGGCGGGAGTGTATGGCGCGGATGGTTCCGCCCGACACTTCCGCCATCCATCGCCAGCATGGGAGAATCCATTACACCGCGTCGCTTTCTTTTTAGTAGGGAACGACATGCCCGACTAAGCACACATTACTTTGAATGCATGGGATTCTCCCATGCTGGCGATGGATGGCGGAAGTGTCGGGCAGAACCACCCACGCCATACACTCCCGGCAACCACTGACCTCATTGAATTGTTATGAATTGTTTGGTAAACCAAGATGGCGAAGAGCTGTGTGTTCTAGGGGGTTTAAAATTGGCATTATTGGAATTTGGAATTCTATTACCCTCTGTGTAGCCTCAGCACAGCTGACATTTGGGAAGATTGTCTTTTATTTAAGATGATATAACATTTATTACTGAACAGCCTGCCATGACACAGAGCCTCGGTAAGGGTTCTCGTAATTTCCTCATGGTGAATGGGCTTCAGAAACATCTGAAATGCTGTGACAAAAAAAAATTTGATAAAGTGGAGTGCTTAAGAAAGTGCTAGTGCTTTTATATTTACCCTTAGTACATTGGGATATCACATGTATACAGCGCATATATAAAAGGAGACAAAAACAATACATATATAGTGCAACTGGTAATATATGTGGAATTTGTGATAATGCCCACAAATCCTGGCTCTGGAATTAAGTGCCTGTTGCCTAAATATAAAAGCACTAGCACTTTCTTAAGCGTTCCACTTTATCACATTTTTTGTCACATTTGTATTTTTTCTGTTAGTGGGCATAGGGGTATTCCCACACTTAAGTGTTTTGAGCGGCTAGTACACTTCTAGAACCTTAAGCGCTTATCTGATACACACTAATTTTACACCTTTTTGGAGTAAAATATTTTGCTCTTGAATTGCTGTGTCTGCAGTCTGCTTTTTTAGCAGTATGCTTCTATAACAGACTGTCCTTTTTCTCCTTCAGAGGATTTGCTGATGAAATTCCTGGCTCTCACAAATCGTTACCACGTACCACCGGAGATCGAAAGGTACGCTCTCACCTCACCATTAAATGCTGTGAGAAAGGAGAACTAGGTTTTCACTTCTGATTTAACACAAACTAACACACTATTTTGCAATAACCACTTCTGTCTTTATGAAATTATAAAAATCTCACTAGAATATATTCAATATACAAATTCAAACACCTTTTATTTTCTATTCTTTTTTTAATTTTTATGTTAATGCACTAACCATACAATTCATTCAATGCCGGGCATATTGAGTTTATAATCTGAAGCAGTCAAAAAGGGGGGTAGAGCATTAGCAAAATCTGTGTTTTGGGTGTAAACTTTCCAGTTCCTGATTCTGTCTGATCCGTATCAAGCCTGCAACTGTGGCTTCTATCCTGTTGTTTCATCTACACAAAGTCTCTTCCTTGTTGGGGAGAGTTTTTTTTTATTTTTTTTGTTAAATAGTGTGTGTGTGTGTGTGCGTGTATGTATGTATGTATGTATGTATGTATGTATGTATATATTTATGTATTTTATATTTAAAAAAATATATATATATATATATATATATATATATATATATATATATATATATATATATATATATATATATCTGAGGAACAAGAGAAACTCTCTGTAGATTGAGACAATCTAATGGAAAACTGGTCAGGACAAGACAGAGGTAGCCAAATACAGAGTAATTCTAGAGGGGAAACTTGATTCAGTCTGTAAGACGGCTGGGGCGGAGGTTCACCTTGAAGCAGTAGAACAACCCTAAACTCACAGCCAGGGCTACACTAGAGGAGTTAAACCAAGAAAGTGTTGTTGTGACCCGGTCACCTCCCAGACTCTGACAGACTGGTTCCAAGTCACCTTACTGAGCTGGGCCATTCTGCCAAGAGGAATGGTTACATATTGAAGGATACAGTAGACACCAGCCTGAATACTCCCTTCAAAACTCAAATATAGAGTCAAGCGATGTGAAAGCTCATGCAGTCAGCATATCTGGTTTTGTTGGTTGTTTTATTAACTTTTGTGACACAATAAAACTGTACAGTTTATAAACTTTACTATCTGAAGACAGACTCAATAAAAATACTTATTGCAATCACACAAATATTTGTAAACCCTATAAAGAATTGTACTTTGTATATTTTTCTTTTTCTATGTGCTAAGTTTGCTTTTAAAATTAAAATATATACAATATACAGTTCCCTTTAATTTGCAGGCCAACTTGCCCGTAAGAATATTAAGTGTCTGTATGTAGAAATGAGACTATGGCTAATTTTAACACGATTTTATCATCACATGTTCAGGTTATCGTGCAGAAGATGTGTGGTGGTTGGAAATGGACATCGTCTAAGAAACAGTTCACTGGGTGAAGTCATCAACAAGTATGATGTAGTAATCAGGTAAGCACAGCCTGCGGGACATTGGAAAGGAATATTTAGTAATAAATTTATAGAAAGAGTAGTAGATGCCTGGAATAGCCTTCAAGTGGAAGCAGTAAACGCTAACAGGTATATAGAAAGGGTAGTAGACATTGGAATAACCTTCCATTAGGAGCAGTGATATAAGGGTAGTAAATACAGGTCACCAGTGGTTTGGCTTGCTGAGGGGGCCACCCCTGGCTGAGGTGGCCAATCGGGTGGCCCATGCACTTTGTGGGGATATTTATGGGATAATAATAGTAACAGTTGAGAATTGCCCACTAATTCAATTCTCAGATCCCAAAGAACGTTTATCGTGTTAAGTGGAATGTATTTCATATAAATAATATCACAATGTATAAAAATAGATTTTATTTTTAATAACTAATTAATAATAATATTATGCAACATGCATGACAATAATCAATGAATATCCAGTATAAAACGATATGCAATACAAAGAAATGGGTATTACATTTCAATGGCTAACTAGCATTTTCTGTCAAGACTTCTACGATTTATGAGGTATCCTTAACACAGACTTAAGTGAAACTTTTCACAGCGAAGAACAGAATTCCTCAGAGTGCAGCGTAAGGTCGTAAAGTTTAGCTGACAGTTAGAATAACCCTTTCAATGCTGGCTAGATCTCCTAGGTAGTTAAGATCTATTCTTATGTAATTTTTAAATAAAATAACATTTAACCCAGTTCATTAGTCCTTTTCTTAAAATCATCCAATAAGAGAATTTACCATATTATATAAGCAGATTTTTAATTTGTCTAAAAGATATCTATCTTAATTTAGAGCAAATCAATACACCTGGATAAAAACAGCGGTATGCTAACACGTGATAATATTACATCAATATATAATTATTCTTAATTCCACCTGCAGAATGGAATGTTTATAACTATATATTCTTTAGTTAACTAAGATTTCTTAATATGGAAATCTGACCGTGCTTTATCCAGTCATATATAATGCTATTAATACATTTTAATTAATTTAATTAATTAAATGAAACCAGTATAATTACCAGTTGAGTAGATATTTCATCCGATTGGTAGTCTCAGGAACTTATTTGGATGTCTCTCTGCATGGAGGTTGGAGTCCCCAAACTTCCAATTCCTCTCTCCTCTCCTTTGCATCTCTTGCATATCTTGCCTATATCCTATCTTCCCTTTGTCTTAACTTTTAAAGGGCCAGACTCTCTATACATCATCAGTTGATAACCCAATAGAAGCACTAGAGGTGTGGTTATCTTCCAGATCGCAAATTAGTTATTTGGTCTGTAGAGGGCAGTCTTGTCCCACTAAACATACCTATCCAGGAAAGAGTTAACTTTTCCTGGTGGCTATTTTGACGTCATTTTGGCCTATCTTTATGGTGGTCATAATTCAGATTTCAAAGGGTTTCTTAAAGTTTTGTCCAGACTTAGCGTCTGCAATTCCTGCCATAATTTCTGATATGACAGATCATGAACTAAGTTTACCCTTTTCCATACAATGGTACCTTATATATATAGACAGTTAAATATTAACTTATTTAATCTTCTCTGTCACAATTGTCTGGGTTTAGATTTGATTATATTCTTCTTATCACTTGTTTATACTATGCATTCCTTAGCTCTGGCAAAGAGGCCAGTCTTACAGAAAGAAATCCTGTGTCTTCTTTGTTAACTTGAAATAACAAAATGGAGTCTGGTCTGTTCAGAGTGACTCAGAATATACACTTTTAGTTTCTATCATAGCACAAAATGTCTGCCGATATAAATACTCTGACAACTTAGTGCCGCCAGATGGACATGTGTTCTTTGGGGCCTGGTGTTGTTAATGGGCCATTGTAATCTTGTCAGCCAGTGCTGGAAGGAAGTGAGAGACGGTCACTTCCTCCCAGCTGACATACATGGAGCTGCGTTCGAGGGAGAGGAGAGGTTGCATACTAACTCCCAAAAGCCCCAGCCAGCAGAAGTCACCATCCTGAAAGAATGCTCTGCTGAAAGCAAACATTAATGTATCAACTTTAATCTCAGCATATCAACATCTATATGTATGTAAATTAACAATGGTTTATGGAGATTGCGAAAGTTCTATGGTTGAACAGGAAGCCTGGCTTCTAAATTATTTTATTATATGCTGATGATGAGGAGCACTGTAGTTTTTAAAAGACTGTTTGTCCGGCATATATTTATGTTTATCTAAACTTTGTTGTAAAGGTTTTAGCACAAAGCACCAGACATACAGGATACAAATGGAGGGATGATGTTTATGAAAATACCTGCAATATATACACCAGACATTTTAATGGATCTACTTTAGAGGTCGTGTAAAATGGATTTGTCACCAGAAGGTTTCTTCACTTTTTTTTTTCTTGCAAGTCTCTAGCTTTACGAACACAGCCGAAATAAGAAATTATTGTCCTTCTCAAATGACATAACCCATCCCCAACCCCATCGTATCAAAACCGTTATTGAATGCAAGTAAAAATTCCGCCTTAGGAATACAGAACACATTAAAGGAAATGGTGCCGTAAACCTTATTTTATAGCCGTATAAAGTAGCATCAGGGAGACGGTAATCAGAGCGACTCTCGTTTGGCTCCTGTTAAGTCTTGATATTGAATTTGCAGAGTTGCCAAGACTTGTAGATGACAAACCCTCGGTGTAACTATAACTGTTACAGTAACTCGCTAACGGTCGTTAAACAGCTTCGTGTCTTATTACAGTTTACTAAATGGCTCCCATAGTGCTGAGAGGTGGGCGTTTCATCAGCCATTTACAGACTGCTGAATATTAATCTCTTCATTTCCACAGAATTGGGCACAATGTGAACCTTGTGCCTGCAGCGATACTGCTTTATTTTTTTACATTTTTTTATTATGGTTTTCTGGTTGTTTAGGAATTTTTGTAAAGGTGTTACTTGCTAACAATATGACCGCCAGAGTTTAGGATGTTTGAGATTATGGCCAGCAATGTGTAAAATGCAATTTGTTTGTTTTTTTTTGTTTTTTTTTATGCAGCTTGCTTAATTAGCATAATTAGATGTCTGACTGCCAATACGTGACAAGTATTTTATGGTCAAACAAAATAAAATTCATAAAAGAAAACGTTTGGTCTGTTTCCCTAAATTTCTCTCTGCAGGTTGAACAATGCACCAGTCCATAAATACGAGAGGGATGTTGGCAATAAAACAACAATGCGATTCTTTTACCCCGAATCTGCAGATTTCGACCCCAATTTAGACAACAACCCGGATTCTTTGATGGTGTTGGTACCATTCAAACCCCTGGACATTCAGTGGATGAAAATAATCCTAAATAATGAAAAGCGGGTATGTGGTTGGTTCTAAAGTGACGTTTAGCTGCAATTAGAACTGAGACAGCAATTCTTGGCTTTATTTACTATATTTGGAGTGAAAAATAATTCTTGCTCTCTCGCTAGATTAATAAAAGCAAAACATTCTAAAACGTCATTCTTACCTTTAAAAATAATTCTGCTGAGAGTTCATTATAAATATAGTTTATTTTCCTGCTTTATTGCTCTGGTTTAAGATCATTGTAAACTGGAAAACATCTAGTGGAAGATTATTATATTCTTTACCAACGTGTTTTTCAGGCTGTCATGTACTACGTTAAGGAATAGGTCCTGACATTTGGTTGTCTCCCTCATTTTATTTTGGCAGACAAGTCTAAATTCATGTATTTATGAGTTTGTTCAAGTTATTCAGTGAGCTTTTAAATTAAATATATAACCAAGCAGCTTCAATGTCAAGTCTGGACACTCCAATTATAATTTCATCATTTGATTAACAGGAATTATTACATTCTATGAAGTCCTTTGTAATCGTCGCAGACGCAGTTACAATTTATGTTACAAATGGTATCCTACCAATCGGTATCCTACCAATCAGGCAAATTACTGTTTGGGCGTTCCATTTTATCCCAAAAGTGATATACACGGATATTTACTAAAATGAATTTCAAATTTAATGTCAGAGCAGCCAAACTGACCATTGCTGACTTAGAGAATTTTTGGATTCGGTTACTTTGACCTTAAAATTGAAATTCATCATCCGATGCAAAAGCAATGTATTGCATCCATGTGGAACTAAAAAAACATGACTCTAGACAGGCATAGACTGGCGGACTAGACATTGAAGATGCGGGATGCCATTCAAGGGACTCCGCACAGATGATCCTGATACTGAACAATGCTCAGATAGGGGGCAGATTACGCCAAGAATTTGGGAATTGAGGTGAACATTCCAATTTATAAGGTCCTGCGGAATGTAGGCTTGACAACATTAGCCGATCTGACGGGTGGTGCTACACCAACCTGGTTACAAACCTTCAGATGCACGTGATTGCAACATTTCTATCAAACCCTACCTAATAAAACTGCTATTCATCGTAACCGAACGTGGTTTGGAGACCTATGTAATAGCAAAACTGACCTAAAAGCAGTGTCCACACTATATCAACACCCTCTGATGGGACATCTAGATGATAAACACACTCTTTGGAAACACTGGGAGGCCATAGCTGGCACGACCTTCACATATGCTCTGTAAGAGAAGATCCTCATTCTAAATCAGAAAAGCTCATCTATATACGGAGTCCAATTACAAACAAATGTCCCTGTGGTGGAAGGCACCTGTCCAACTACATAGGGTGTCCCTGACTGTACCGAAATTTTGTTGGAGATTTGGGATGGATAATGGGATGGTGAAACGTTTGGACCCATTCTGTAAAGCAGGGTTGAGGAAATTGTAGGTGAGACATCACCCTACATTTTAGAGAAGGCATTATTGCATTCCAAACCAGCCCCAATAGCGACCTATAAAGGGTCGATTTTCTGGCATCTCCTCAATGCAGCCAAATCCTTGGTGCCTGCCCTCTGGAAGCAAGTTAGGGCAACCAACGGTGGAACAGTGGTTGGATACTGTGGAGAAAATTCAGATGGTGGAGCTACATGCATTCTTATTAGTGAATAGCACAAATCATGCGGTGTGGTGGCAGTGGTGGATGGAGTTTCTGGTGCAGTGGATGATCGACTGGGGTGAACTGCAGGGGGTGGGCAGGCTTGAGGCGTGGAGGTGCACTTCTAACATGCGTCAAGCTTGACCAAGACCTCATAGCCGGTCGAAACGTTGCTGCTCTTTCATGTCTTTGAACCAATAAATCTGCCTACGCCTTGAGTGCCTAGAGATGTTCTTTTTGTCTGTCAGAATGACTAACTCAGTCATTGATCTTATTGCAAGAGTGAGAGATATTTACCCCCTGTCTAAATGAACACTAAGGGCCAAATTCTAATAAACTGAAAGTTTTAAGCAAGAAATGCGGATTAAAAAATATTCTCTAATTCTGCTTTACAATTTTAAACTACTAAACCAATGTTTTTCTCTCTCTCTCTCTCTTTCTCTCTCTCCCCTCCCCCCACCCCCCCCAAAAAAAAAGTAATTGGACTTTAATTATTGCAACATCTCTATTTAGGAAGTTAAACCTTCTTCAAAAATGTCTTGTCTTTGAGATCAAAATTGATACATTAAATGGGAAATGTGCAGAATTTGACAAAGTAAAATAAAATTTCAAGCCAAATTGGAAAAGTTTTGTAACACGTCTATTTTTGTAATTTCTCCATAATTATTTCTGGAAATGTTTACAGCTGTGTTTATATTCTCTCCACCAGTTTAAATTATATTTTAGTAACATGCAATCTCTCTTAGGTTCGGAAGGGATTTTGGAAAATGCCCCCTATAATCTGGGAAGTAGAGCCTCAAAATATCCGTATCTTAAATCCTTATTATATGGAAGTCACTGCTACGAAAATCCTGGGTATCGATCAGGATCAGAAGAAGAAAATGAAAGCGGTGAGTGCTGTGGGCGGCAGTCGGAAAGCCGTTTGCGTCAAATTGGCAAATGTGCATCTTGACATTTGCTTATTATTATTCATAATATTCTGGTCACTTTGTGTGTCTGACGATTCTGCAGAGCTGGAGACATTAACATTAAGACATTAAGGTTTGACAAAATGATTCTTGCGTTAGGACTGACGTGTCCCGACTATTATCAATATTTTTTTAAATTTTTTTATTGCTTTTAACATAGAAAGTATTAGAGGTATCTCAAACCCCGGATTTATGGGGAAATTTCTCATTTTGGACAAAGTTTCATAAAAAACATTGTGCGAAACATTTTCTTCCAGATTGGATTAGACACTTGCTTTTAGACATTTTCTTTAATATATCTTTCTCTGTGTGCATCAACGTTTATAACTGTAGATGTAATTGCGGCTGTATGGCTCACACTATGCCGTTCTCCACAGGAGACCACTGTAGACAATGAGATCCTGCAAGGCAATCCGTCTCTCATAAGTAATTTTTTATAGTTTATTTTAGGTTTGTTTGTACTTACTTTTTTATTCTTTTCTAGAAACCGACCACCGGTATGTTGGCGATAACCTTCGCTCTTCATTTCTGCGACCTGGTCCATATAGCGGGATTTGGATACCCTGCATCTTCCAATAAGAAACAGCCAATCCATTACTACGAGAAAGTGACACTAAAGTCAATGGCTGTAAGTTCCTCTGCATTGCACGCTAAAAATTACTATACTAAAAAATAGTAAGCCAGGACTGTGTAATGGCATTACTGATACTCACTGACAAGTTTATTATTATAATTTTTTTTTAATTCTTTATTTGTGCGAGTGGTAACAAACAGGCTTGGTATGCCACGATAGCTATACCAAGCAGAGTAAAAACAATCACGAAAGGTTATCAACAGCTAGGCAAAGCTGCTACTATGCTAGGGTGCAGTTGTACTCACTTATGTTATACAGGTATGAATACTGAGCTCTCCTGGTCACCTGAAGGCGTGTGGAGGGGGTAAGGTCGGCTCAATCTGTCAGTCGATCTGAATGTGATTAAATGGGAACTCATGTGGTGCGCTGCATAATACAAAAAACAAGTTAGCTAAACTCTATATAACGTCAAACTTTAAGTTAACCCTACAGTTCTAAAGAGCGCTGTAAGGCTGCATTAGGTGATGGTTGTTAGTCCCAATGTCCTCTTCAGGTGGTGGCCGCTGCATATCCTCCCGTAGTCATCCGGCGAGGTGTGAAAGGAATTGCCGTGTCTGGATTCCACTGGTGCTGCGTCCTGACTGGTGTCCCGTCCCCAGGAGTTGTCAGGGCATTTGGAGGTAAGTTGAGTGTGGGCAGTAAGGCTGCTGCTTCAGAGAGGTTGTGGATCAGGTGCCTGGTTTCCCCCTGTTGGATCATTAGGGCTCGAGTTAGTCGCCACTGGTACGGTATATTCTGCTGTCTCGGTAGGGTGGTAAATGGCTTGAGCGATCTCCGCCATGCTCGGGTGCTCCCTGACAGGTCTGAGAAAAACGTTAGAGACATGTCTTCAAACTTATATGGCGTCTGGTCTCTGACCGCCGCCAGCACCGCTGCTTTATCTTTACCACTTTGCCCCTGGACTACCAAGCATTTAGGCACATTGTCTGGGTCACGTGGGGACTTCGATACTCTGAAGAATCCATCGATTACCACCTTTTTGCCCTGTCTTCGGGTAAGTAAGGCTATCAATAAGCACCTCAGGAAATGTGGGATTTCCGCCATCGATATCTCTTCCGAGATGCCACTTAATTTGACATTTTTTCCGTCTCCAGTCTTCAATGGCAGTGAAGCAGCGGTCACTCAGCTTGCTTTACTGTTGAAACCCCTTGACTGCTTTCTGCAACGTGGCGATCTGTGATGCTTGTTCGCTGGATGCGGCCTCCACTGCCGTCAGCCTGCCCGATAGGCCTACAGATCTGCACGGAGTAATGCTACATCCGTCTGGATACTCTTCTGGAGGTCTGCCAGAAACAGTTTTAGCACTGCAGTAGTCACCGGAGAGTTGTCTTGTCCAGTGTTCTTCAGGTGCTGGGCATGGGTTTACAGTGAGATCTTCCATCTCCTTATCTGGGGACATGTCATAGAAGATTTCAAAGTAGGTCTCCTGGTTGTCGGTCATCTTAGGCCTCACCGAGCCATGTGCCTGCCTCGGCATGTCTTCAATATTTAAGCCCATCCGTGGCTTTTCGGGTTTCATTTTCTTAGTTTTGCGTCCCATTATGTTTCCCCTCGCCCGTGGGTTCTCACAGACAAGTTTTATTTGCTACAGATACTCCTCACTTACCGACCGGGTTCCGTTCTTATGACCTAATCGTAAAACGAATTGGTCGGTAAGTGAGGCGCATGCGCACCAGTGCAAGTCTATGTTCGGGTGAAATTCCCCTGAACGTTCCCCGAAATATAGATTAGAGGGATTCCCTACTTTGGTGCATTTGTCTGTTTGGGGAAATTTCCCTGAACATAGACTTACGCACCAGAGCAGGGAATCCCTCTAATCTGTGTTCGGGGAAAATTCCCTGAACATAGACCAGCTCTCTAACGTGCAGAATCCCCATGCTTGAGAGCTGGTCATAAGTGCGAGCCGTTGCAAAGTGAGGACCACCTGTATTTATTTTTTGTATGCTTTTCTTAATTATTACAAAAACATTTTTTCAATTGTTTTCACTGTTAATGTCTGTAAATAATGAGGTTCCATTCTGTGGGCCAATCTAAACCACGGATAGAACCAGACTGAAATCTGAATCGCATAATTCAACTAAAATAGCTGATCTGTCATGTTATTCATAGTTTAGCTATTTTTATCAGTGTGTAGTAATCTAGTTACAAAGTTGCAGGACATGTAAATGTATTCACTGCTTCTAATGTAAACTAATAATCCCAGCAGGAGTCTTGCGTAAAAAGAAAGCTATATTTATTTATCTACGTAATTGTTTTTAAAGTTTCTAAACTGGGGCATAGGTAAGGTTCGTATATTGTTTTATTATTTTGTGAGGTCAATGACACCATGTCTATTGAAAAAACGCTTCCAGTATTGATATACAGGAAAAAAAATTGTAAATACCAATTCATGTGTGGGTAAATATTTAAAGGTATGTTCTAAATTCTTAATAAATGGCTACCAAATTCAATAAAATAGAGTATCTTGTAATTTTCTCTTTTTAAATGCAAATTGTTTAACCAGAGCATGTTTTATTCATTTATTTGTTTGTTTTTTGTATTTTATATTTTTCTTAAATTGTGCCAACTAATTCCCATTCCCATTCCTTTTTTCTATTTCTTATTTTATGCATAAAACAAGAAATAGTTATTTATGAAAGCGGTTTCTCCATAACGTTCATACATAAACCCTGTTAGGGGTTCTCTAAAAATCAGCATATTTTGTACTGTTGCCCTAGAAACCAATGAAATGTTGCTACTGATTGCTGTACATTCAGAATTTTGCTCCAGACTTGGTCTTTATTCAGATCCCTGTGTATCAGGTGTAGGTTCTGGATATCTCATAGTTGCAGATTTAGTTACGGCAAGGCTGATGTGTACATTACATTATAACATTTGCACCAGTTCTGTGCGTGCGCACCATTTCCTTGCGTATATAAAACTGTTATTTCACTCTTTGTACGTTGATGACATATTTTTTTCCCCACATTTTCCTATTTTATTTTGGTGATTGTGACGCATTATAAAAAAGAAAAAGAAAGAGATTTTGGAACAAATAGGTGAAAAAGGAAAAGCACCAAAAAAGCTGCTTGTTGTGGATGAAAGTTTGCGCAATTTAAAGGATTTCACAATAATTGCGGTGTTAAAGTTTCAAGATGTCTGCCAAATATGTGCTTCCAGTTGCACCAATATGGCCACCATTAGTGTGCTTCCAGTAGCACCAATATGGCCACCATTAGTGTGCTTCCAGTAGCACCAATATGGCCGCCATTAGTGTGCTTCCAGTAGCACCAATATGGCCGCCATTAGTGTGCTTCCAGTAGCACCAATATGGCCGCCATTAGTGTGCTTCCAGTAGCCCCAATATGGCCACCATTAGTGTGCTTCCAGTAGCACCAATATGGCCGCCATTAGTGTGCTTCCAGTAGTACCAATATGGCCGCCATTAGTGTGCTTCCAGTAGCACCAATATGGCCGCCATTAGTGTGCTTCCAGTAGTACCAATATGGCCGCCATTAGTGTGCTTCCAGTAGCACCAATGTGGCCGCCATTAGTGTGCTTACAGTTGCATTAATATGGCCGCCGAACATGTACTTTAAAGCGTATCAAGATGCCCACCGGCTATGTATCCTGGTATAAACACCATACCTAATTAGGCTAAAAGTAGACATCCGCAGAGTTACCTAGAAGCCCACATACATTTGCAAACACCTAAAAGCCAACCCTTTAATTTTGTACAGCTCTGATTTAAATAGTTAGCTGCATTAGGTATTTTGTTAACCATCAATTCTGACAATTACTCGGAAATCGGCAAAGATCTTGTTTAACCCCTTCAGGACCGAGGACGGTTCAGGACCGTCATCTGAATTTTTGCGTTGCTGACCGGTGACGGTCCTGAACCGTCCTAACGGTCCACTGTACTTACCTGATCGCCGTCGTTCCCCCGGCGGTGATCGGCGGTGCTCCCGGTGTGGGGAGACTGCCTGCAGCCCAGACAGTCTCCCCACACTGAATTAGGACCCTTGTGGTCATGTGATCGCTCAACAGAGCGATCACATGGTCACAATAGGTGTCCATGTGTCTGCCTGCAAGGGGACTGTCTGTGCTGACAGGCAGTCTCCCTGCTAGTGTAAAATCATTAAAAAAAATAACTGTTAATGTTAATAAAAAAAATATATAAATATGATATATAGACATATATTATACATATATAATATATGTCTATATATCATGTCATACTAAGTGTATTTTTATATTAATATAAAAATACACTTATAATTAAATTCCACACGTGTGTGTGTGTGTATGTGTGTGTGTATGTGTATATATATATATATATATATATATATTATATATATTGTATATAAATATTATTATAAAATACAAATAATAAGTTAAATTAAATAAAAATATGTAAAAATAATAAAAATTTAAAAAATATATCTATATGAAATTTTATTCTAACTTTATTTTGATAGTAAGATATATATATATATATATATATATATATATTACAGTTATGTCAAAATACACTTAGAATGAAATTGTATATATAAATAAAAATAATACGAAATATACATATGTCCATATACAAAATGACATAAATAATTATATAAATATACACGTAGACTTCAAATATATAAATATGTATATATATTTAAATTCTACGTGCGTATTTATGTAATATTTTTACATAATTAAGTAATTTTATTGATTGCAATTTGAGGGACCGGCCTGCCAACCCAGGCCGAAAGTCTAGAGAATTTAATTTGCTAGCACTGTATTTTACCCTGTAACGTTCTACGACACCCTAAAACCTGTACATGGGGGTGGTACTGTTTTACTCGGGAGACTTCGCTGAACACAAATATTAGTGATTCAAAACAGTAAAACATATCACAGCGATGATATTGTCAGTGAAAGTGACTTTTTTTGCATTTTTCACACACAAACAGCACTTTTACTGATGATATAATTGTTGTGATACGTTTTCCTGTTTTGAAACACTAATATTTGTGTTCAGCAAAGTCTCCCGAGTATAACAGTACCCCCATGTACAGGTTTTATAGCGTTTTTTAAAGTTACAGGGTCAAATATATGGGTCAAATATTTTAACATTGAAAAAGGCCAGTTTGGTTACGTTGCCTTTGAGAGCGTATGGTAGCCCAGGAATGTGAATTACCCCCATGATGGCATACCATTTGCAAAAGAAGACAACCCAAAGTATTGCAAATGGGGTATGTCTAGTCTTTTTTAGTAGCCACTTAGTCACAAACACTGGCCAAAATTAGCGTTCAATTTAGTTTTTTACTTTTTTCACACACAAACAAATATGAATGCTAACTTTGGCCAGTGTTTTTGACTAAGTGGCTACTAAAAAAGACTGGACATACCCCATATTGAATACCCTGGGTTGTCTACTTTAAAAAAAAATATATACGTGTGGGGTGTTATTCAGAGATTTATGACAGATAGTAGTGTTACAATGTCACTTGATAAATTTTGTTTTCAAATTTTTTTCAATATGTTTTGAAACCGCAACATCCTACTTGTACCTATAGCCCTATAACTTGCAAAAAAGCATGTAAACACTGGGTATTTTTAAACTCAGGACAACATTTTTAATCTGTTTAGCAGTTTTTTTTCATTCGCTTTTGTAGAGGAGTAAAAGATTTTTCGAGTAAACGTCAAAAAACATTTTTTTTTTTTCAATTTTTCATCATATTTTTTTTATTTTTTATTAAATTACATGAGATTATATAAATAATGGTATGTAAAGAAAGCCCCTTTTGTCCTGAAAAAAACAATATATAATTTGTATGGGAACAGCTAAACATAAACACCACAAAAGTGTAAAAAGAGGCCTGGTCGCAAATGTACAACATCGCAAAAACAGTCCAGTCCTTAAGGGGGTTAATAAGTGTTTTTTTTTTGTTTGTTTTGTTTTTTTTGTTTTTGTTTTTTTAAAGTGTATACATTAAAATATACCTATGACCACTAAACCCATAGACAAAACAAAAAACTGACACTACATGTTCTATGCTAAACAAGCAGGTTTAAATGGGTTTATGCAACAGATTTAAAAGTATAAAAAATGATACTGTTTCCACTGCTCTGGGTGACCCAGATCTAGGCATGGCAGAAGGTGACCCTGCTCAAGGCGTGGCAGTGGGTGACCCTTATGGCACATTTAAAACTACAAGGACCAAGCTCTTAGACTGGTTCTGCAGATTGACATGCGATAAATCTGTTTTCCTGTGTTCAGAATATCGCCTGGAGTCAGCAACTAAAATTCCCAGAGAAGCCTAGCATTTTATGGATATAGAAAGACTCTCTCATGTTTTTAATGTCATTTAAAAAAATGTTTACTATACTGACAATAATAAATGTATCTCTGTGTCTCTCCTTAATGTCTCCCTGCATCTTCCCTTCTAGGTGTCTGGACATAATATTACACTGGAAGCCGTTGCCATAAACCAACTTCTTCAACATAGACTTATTCAGAATTTGACTTACTTCTGACGAGGAACAGTTTTTGGGAAGCTAAAAGAGAAAGTCAGTGTCACTGCTCTGTGTACCCACGGTGCTAATGGGAACAAGATGGATTCCTTCATACTATGCCTGAGTGGGGAATTACAAACACACATTTAAGCATAGGATTGGTTTAAAGGATCCAGCTCGAATGTGACATCCAGGAGAAGTATGGAGGACTGGGACATCCTGTTTAACATGTCTTCTTCAGTGTTAGAAAAGCGAGATGATCCATGGACAAGTTAAACGCTTTTCACATTTTTCAGAACTACAAAAGTAAAAAAAATCTCAAACATTTCAAAAGTAAATATAATATTTATTTTAAAACATCTGAATCTTCTACAGATATCTGGACCATGGAACCGTGCTTGAAGTGCGTTGGCCAATCTCCAACACCAGGACATTTATAACTTAAAATGGCACTAGCAGGCGTTTTGAGATGTCAGCCATAAAGTCATTAGGCATTTTGATTGCATTTTCTATGATTTATGTTTCAACAATGTAGGTTAGGAAGTTGTGACTTTTGGCAATGAGTTTGGGTTAGGAGAGTCGTCTGCGGGCAGATAGCAGTGTTTTTCCACAATATTTGAGGGGGCGGGCTTCCTCTTCCACGTGCCATGGACTTCTAGTTTGCTATATTTAAATGTTTTTGGCTAATTAGATCTTGATTTATTATTATTATTATTTCTTTGAGATGACAAACGAACCTTCATAAAGGGAGGGGATAGATTTCTAACATTTCCTAAACTCACAAAACTGCTGGAGCATCTCAAACACTGAATTGTATAAAATGTGTAAGACTGTGGTAGACTGGGTTTTCAGCATAGCTCATAAAATTGTACCTAAAAAAAATACAGTTTATTAATCACATAAATAATTCAAAAACCTCAAATGGCAAGTTACCAATATGTTAAATCTCAAGGCCAGTGTTCTGAACCATTAAATATGTAAGTATGCTCAAGTCAAGTACGCTTGATACAAATAATAAATTCAAAAGGTCCTGTTCTTTTTAATGGGAAATTAGTACTTACATATGATATAGAGGATTGTGTGTCCTGCTTGTTTCTCTCTCTCCCACAAACTGTTTGTGTAATAACCACTTGCTGCTTACCGTAAGTTATTTATTTTTCAATTGAATGAAAGAGAGAAGATTAATGTTTTTTCACTTGTGCTATGTCGGAAAAAGATTTTATCCATGGAGTATATGGACCAGAGTGCCTTGCTAAATATATATTTTACATGCTCCCTTTCATCAATGAAATGATTAATTGATATATTAGATTTAGCAGAAAAAAACAAAAACCTGTTTATGCTTCCTTCCCAGTGTGGGACTGAACCCAAAAAGAATAATTTGCATTAAGCACACAATTGAGCAATGGTCTATACCAGGGGTAGGCAACCTACGGCACTAGTGCCATGCACGGCACTCGAGGTGTCTTTGCACGGCACTCAAGGCTGCTAGAGCCAAACAGGCTCTGTCCTATCAGGAGTCTCAGTAAAACCTCAGATAGCTGCTAATACGAAGAGGTGGTGAAGGACAATCCTCAATTTAAGCATTGCAGCACATAGAGGAAGTGATCTCAGATCACTTCCTCCCAGCACTTGTGAATGGGAATCCACACTGTAGCAGAGCAGCCTGCAGCTGCTGTTGCAGCTCTTATACTTGAGCTATACCTGGCCAGCCTGGTCCCCACTGGAACCTAGGGAAGCCACTCACACTGCTAGATATACACAGAAATGCAGAATAACCCTCCCCTCATACAAATAATACAAACAGCCCACACAAATATACACACAATCCCCACAAACGCAACACCACTAACAATCCACATACATGCACACAACCCCACAATCAGCCTCTCACATGCAATACCCCAAACAGCCCCCACACACTACCAAACACACAATGTGACATATCCACCCACACACAATTCCACAAGCAGCCCCCATACACAGCCCACATTCATATGTATCATACACAATACCATAAACTACTAATGAACATATACAATATAATAGCTCATATACACACAAATACAACGATACAAAGCAATTACAGTAAAAATAACACAAGCAGAATATGGCAGCACACACACCTCAATTTAAAAAAATAGGACCGGCACGCTACAGGACATCACAATCCCATATCGGCACAGTGCTGCTAAAAGGTTGCCTACCCCTGGTCTATACTGTTACAGCGAAGGAGAGATTGATCTGCTACAAGACTCCGTGCCAAAGATTACAATAGTTAAAAGATATTTATTAGGATATTCAAAATAACAAGTAAAGTTAAAGCCCCCACTAATCAAAATTAAATACATTTTAAAGGCACACCTCCCTGCATATGACCAAGTGATTTAACTCCTAAGTGGTAAAGAATTGAGCAGTGAGACTGCAGGCACACGATCTATACACCAAAACTGCTTAATCAAACTAAAGTTTTTTTGGTGTCTAAAGTGTCGCTTTAATGTGAATGGAAATCACTTATAACAAACCGATATCTCCTTTACATTCCTATTTAAAATATTGGCCATTCTTTGATCATTGTTTACTGGCGTGTTTGTTGTACATGATGGGGAAGAGGTACGGCACAGTGTCCTGGCGGGGCCCGGCCCCCAAAACATAGGCTTGCAACAAATCTGACGAAACCTAAAATGTAAACCCGCTTTAATAAAGTTTCTCTTTCAGGTCTGTGATGGCTAAAAAATACAATAATTAATTTCTCACATTTGTGAAAACAGCCCTGAAGTATGTATTTATTTTAATGTATCTGAATAAATGGACATTTCAGTTCCATCAGTAAAGGGGATTAATGTTTCTGCTTCTCAGTTATGTATTGGACCTTAAAGCCCCCTCTCCGTGATGTGTTGGACCTGAAAGCCCCCTCTTTATGATGTGTCGGACCTGAACACCCGCTCTCTGTGATGTCTGACCTGAATGCCCCCTCTCCGTGATGTGTCGGACCTCAATGCCCCCTCTCAATGATCTGTCGGACCTCAATGCCCCCTCTCAATGATCAGCAGATTGCCCTATACAAGTGCCCAAACAAAATCCAATATATCAAAAAAGAGATACACATAAATGCTTTATTAAACCACAAATGGTACAACAAACAAGAAGCAAAAAATCAATTGTAGCGGAGAGCTGATTTCCCACAGCTTAACTCCACTCATACAGTAAAAGAATGCAGGAACAAGTAATAAATCCCAGAGAGTATCCAGCACAATGAGCAATAAAATCCAAGAGTATCCCATCACCCTTCCCAATCACTGGACGACACACAGTATCAGGAGTAGAACTGAGCTTTAATTGCAACATTCCTGCTTTTATGAGATTCTCCCATGCAAGGGAGGGATTCACCACAATTAGTACAGTAACTAATCCCATAGACGTTACCTCCCACCCATCTCCTCCCCTTAGATTAACAGTTAACACAATCATACATTACATACTTTTCCCCACATTTTAGATGTACCCCAAATATGTGAGATACACCTTTAAATATGATCTGGGTGAGGAACATATCCAAAAATCACCCAGATCAGACCATTTGACCAACCGCATGGGTAAAGTAGCCGAAAATAGTTCCATGAGATCTGGCCCTGCGGTCCGTCTCAGTTCGTGCCTCAAAATTCCCGAAAGGCTATACCATCCATTGCAAAGTTGGTAACCGGATGAATCCCCTCGTTCGTGGGATTCATCCTACCGAACGACGGGCCGTTTGTGCGTTTCTATTGGTACTTTCTGAAGCCCTGGAGGTCTTAGCGGTGTTTGGTTAGTCAAGTGTCCATTTTGAGTTCCAGACTCGACGACCAAATTGCGGCCACTCATGGAATATAGCAGAGTGTTCGTGCGTTCAAGAGAATGTAACAAGCAATTCTTCCCACCAGGGTGGTCCGGTTGTTCGGTACTTCGTTCGTATGGTGAATATAGTCGTTCACATGCAAGCTGGTATATCCTTCTACCGAACAAAGTATGGCCACATATAGTTGTATGTAATTCTGTATAATCCAGGCACAGGGAATACTCTGAAGTGCCAACAATAAAAGGAAATAAATGGGACAGCCAAAGGGGTTCTGCTACATCAATGAAACAAAAAATGAAAGTGACAACAATAAGGCAAACAAATTGAACAATGGCAATTACCACAACTTACACAAGTCTATTCTGGCAGAAACACGAGCCCCTAATACCCCCAATGTTTCAGCACCCCCTGGCTGCCTTTCTCAAGGGTGATAAATACTCGGGCAGGATACAATGTATTTCCTGTGTACAGAACATGGAGAAGATTCCGTTTTAAGGGAGACACAAATGGCCAATGTTTATTATTGGCTGTATTAGTGTCAGGACTTTGCACATTATATAAAAATCCACTCACACCTGGAGACAGTGACTGGCAACATCACAATACAGACATCCACAACGGACGGTAATCCTGGGCAAACAGAATGCATAGGACAAGGGTTATTACAGTGTCATTTATATGAAGAGACATCAATACACCGCTTCAGGAATGTAACTGATTAAATCGTAGGTGTTTCAGCTGTCGTACATGACCTTAGTTATATTTTTACAGGATTATCACAGCGTGAATGGGAGCTGATTCGGAGGGGGAATGGGCAGATTCTCAGGCTGAAAGGGTGGATTCTTGGGGTGAATGGGAACAGATTCTCAGGATGAATGGGCAGATTGGGAGAGGGAATGGGGCAGATACTCAGGGTGAATGAGGGCAGATTCTCTGGGTGAATGGGGCAAATTCCAAGGGTTAAAAAACAGATGCTCAGAGTGAATGGGGCTGATTCTAGGGGTTCATGAATGGAATCTCAGAGACTTAGAGTGAATGGGGTCTCAGAATTCCCTTGGCAAATGGACAGCTTATTGAGGGTGAATTGGCCTCCTCCCTTCTGCGTAGCTGGGAGGAAGTAACCGGCTGCTGATAGTTCTGCCACTGGACTCTCTCCCATTGCCCTCAGTGCTATTAATCACTGTTCTCTTTTTACACCTGTTATTTAGGGAGCAGTGGGAACGTTAATTAGCAAAACTGAGAAATATTTAATCGAGGGGAGAGTTTGTTATTTAAAATTTGCCAAAAATATGTACATCCAATGCCAATTTTATAACATGACAGGAGGCTTTTACTAGAACTCCACAGCAGCACAGAAAAAAAGTTAGGTACTATAAAACTGCCCTCCCCATGCATCATTTCCTCTTTCTTTGCTGCTCCGCATCAGTACAGGTCAGAGTACCACTGCCTCCTGCTCTTAGTGGGTAGCTTTGGGTTTTATTATGATTTATTTATGATTTATATTGCTTATATCTGCTTATTTGGGATTACTGTCTTTTTGGTAAAATTTTGCTCCCAGGTTTTTCTCTGGTGATATCTTAATTATTGTGGTGTTTTTTTTTTTTATGGGGGGGGTTCTGGGGGTACCTTTTCAGTTTTATCTCCCTTGTTTTGTTCCCCCCTGTGAGTGGAACACAGTATAAATGTTTGTTGATTGCTCTATGTGCATGAAGTATTGTATTTTTAGTATTCTTTTTTTTTTTTTTCTATGTTGCCTCCCCCCGGCTACCCCACTATCTAGCCTTCTACCAGTTTCCCGCCCTTTTAACTTGCGGGCTACGTGAGCTCCGCTCGGGGCTGCAAGTGGCTAACCGTTTGGCTGCCTCCTCGGTCTGCCCGAGCTCCAGGTGCACCTACTGGCGCCTGAGTTACTCGCGGTCGGACGCGAGCAGGGCCGGTGCAAGGATTTTTGCCGCCCTAGGCAAAAGTAAAGTTTGCCGACCCCCCCCCATGTGACATCACAATGCCCCACCCATATGATCTGCCATGTTAACTAACACCAGTGCTGCAGTGCCGCCGTGTTTACATTAAAAGGCCTGCAGGGACAGGCTATGGACACCAGAACCACTACATTAAGCTGAAGTGGTTCTGGGGACTAGAGATTAGTGCCACGAATAATATGCTAGATTGCCTACTTACAACCAGATGAGGATGATGATGGGCTCTAGCTGCAGTCTGGCTCCACTGATCTGGTGTAGAACAGGCTCTCTGGAGGCTGTTTGTAACTGTGGTCACAAAAATCAATGTTCTGGGAGAACGGGAAGCAGCTCCATTTTTTTAAGGCCCTTTACACAGCTCAAGGTCTGGGTCCCAGGGTCCACCTTTATGTTCCACCAATGAGTTTGTTCACAGGGGGTGGAGTAGAGGGATGTCCTGATATGTGTGTAAGGAATGCATTATGTGAATCTGTGTTTGTATGTGTAAGGGCTGTGTAACGGCACCCTCAGCATAAAAGGGTAAAACCGCCATTTAGTAGATCTTCCCCTTCCAGAGACACAGGCACAGCTACTGCAGAACACCAATCCGGTGAACAGGAAACCATATGAATGCCGTAAACAGCCGAATAGGAAAAACCATACGAATAGGTTTACACTCCTAGCAGTCAAACTGGAACAGCATACAATAAATCCCCCCAAGAACGAGACAAGGCTCCGTGTTGAGGGTCAAGCAGTGAACAGTCAGAGCTGTGGGTGTATTGTGCTTATGTACACATTCTTACACATTAGTACCACCCACAGGGTTTTGGAATACAACCAATAAACACATACAATACACTTAGACACTCCCACACAAATTCCTCCCCTCTGCATGTGATTCAATTACCTTACACAATGGGTAATGTAATTTAGCACAAGCAGAGAAATAAATTTTTTCCACATTATTCATAACTTGAAAAGTATGCATCACATTCACATAAAACATACATTTTCAGAATCAGCATACTCCAAATACAAACATACGTCAAAATCATACAAATTGGTCCAGTGGTTCAAAAGATAGATCGTAGTCCTTTGTGACCACAGGAAGCATGGCTTTTCTGCCCAAAACCAGTTCCACAGAGTCTTCTATCCTGGAGATAATTGTGAAGTAATCCAATTATCTCCAAAGACAGAGGCAAAACTCCATTGAACACATGGCAGCAAAAAGACAGTAAAATACAATAAAATACACAAGGTAACATTTATGACATAAAATACAGACATGCAACATATGCCCAGATAGCTTAGGTCTGAGCGCACATTATTACTGAATGGCGCTCAGAGCACACACATACAGTTCAATTGCCATGGAGCCAAAGTCTTTCCCATAGTCTTTCATTATAGGAATGGGCTCCATGGCATAGCTATCTGGGGTATCACTGCTCAAACAGGGCAAGCACCAAATGACCTGGCTTTCTTGTCTTTGCAGGGGAAAATCAAGCCTCTTAACATGGGGCCATAATCCAAAGGCAACAGGCGAGCAACCAGGCTTCTCCAATGCAATGTGGCGAGATTGCTCTCGTCACAGGCTGCAAGGTCTGTTTCTGTGTATGTACAGGATGCAGTGTGTGCGTCTGTAAGGGGTGCATTGAGTGTGTGTAAGGGGTGCATTGAGTGTGTGTTAGGACTGCATTGTGTGTTTCTGTGTGTGTAAGGGATGCATTGTGTGTAAGGGTTGCATTGCTTGTGTGTGTGTCTGTGTGTCTAATGCATTGTGTGTTTTTCTGTGTGCAGGAGGTGCATTGTCTTTGTGTGTAAGGGGTGCATTGTGTGTGTGTGTGATGGATGTCAATCTCTTCTCCCCCCTCTCCCTCCCTTGTCCCTCTCTTCTCCCCCCTCTCTTCTACCCGCTTGTCACTCTCTTCTCCCCTGCTTGTCCCTCTCTTCTCCCCCGCTTGTCCCTCTCTTCTCCCCCCTCCCTTGTCACTCTCTTCTCCACCTCCCTTGTCACTCTCTTCTCCCCTGCTTGTCCCTCTCTTCTCCCCTCTTCTCCCCCGTTGTCACTCTCTTCTCCCCTCCCCACTCTCATTCCCCCTCCCTCCCCCGTCAATTCCCCTCCCTGTCAATTTCTTCCCACCCACCCTGTGGATTTCTTTCCCCTCCCTTTCAATTTATTCCCTCCCTTTCAATTTATTCCCCCCCCTTTCAATTTATTCCCGACCCTCCCTTTCAATTTCCCCGATCAATTTATTCCCCTTTCAATTTATTCCCCACGCCCTCCTTTCGTTTATTCCTTTACTCTCCCTGTCAATTTTATCCCCCTGTCAATTTATCGCCCATCCCTTTCAATTTTCCTCCCTTTCAATTTATTCCCCACCCCTTTCAATTTATTCCCTACCCTCCATTTCAATTTATCCCCCGCCCTTTCAATTTGTTCCCCACCCTCCCTTTCAATTTATTCCCCTTCCTGTCAATTTCCCCCCTTCCTGTCAATTCCCCTTCCATTCAATTCCCCTTCCTGTCAATTCCCCCCCTTTTCCTGTCAATTCCCCCCCTCCATCCAATTCCCCTTCCCTGTCAATTCCCCTCCTTTCCCTGTCAATTCCCCCCCTCCCTGTCAATTAGCACACACAACACAGTCACGGCTTCTGCGCCAGCTAACTGCACCAGTATAACGTGTATCTAATACCTATAGTGCCGGTATAGTATATATCCAATGCCTACTGTACCAGTATAACGTGTATCTAATACCTATAGTGCCGGTATAGTATATATCCAATGCCTACTGTACCAGTATAACGTGTATCTAATACCTATAGTGCCGGTATAGTATATATTCAATGCCTACTGTACCAGTATAACGTGTATCTAATACCTATAGCGCCGGTATAGTTTATATCTAATGCCTTCTGTACCAGTATAACGTGTATCTAATACCTATAGTGCCGGTATAGTATATATCCAATGCCTACTGTACCAGTACAACGTGTATCTAATACCTGTAGTACCAGTATAGTTTATATCTAAT
Organism: Pelobates cultripes; assembly: GCA_933207985.1. Classification (NCBI taxonomy): domain Eukaryota; kingdom Metazoa; phylum Chordata; class Amphibia; order Anura; family Pelobatidae; genus Pelobates; species Pelobates cultripes. The sequence goes on from OW240921.1 coordinate 118,309,795, forward strand.
GCCTACTGTACCAGTATAATGTGTATCTAATACCTATAGTACCAGTATATTTTATATACAATGCCTTCTGTGAGAGTATAGATAATGTGTATCCAATACTTACTGTGCCAGTATAATGTATAACAAATACTTATTGTGACAGGAGTGATAACGTTTACCCAATGCGTACTCTCAGTGGAGAGATAATGTATACCCAATGCGTACTGTCCCTGGAGAGATAATGTATATCCAATACTTACTGTGCCAGTATAATGTATACCCAATGCGTATTCGGACAGGAGAGTGAATGTATACCCGATACTTACTGTTACAAGAGAGATAATGTATACACAATGCATACTGTCACTGGAGAGATAATGTATACCCAATGCGTACTATGACAGGAAAGATAATGTATATCCAATGCGCACTATGACAGGAGAGATAATGTATACCCAATCTGCACTGTGACAGGAGACATAATGTATACCCAATGTGTATTGTGACAGGAGACCTAATGTATACCCAATGCACACTGTGATAGGAGAGATAATATATACCCAATGCGTACTTTGACAGGAGAGATAATGTATACCCAATGCATATTGTGACAGGAGACATAATGTATACCCAATGCATACTGTTACAGGAGAGATAATGTATACCCAATGCGAACTGTGACAGGAGAGATAATGTATACCCACTGCGTACTGTGACGGGAGACATAATGTATACCCAATGCGTACTGCAACAGAAGACATAATGTATACCCAATGCGCACTGTAACAGGAGACATGATGTATACCCAATGCGTATTGTGACAGGAGACATAATGTATACCCAATGCGTACTGTGACAGGAGAGATAATGTATACCCAATCTGCACTGTGACAGGAGAGATAATGTATGCCCAATGCGCACTGTGACAGGAGACATATTGTATACCTAATGCGCACTATGACAGGAGACATAATGTATATCCAATGCGCACTATGACAGGAGACATAATGTATAACCAATGCGTACTGTGACAGGAGAGATAATGTATACCCAATGCGTACTGTGACAGGAGACATAATGTATACCCAATGCGCACTGTCACTGGAGAGATAATGTATGCCCAATGTGTACTGTGACAGGAGAGATAATGTATACCCACTGCGTATTGTGACAGGAGACATAATGTATACCCAATGCGTACTGTGACAGGAGACATATTGTATACCTAAGGCGCACTATAACAGGAGACATAATGTATATCCAATGCGCACTATGACAGGAGACATAATGTATATGCAATACGCACTGTGACAGGAGAGAATGTATACCAAATGCGCACAGTGACAGGAGAAATAATGTATATCCAATGTGTACTGTGACAAGAGAGATTATGTATACCCAATGCGTACTGTGACAGGAGAGATAATGTATACCCAATGCGTACTGTGACAGGAGACATAATTGTTGCGGAGCTGCAATTTTATAATCCCAGGATCTCTGCTGGTAGAATGCAATAACCAAGTACAAAGCTGGAACCAGGCAATATTCCCAAATCCTCCCAAGAACCAGACGAAACACAGTCTGAGAGTCAACTGCCACTTTATTCAAAAAGACTGATATTTAAAGCAGGTCACTCAACTGTCACTTTATTAAAAATAACTGATATTTAAAGCAGGTCACTCAACAGGGGTTTCCAAAGATGGGCAGCAGGGGTTTTGGTTGAGGGGACTGGAGGGAGACTACCGTTTCCAGATCCTCCTCCCAACAGCCCCTGCTGTAACATACAGTAATGAAAACCACGAGGACATAAACCGTTACCTTCCTACTTCAAAATATACAACTTAGTCAGTTTTAATAGCAATGCTAACGAATGGGGAGGATTCGAACAGACATACACAGTACAGCATAAATTAAACATAGCAGGAGACGCCACACTATACCGGCGCGCAGTACACAACAGAAAATAGGCACAACCATTCTATCTTAGGCAGTCCCAAGTGGCTAGGTTTGCCACAATGCTCCCCCAAAACCAAGCCGGCATACACAGTCTGATCCCAGCGGATCGGCTTGGGGATGTCCGGGGGAGTGCTCACAGATCATTTCTCAAGTTCTGTCTGTCTGGACAACCCATCGGCGTTACCATTCTGTTTTCCAGGGCGATAATGGATCGTGAAATCAAACGGCTGCAGCACCAAACTCCAGCGCAACAGCCGGGCATTGTCTCCTGACACCCTGTGTAGCCACACCAACGGGTTGTGATCTGTGAGCAAGGAGAATGGTTGTCCATACAAATAAGGTTGTAACTTTTTGAGGGCCCACACTACGGCCAGGCATTCCTTCTCGATGGCGGCGTAGCCTACTTCCCTTGGTAGTAATTTTCTGCTTAAGTAAGCTACGGGATGTTCTCCGCCATCAGCTCCCACTTGGCTCAGTACTGCCCCCAATCCAAACATGGAAGCGTCTGTGTGAACAAGAAATCGTTTAGTTGGATCAGGGAAGTTAACACAGGAGCCTTAGTTAATGCAGTTTTTAGTTCATGGAATGCCTGTTCACACTCTGGGGCCCAGTTGACCTGTCGTGGCAAGTTTTTCTTGGTCAAGTCCGTCAGGGGTTTGGCCAGGGCGCTGTAATTGGGCACAAATTTTCTGTAGTAACCAGCGGTACCAAGGAACGCCAATACTTGTGTCTTTGTCCTGGGGGTAGGCCACTTAGCTACTGCCTCTATCTTGGCCGGTTCAGGCCTCTGCTGTGCGCATCCTACCCTGTGACCCAGGTACTGCACCTCTGCCATCCCTATGTGACACTTGCTAGGTTTTAGTGTCAGCCCTGCCTCTCCAATACGGTCAATGACCACACTAATATGTTTCAAATGATCTGCCCAGGTCTGGCTATAAATGGCTATATCATCTAAGTACGCACAGGCATACTCTTGGAACCCGTCCAGTA
>OW240921.1:118316795-118337150 GCA_933207985.1 Pelobates cultripes
CTAGTTTTAACCCTGCAGCTGAAAACATAGCCGTTTCAGAGAAACGGCTATGTTTCACTGAGGGTTAATCCAGCCTCTGGTGGCTGTCTCATTGACAGCTGCTAGAGGAGATTCCGCGATTCTCACTGTGAAAATCACAGTGAGAAGACACTGAATGTCCATAGGAAAGCATTGAGTAATGCTTTCCTATGGGCGGTTTAAATGCGCGCGCGCCTCTTGCCGCGCATGTGCATTTGGAGCTGAGAGGCGGAGGGATCCCCAGCACCAAGGGAGTCCGACGCTGGAGAAAGGTAAATGCTGAAGACACACACACACACTCTCACGAACAGACGCATACACACTTGCTAACAGACACACACATTTACTGACAGAGACACACTCAGCGACAGACATACATACACACTCACTTACAAAACATACACTTTCACTGACAAATACACACTCACTAACAGACATCAAACACACTCAGTAACAGACACACACAGTAACACACCCACTAGCAGACACACACCCAATAACAGACACACTCACTGACACACACACTAACACAAACAAACACTAAAACACACACTAACACACACACAAACACACACACACTAACATACACACAAACACACACACACAAACACACACACACACTAACATACACACACACACACACACTCACACACACACACTAACACACACACACACACACACACTAACACACACACACTTACACATTTTTTTTTTAATTTAACCCCCCCAGCCTCCTTACCTTTTGGAGTGCTGGGGGGATTCCCTGGGGTCCAGTGGTTCTGCTGACCCTGGCGGGCTGGGTGGCCGGTCGGGCAGGAAGGCGGGTGCGCGAGGGAGCACTCAGTGCTTCCTCTTCAGCTCCCTCGCGCGCCGCGTAGGGATGCCGGAGCCGGAAGATGTCATCTTCCGGCTCCGGTATCATTGCGGTGCGCGAGGGAGCTGAAGAGGAAGCACTGAGTGCTCCCTCGCGCGCCCGCCTTCCTGCCCGACCGGCCACCCGGTGACAGCAGGGCCAGCCTCGGGGGGCCCTGGGGTGGCCGGCTCCTGGGCCCCCCCAGGGGAAGAGGCTGGCCCTGTGGCTACATACCGGGTCGCAGGGGCGACCCTGGTATGTACGCCACTGCAATCAGGAGGATCAACAAGCCTAAACCAGAGCAAGCCGAGTCAGAGTCAGGAGGGCAGGATGTAAAATCTACAATGTGGGTACTAGGAATTTTGGGGTGTTGTAATGGTGCCTTTGTCCCCAACAGAAACCAGGTTTAACATTGTAGAATCTGAAACAGAACAATTGATACTAGAATGAGTGACAGAAGAGTTAAGACGTATGGGTGTGGTTCTGTAACAGTTTACTGCAGAACCTGCAGCGGTAGATTCTAAAGATGTAGAAGGTGTTTAGCAAAGTGCTACAAATGAAATAAAAAAACATAACTCTTTCCTGCAACATGCTAACTAAACTAGTTAAGAAAATACAAGTTAGACATGTGCAATTCGTTTCGGTCCGAATATGAATTAGGTTGAATTTCGGGAAATTCGGACATTCGGGTACTCCTGAATGTCCGAATTGCCGAAGTGCCGTATTGCCGAATTGCCGAGGTCCCGAAGTTCCGAAATTACCGAATTTCCAGTGTCGAAGCGCCGAAGTTGCCAAAGTACCGAAGTTCCGAAGCACAGTTCCGAAGCACAGTAGTACTAATATACTTACCCAGTGGAAGAAGAAGAATGTTACACTGTATACAAGTTTAAATAAAAAGTATACAAACATATCCAGGATTCAGCTGTAAGCATTTGCAACACTTACAACAATCAAGTAACATACATTCATATAAAATGTAAGTTACTTAGCCTGTCAATGGAATGAAAGGAATTAATAAGTAGATAACTCCCTAATTCCCATGGTATTAGGGAGTTATCTACTAAAAGGCTGAAAGACCTGAATTGGTCTTTCAGCCAAATTTACTAATACTAAGTAAAGATTACTTCGTATTAGTAAATTATGCCCCTACTCGCTATACTGCGAGTAGGGGTATGTGTATTAAACAGTGAGCTTCTAACTCGAAGGGGGGACCTATTGGCCCCCACCCCTGAACGGCGGGTGGGGGCCCTAAAGTAAAATAAGGGGGGGGGACCTATTGTCCTCCCCCCATACCCCCACCCATGAGCGTTGGTTGGGGCCCTAAAGTAAAATAATGGGGGGGGGGGGGACCTATTGTCCTCACTCCAGCCCCTAACCCTGAGCAGCGGGTGGGGGCCCTAAATCAGAATAGGGGAGGACCTACTGTCCTCCCTCCCCGGCCCCCACCCCTGAGAGGCGGGAGGGGGCCCTAAAGAGGAATAAGGTGGGGGGACCTAATGTCCTCCCCCCTGACCCCCACCCCTGTGCGGTGGGTGGGGGCCCTAAATTAAAATGAGGGGGGGACCTGATGTCCTCCCCCCTGGCCCCCACCCCTGAGCGGTGGGTGGGGACCCTAAATTAGAATGAGGGGGGGACCTAATGTCCTCCCCCCTGGCCCCCACCCTTATAAAGCCTTTCCCCGCCCTGCAGTTAGGCTCAGAGCACTCTGATTGGTGGGTTTAAACCATCCAATCAGAGTGCTCTGACAGGTAAGTCTGTACATTAACCTGTCACAGCACTCTGATTGGTTGGCTTGAAAGCCACCAGAGTGCTCTGTGTCATTTTACACACCGTGGGAAAGTTCTTTGGAATTTTCCCACGCTGTGTAATTTGACTCATAACTCTCTGATTGGTGGATTAAGTAACCAGAGTGTTATGAGTCAAATTACACAGCCTTCCCCCGCCCTACAGAGCTCAGTCTGCGCGGAGCCCTCCACAGTTGAAGATGGATAAATAAAAATTTGCGCTCTTTTTTTTTTTTAAAGTGTGTCGGTTATTATGGCTTTTTATTTGGCCTTTTTGGGGGCTGGCTGAAAAAATAAGATTTTAGAAGAAAGAAAACATCAAATGGTAAGTTTTTTTTTTTTTTACAGGTACTTAGTTAAATGGTCCCCCCTCATTATTGTTAGGGCGAGGGGGGTAGGTAGGGGTTATTTTTTAGGGGGGAGGGGATGACTAGGGGTTTGGGGTTCCCTAGTCACCTGGGGAGGGGGGTTAATTTTTTATTTAGGGCCCTTCGCCGCTCAGAGGTGGAGCCAGGGGGGAGGACATTAGGTCCCCCCTAATTAGTATTTAGGGCCCCCACCCACTGCTCAGGGGTGGGGGCCAGGACATTAGGCCCCCCCCTCATTTTAATTTAGGGCACCCACCCACCGCTCAGGGGAGGGGGGCCGGGGGAAGGACATTAGGTCCCCCCCTAATTAGTATTTAGGGCTCCCACCCACCGCTGAGGGATGGGGGTCAGGGGGGAGGACAATAGGTCCCCCCCTAATTAGTATTTAGGGCCCCCACCCACCACTGAGGGGTGGCGGTCAGGGGGGAGGACAATAGGTCCCCCTTATTCTAATTTAGGGCCCCCACCCACCGCTCAGGGGTGGGGGACTGGGGGGAGGACAATAGGTCCCTCCATTATTTTACTTTAGGGGCTCCACCCACCGTGGGAAGTTCAGAAAATCTGAAGTGCCGAAGCACCGAAGTGCCAAAGTTACCGAAGTTCCGAAGTGGCGAAGTGCCGAAGTTGCCGAAGTTCCGAAGTATCTAAGTGCCGAAGTTCCGAAGTGCCGAAGTGGCAAATTGCTGAATTGACGAAGTCCCGAATTTCGGAATGCCGAACCGAGCCGAAAATGTTTCCATGCACATGCCTAGTACAAGTGCAGTTAGATTGGATAGTTTTCAGGTGAGCTTTCATGTGAGACATTGAATGTTTAGCCAAGATGTTTCTTAAAGGAACAGATACTATATCAATCAGTTATCTGAAGCAAAGTAGGGGGTCTACCTAAAAAACAAACAAACATTTAATGGTAGAAAATAGCAAATGCCAATTCTTACACATTCTTGTAGTTTTTATGCATTTGACAGACAAACGTAAATAATAAAGGCTTAGGTGTTTTGCAAGTGGCCATCCGGGATGGAGGGACACATTTTACGCATACTTGAAGCAAATGTCTTGTATTTTACATATTTGGCTATAGCAGGCTTTAAGTTTAGTACATATATATTGTAAGTCAGAATCATTTTTATCAAAGAAAAAGGTCATTGTGTGTATAGGAGATTTATTTGCGGGTTCAATATTTAATGGCCAGTTCATTCTTTCAGTTCAAGAAGGGGTGCTGACCAGTGCAGCAACCTCTATAGGGTGGAACCCAGAATGCAAAGAAACCAATATACACACAAATCAAGGCAAAAAAATAAGTGTATTTATATTTAAGGCAGGCAGTTAAATAAAATGCAAACACAGATAACTGAATGTAGCAGAAGGGCCTCTGGATACAGGACAGGAGGACCAGACCAACAACATAACATTAATGAACTGGCAAATAAGAAAGGGTGAGGCTCAACTAATTAGGGAGAAGTTAATCACAAAGTAAGGACAGCTAGAAACATTGCGAGATCGCAGTCTGAGTGCAACAGCCTGGAATAGCACCACAGACCGTTAGTGGCACTGTGAGGTACCGCACCAGACTGAGAATAAACCAAATTGTGACACTGTGGGAAAAGGTAATTAAAAATTAAATAAGGTAGGCACACTCAATATGAAATATATGCAAGCTCCCAAGTGGAGCTCTATGAAAATATGTGGGAAAAGTAAAGACAAATGCCATGGCAACAAATATCAACACCATCACCACAATGATAACTTATAATGCTGATAGAATATCTGCAACCAATTCTAGCCAAATACTGGAATCGCTGGATTCTATAACCAATGCTTGCCAAATACCCGAGTATTCTACAAACACAACCTCCAGCAATGTATCTAAGGAATTTAAACTGCTTCATGCCTTTAAAGACTTTGGATTACAATTACGATCAGGATCCATCCAAGAATATCTTACTCTGGAACTTGATGTTGTTTTTTATTTTATTAAAGACACAGAGGCTTCTATTATGTGTAACTCTTTATTTCCCTCAGCAGCAAAGAGTGAGAGAAAAAAAAAAAATCAAATAGATAAAAAAACTACATAGCAACACATGCAACCAATCACAGTGTAGAGATAGTGTCCATATAAGGCAAGTGTATCCCAAGACCCCCCCTCTTTCTTTGCTGCTCCCTCAGACCAGTTAAGTCTTTTGCAGTGCTCTGTGTATGTTCAATGTTTTTGTTTCTTTGGTTTTAGCTATGTTTTTTTACTTATATTATTATCATTTGTGCTGTTTGTAAACTATTTATTTATGTTATTATTTTTGTGCTGTTTATGTACAATTTATGTAAACTATTATTGTTGTGCCCTCACTGTTCCTTCCCGGCCAGGCTGAGTCTCCCCCTTTTTCATGTGAAGCCAATCGGGCCCATTTTTCCCGCACCGAGAATTCCGTGAGGTCAGGGTGTCTGCCTTTTTTTTTTTTCAATTTCATCTGGAGGTAGACCCTGGAACGCCCTTTTTCCTGGAGGTGCCACGTCAGGCGGACATTCTTATGGTGAGTACCCATTTTTTAGTGTGGGGGGGGGGGCTAGTGGGTTCGGGTCTACGTCAGATGGGCAGAATTTGTTTCCGATGCTTTGGTCCTCCTACGGTCCAATGTTATCACTTTCATTTATTATCCCTACCCATTAAATCCTCTCCTCCATGAGAACTGTGCTTGTCGGTGGGACTGGACATGTTGATCTCCTTGGAGATTTGAGAGCTGGTCACAATAGGAGCAATCTGAGAACTGACTTTTTCCCATCTGGGTTTCACGGGCAATCTTTTTTCGTTCTGAAGAAAGACGGAGGGGTCCGTCCGGTGGTATATCTTCGCCCTCTCAATGCCTTCCTGCAGTATTGGCATTTCAAAATGTAGGGCATTCATTGTCTGGGTGACCTTCTCCATCCTTCGGAATGGTTGGTCAAGCCGGATTACGTGACTAGTATGTCATGATTCCCACCGCTATGGAGTGCAGTGACCTCCAACGTTTTTACCTGGTGAGGAAGGCGATGGAAGTTTACATGTCTACTGTTCGGTCTCTCTTCTGCTCATTGGTGTTTCACCAAGGTCATGAAGCTGGTGGTGTCGTCCTCCGCACAAGGGGTTCTCAGATAATTATTATCTAGATGACATCCTGCTCAGGTTCCAGTCGCAGACACAACTTCACGTATGCTTGATATGGACGACCAGTTTACTTGAAGTCCGTGGTGTCTTCTGCGCAGTCCGTGGAATTTTTGGGCTTCTCAGTGGATTCCATCCATCAGTTCCGATATCTCCCAGAATCTGAAATGAGGACCATATCAAAAAGGATCAAGTGAACTCTCCGAGGGTTTTCGGCCAGCTCGAAGTTTCATTGCAAGCGATTTTGCCCTGGCCTCTACACTGTTGTACCTTACAACGTCTGTAGGGCTCTTAGCTCAGGTCCGTGCACTCTTACATGGTGAGGTTGATGTTGGACGAGGAATAGAGGGACCAATTGGTATGGTGACTCGCTCACGTAATGATGTGGTACGGCAGAGCCATCTTTGGGTCCATTCAGGATGTGGATCTGTTTCTGTCCAGACTACACGCCCAGTTCATCAGATTCCTTGGGTGGTGGGCCGGACCCAGCCGCGTTCGTAACATACACCCTCCTTCAGGTATGGTTGGGCGCACAATACTTTGCCTTCTCTCTGTTCACATGATTTCTCAAACACTGTCGAAGTTGCTAAGGCAGGGTGATGGTCACCCTCTATGGATGTCAGTTGATGGAGGTATTAATGGATTTCTACGCCTGATTCCGATTTCCCTGACCCTGGATCCGAATGGGAATTTGCATGGCTTGGAGGAGCAAGACCTCCTACCTCTGGTGGTGTGTCTTCTTTTCAGGGACCTTGGAAGCTCCCAGTCATTACACAGACATCTCTTCAACTCATTGCCAACACATGGGCCCAGGACATCGGTCTGCCTATCAATCGATCCCGTATTTGTCTTTGCATGTGATTCAGGAGTTTTTCTTACTGGAGTCTTCGAGTCAGGGAAGGCTTACCGCATTATTAACCTATTTTGGTCAACCATATCCGAGGAATTTAAGGCATTGATGGATCACCTATAGATCGCCGCCCTTTTGGGGGTGACTCACTAAGCCACCTAGGCTAGATTCTACACCTTTTGGGGTGTCGATGTGGCTCTACAGTTTTGTCATCCTGGTATCTGGATCAAGCATTGTTGCTTAACAACTGTCTGCTAAGCAGTTGAGGTTGTTCTGCCTGGTTTTCTTGTATGCGTTTTGGATTTCTGAATGCTGGATTGACATGCTACGGCGTTTACCCCAGAAGGACGTTTCGGCCACTAAGACAATGTTTTTATCGTAGATTTCCAGAGGTCCTGGCTTTGTGCCTGGTGAAATGTTTGAAATCGTATATGGATTCCACAACCTGTCTTTGTTCTCCTGAACTGCACCCGTTGTTTGTTTCTTTCCAAGCTCCTCATCTACCAGTGTCGACTCCTACGTTGGTGCATTGGATTTGTTGACTGTTGTCCTTAGCGTGCATCGATACATCAACTTTTACGTCCCAGTCGGTGCATGGAGCCATGGCACCTAAGGCTTCTGCTGTTGGCTGTCATCTGGATGATATTCTACAGGCTGCAGATTGGTCGCAGGAATCTTTCCGTGATTTCTACTTCCGACCGATTACCCATTTTACATCTCAGATGGTAACTCAGCTTAACTTAAACTTGCATAATAGGAGCCTCCATGTCTTTAATAAAATTCCCAGATTTTACTATTAAGATGACGTAAAGTCATAATTTAATTAAAAACACGTAGGCGAGTATTATTCCCACCCACCCTCCCTTTTTCAAGGGTCATTGAGTGCGGCATCATCTTGGTCGTTACAGTAAATGTTCTGTTTTTTTGGTGAGTACTATTCGTGAGCTTATGGTTTGGTCATGGTTGTTTGTGGTTTAGTTATGATACATATTCCTGATGATCTGTTTACATATTTAACAGTACTATATTTAAAATCTTGAAATTCAAGTTTGGTTTTGGATATTACCATATTTTTTCTCTTCCCCTTTTAGCTTGAAGTTACCGGTTATGTCTGTGTCCCTGTTGGACACAGTGTTTGAAAAATTTCTCGTTACTACATGGTCTTCGGTTATCGCAAGAAAGAGGGAGATCTTGGGATACACTTGCCTTATATGGACACTGTCTCTACACTGTGATTGGTTGCATGTGTTGATATGCAGTTTTTTTTTCTATTTGATATATATTTTTCTTGTAATCTTTGCTGCTGAGGGAAATAAAGAAAGAGTTATGCATAAAAGGAGCCTCCGTGTCTTTAATAAAATCATGACTTTATGTCATGTTAATAGTAAAATCTGGGAATTCTTTCCCAGACAAAAGTTTTGCTTATTTTTTTTTTTTTTTTATTCTTTATTTTTGTTGTGCATAAGATTGACATACATGCATGTGTTGCCACAGCATAGCACATAATAAGACATAAACGATTTAAATTGTAAAGCATTGTGGCACATGAGGAAACTGCACAGGTATTTTATATTAAACATGTTTAGGTTGCTTTGCCAGTGGTTGCTTGAACAAAAGAGTTAGAGATACATATTATATACACACGGACTGAGTTATAACAAGCTAGAGTAAGATAAAATATGAGTGAGGATCAAGATATGGAACTATAAGCTTAGGGTAACCGCTAGGTAGTAGAGACTCATTTTTAAGGACAGCACTTTTCTTGATCATTAACTTTAAACATGCAAGTAGTTACAGGAGAGATGGTGGGTCCTAAAGGATTCTGAACATGATGGTAAGGAGCTTATATATGCTGTTTTAGACCTCGGACTGGGTTAAGGAAATTTGCACAGGCATATTGTACATAGTTAACTAATTGGCATGAATTGGCATTGTTAATGAGTCCAAGAATAGTTAGTCAGCCAATGCTCTGGTTCGGTGGAGTCAGGGAGTCTGGCAGTGTTGCAAGATCTGGATGTGTCCACCGCCCCATGCATGGGTGAAGGTTTGCATCGGAGTGTGTGTAAGACCACTGGAGTCCAGCAAATGGCCATATTGGGGCTTATGTCAGTTGCCTCAGCCCACCCCGCAGGGCGGGATAGCGCCATGGTGTTGGGAGTTCAGCCCACCGGATTGTGGGGGGGACCCCTTCTGCCCCTTACTTGCTTGAGGGTCCTCTGTGCTCTTCCACTGTGTCTCACTCTGGTGAAGGAGCCTTAAAGGGGACTCACACTTTTTTACCATGGATCCTATTATGAGGATCGTGGCCCCAGTGTTCCCCCGATCTTCGGTTGTCCCCCCGGGTGCATGGTCGGCAGAGGAGAGAAATCTCCAGGTGAATTCCCAGCCCAGAAGAAGGTCGGGCGGCAATGGCGACAGCATCCTCCACCTGTGGGGCTGGCTGGGGTGGAGTAGAGTGGCTGTGTGTCTGAAGGGTTTCGGGTTGGGGCTGCAGGACAGGCATTGTAGGCGGCAGTTTCTGCCTTGCTCGAGTTGCGATCCGATGCCAAAATGCTGCACATATTTTAGTTTTGCTCATTTTTAACCAACCATCTTTTAAATGGACAGATAACGCTAAGGATGTTTTACTGTTACAACAATGACCAAAGACATTGGGAGCATAAAAACTAAAAGACAGTTGGGAGAACCATGGATTATTAATTTAAAGAAGAAATGCTTGATGATGCCCACAGTTTAATGGAAAGGGTGTTATGGCATATGCAAATATTACAAGTTTTAAGAATGAAAAGTTGTATTTCTTAAACTGTATACTTTGTCTTTAAGAGATTCTGCAAACTGACAGTTTGTTAGAAATGAAAATGTTTTTTTTCCATATAATGTTTCTTTAGTAAATTACGGTTTACCCCTATTTAGTGAATATAGTGTTTAGACTTTAGGATGCCATCTCCTAAATTAGTGGAATTCCTGAAATCGGGGAATTTTCCACGTCATGTCTAACCATAGAGAAGATGTTCCCATGTGAAAAGACGAAGTTACGGCCTCATATCTTTGCCAAGTTAAGGTAGGTCCAAACATGACCGAACTGAAAATCTAAGGTATAAATGTGCACTTATTAATATTAGGATACAGAGGAGATATTGTGGAGACAGACGCTGCTCCACTTTATCATGACTGAGAGGCTGACATGTTCAGGAGGGTATGTTATTCTATTTTTCTGATATTGCAAGCAAATACTTTAATCTTATAAACTCTGCTATAAATTATTATAATGGATTATTAATATTCTATATGTCTATATTTTTTTATTTAATAAAATATCTAAAAAGACAAAACTTTATTGCTTCCAAGACAATCCCTATTTTATATTTTAACTTTACTGAGATGGTAGTGGACGCATGGAATAGCCTTGCAGCTGAAGTGGTAGAGGTTAACATAGTGAAGGAATTTAAGCATACGTGGGATAGGCATACGGCTATCCTAACTATAAGATAAGGCCAGGGACTAATGAAAGTATTTAGAAAACTGGGCAGACTAGATGGGCCGAATAGTTCTTATCTGCCATCACATTCTATGTTTCAGTCCTGATGACAGGTCTCAATCCCCGTGATAAGTGATATGCCTAGTTCTAAAAATCACATGATTTATTACCCCAAGTCCAGTTGCAGCGATCGACATAGGTGGCTGCACATGGGCCCATTTAACATCTCTGAGAAAATTCTGTTTTATAAAGGCACTTACTTGCAGATTGAAATAGATTTTGTTGTCATGTTAAGTGTGGCAGGGTCCCTTTAATAATTCTGGGACATTCACAAACAACTGAATTGCTTCATTGTCCAGGATAAAAAAAAAATACAAAAATAAAAATGATATATATATATATATATATATATATATATATATATATATATATACCACATATAGAAATGCAGATCTCTCTCTCCTCTCTGGAAATCGGAGGGTTAATATGAGCTGAGTGGTAGAGCTTTGAAATGATGGCATCCAGGGAGAGCTCTAGCTGTACAGCTGGGGAGGGGCAGCTCAGTACAGGTGTGTGACATACCATAATGATACAGGTATAGAATATTATAGGCTGCTTACCTGGGACACCTGTCAGTATTGGTCTCACCTGGCTGGATTCTCAGGTAAGATCTTTGTATTATTATCCCTGGGTCAGGTCCTCATTATTAACCTGTGTAATTAAGTTAGTACAAATGAATATGTTTATTTTTAATCCTTTTAATGAATGAGATCCCCAGGTAAATTCAGATAGTGTAAACAGAAATTTCACTTGTTCATCTCATCTGAAAAGAATAAAACAAAGAAACACAAAAGTGCTAACTATCGGAATCTGCAGTGTGTCCACAGAACCCTATATAGGGGATAACCCTTGAATGTATACAAAACACTAGAACTAAAAGTGATCCCTGGCAAAAAAGCTCCGGGAGCACCAAAAAGAGTTCTCTGGGCGTTGCAAATATATATATACAGATTAAGAACACCTTTATAATAGGGCATAACTTCCCAAAGGAAAAGTAAACTTAAATAAAACCCATCACATCTAAGAGAAACACAGGGGAGACCTTAGGTCTATATAATAATAGGGGTAAGCAGGTATAGAGTTATGCTAAGAGACAGACAATAATACAATGTTGTAGATCTCAGTAATTGAGTGTCTTCCATACAATCTATACTGACACCATTGGCACTTTAGATCTTAGTAATAGATAGTGGATAGATGTATCCTTAATTAGGAACTATAAACTAAAGATAATTGATTAGATTGCTCATAATGCGTTCATTGCTTGGAGTAGCACTTTAAATCCTGGTAATGGTCTATGGATAGTGAATAAAAGTATCCTTGCTTGTCAATTTATTAACTAAAAAACAGTTGATTGGATTGCTAACAAAGTATCCATTATTTAGACCTCCAAAAGTATCCAAGACCTAGAGACCGTGAACTATTAAATTGTACCCATAGATACTACGGAATTAGCTCATCTGAAAAGAATCGTTAATCACTATCCCTAATTAATGTCATTTTAGTTAACCCTTTGAAGTGTGAGATGATTGGAGTGTTTTTTGAGTTTCCAAATAGAAAGTAGGATTCATTACTTACATATAAAAAAACAAAATGCAATCCAAAATAGACAAGTTGGGGAAAATGATTTGATTTATATATTTCCACATACAACAATATGCTCTAATGTTTGCAAGTTTCAATTCCCCACCGTTCAATGTTTAGTAAATTATCCCCAAAGGGAGGAAATAATTGTAATATGATTGTAATTCAATGAGAGCGGTGAAATTTTGTTATCTTGTTATTTTGGTTCTAAAACAATACATACAGATTAATTTTAATTGATGCAAATTGTATAATCTGAGCGAAGAACATGACTCTGTGAGCCTTTCAAATCTAAGCTGATTAATTATGGGGTTCGTGGCTTTAGGAAGACGGTTAAAGGACCACTCTAGGCACCCAGACCACTTCAGCTTAATGAAGTGGTCTGGGTGCCAGGTCCAGCTAGGGTTAACCCATTTTTTTATAAACATAGTAGTTTCAGAGAAACTGCTATGTTTATGAATGGTTAAGCCTTCCCCCAAAGCCTCTAGCGGCTGTCTCATTGACAGCCGCTAGAGGCGCTTGCGTGATTCTCACTGTGAAAATCACAGTGAGAGCACGTAAGCGTCCATAGGAAGCATTGATAATGCTTTCCTATGCGACTGGCTGAATGCGCGCGCAGCTCCTGCGCATTCAGCCGACGGGAAGGAACGGAGGAGGATCGGAGGAGGAGAGCTCCCCGCCCAGTGCTGGAAAAAGGTAAGTTTTAACCCCTTTCCTCCTACCAGAGTCGGGCGGGAGGGGGACCCTGAGGGTGGGGGCACCCTCAGGGCACTATAGTGCCAGGAAAATGAGTATGTTTTCCTGGCACTATAGTGGTCCTTTAAGGAGAGGTAGATCTGAGGTCAGGTGCATATATTAAGATTTATTAATTTAGCAAATATTGACTTAGATATGTGTCATCTTATCACTGGTTGGTTACTTTCTCCTCTGTACCAGCCTTGATTTCATTTTTTATTGCAAAATTAAATCTTTTAAATAAAATTCCACACTCTGTATTGTGCAGAGAGACTGTAAATGTATTTCCACTGTTACAGTATTGAACCGTATAAAACTTCCCATCCATATAACAATCTCGAAGCCCTACATAAGGTGTATTTGAAAGGTAAATCTACAATTCCCTTGAAGGGAAACTATAGTGCTAGGAATACAAAATTATATTATTATTATTATTATTATTATTATTATTATTATTATTATTATTATGTTTATTATTTATATAGCACCAGCAGATTCTGTGGCGCTTTACAATTGGATTGACCCCTCACTCGCACCCCCCTCCCACAGCGCACAAACGACTGAAAACCCTTAATTCACATATCTGAATCCAGCATTGATGTGCCTTGTCGCTGGGTCAACCATCACCTCCGCTCCTCCTATCCCAACGCGGGCCCACGTAGGTTACCTAATGTGCATACTCAGCTAGCGCCAGGATCGCATTAGGACAACCCCATAGGAAAGCATTGAATCCATTTTTTACTTTAGGTTTCTGCTGATGCTTGGTGTCCTAATGCATAATGTGCGGACAACCAGCGTCAGGCGACCAAAAGTGTTCGACAGCCACTAGAGGTGGAGTTAACCTTGCAAGGTAATTATTGGAGGTTCTCAATAATTACAGGGTTAGACTGACAGGGGCACTGCACCCAGACCACTTCAATTAGCTGATTAGACTGGATGCCTATAGTGTCCTTTTTAATATCCACGCGGTGGGAAGGAATCGGAATTTGTCTCCCAATTTATAGAAGGTGTTGCAAGTTGTGATTGTGTAAAAAACCTCCCTATAGACTGGATATCCCTGGATTTAGCCGTTTACACACTCTGTATGTTTACCCCGTTTTGCATTAAAACATTCAGGATGCAGTAAAAAGAAGTTAATAAATTGGTTTTAAAATCATTTTGAAAGGTGTGTTTTTTTTGTTTGTTTTTCTTTAAACCTCGGTTTTACAAAATCTGCAAGATTGCAGTTTTGTTTTACAGCTGCCTCTATCTGGATCTCATGTCTTTCTATTCACAATCTTATCTTTGACTTTTGACGTTTTTTTTTTATAAAACAATGTTTAACTAAATATATCTACTTCTCCCCTTTTTTCTATCTTTTTTTATCTTTCCATGTTCTCTTTAACTGTCACACCCAGTTTGTGTTTTGTTGTTGTTGTTTTACTGATTATTTTGTACAGTTCTGTTTCTAACATTTTATAGAACTTTTTGTTTCCACGACTTATTGTGTGATTTCTATTGCTCGGTTTTCTTGTTTTATCTTCACAATTAATTTAAAGTATTTAATTTAAAATATATATATATTTGTAACATTTTAAATTTTGAAGATATATTTTCTCTATAGAAAGTGTTGTATGTTTAGAATTCTATATATTTTATCGTTTCTAATATGACTTTTGTCGTTTAAATGTGTTCTAGTGAAGATATGGTTTTATGATTGTATCCTCACATTGAATAGCAAGTAATGTCTTTTAGTGTACTTTTAATATACTAGCTAAACCAACGGGTCATGTTACTGGATCACGCTGTGCAAATAAATCATCACAGAAAAATTACATAAAACTTTTATGTAACAGTGTGATTATCTCATCTACTACACTAGTAGAAAACCTCTGCAGCGGGTACAGAATTCCCATAAAGGGTACGTGCATTGCCAGATTGTATTTCATTGAGTCAATGAATGACACAATGAGTCCTATGTTAGCTCTAAGCAGACATAGCACGCTGCGAGACTGCAAAATCACTTGCACACAGGTATCACACCTTTTGTTAAAGTAAAACATCTTCAAAGTCTTAACACATCAAACCAAATAACTAATATGTTTCCTGTAATACTAATCCCATTAACCATAATACAGAAGTGTCCCTCTCCCTCCCTGGCCCTCCACCCACTGATGAAAGAGTTGAAGACCCTTTTTTCTCTGTGTACATGTTGCAGTTTTCACACCTACTAGTGTTTGTCATACAGAGAGTCACTTGTGGCTTCCGACACAGACAGGTTTAATAGCTGAATGCCTTGCCTTGCCATTGGGGTTTGACATGCAAAGTGTGTTCGCTCTAAATGCTTTGTGCCCTATGAGTAACATTGTATTCCATGGTTGTGCCGTTTGCCACGCATGCCTCGTGGGTCAATGTTGCCCTATGGGAAGCATCTGATTGGACAAAAAATCATAGGATGGATGACATCATTGCAGGAGGATCTGGCTGCAGTCAGGAGAATATCCTGGCGCTGTAGTAAAGCTGAGTTTTATGGTGTTTTTAATCAATAAAAAAACAAGGGGCCCAATAACCTTAAAAGGTTAAGGATCATAATTAATTATTCATTTTTATTTGGAGTGTCCCTTTAACGTTTGCAGCATTTCAATGACAATGAACTGTGATTTGTAATTCTATCAGGGTATTTACTACAGTGAGAATTCCATGTGAATTCAAAGTAAAATTCTAATTTAATGCTAAATTTAAAACATTGTTTGACCATGTGGCAGCTTGCAAGCTGTGACATTAAAAAATAAATAAAAGATCCTATAGGCGGGAGGGGGGAGGGTGGATGGGGGCGGATGGGAGAGGGGACTGGCTATCTATCTCCCCATCTGGGCTTTATTGAATAACTCTGTGTGAGTTATCCTTTCTCACTGCACCCAATGCATCCACCACAAGGACACGTTTTCTCTTTGGATTTAACAAACATTTTTCTCTTTTGCGGCAATGTACAGAGAAGAAAACTAATATAGGATCATAAATTCCAAGCAGGCCATTCATTTAAGTATTTCTGTTTTAGCCACTGATAAGATAAAGGTTGAAGTCCTTTCTTACTCTGATTCCGGACACTAAGTTACTTATAATATGCACGTATCCCTTCCATCTAATCTAGCATGTGACTTTTATTGGTGGCTAATTGGTTGTTTTTTTTTCTTTTCTCAAATGTCAGTTATCATTATTATTAGCATTTATGTA
Organism: Pelobates cultripes; assembly: GCA_933207985.1. Taxonomy (NCBI): domain Eukaryota; kingdom Metazoa; phylum Chordata; class Amphibia; order Anura; family Pelobatidae; genus Pelobates; species Pelobates cultripes. Next base: position 118,332,872 of record OW240921.1, read on the forward strand.
ATGCTATCTTATTGTTTAATGAAAGGGGGAAATTTAACAATAGATGAGACAATTGCAAAATGTAAAATAGGCTGATGCTCAAATGAGCTTACAGTCTAGAGGAGGTTACATAGTTACATAGTTACATAGCTGAAAAGAGACTTGCGTCCATCAAGTTCAGCCTTCCTCAGAAATGTTGTTGCTGTTGATCCAAAAGAAGGCAAAAAGGTGGGGTATAAGGACACAATATAAATGGCATCATGGGGGACAGCAAAGAAACGACAAGATGCGAAAGTAGCAGAAGTGGAATGTGGCTCTTTAAGAGAAAGAGAGAGATAGGTTTGTGAAATAGAAGTTACTCTGGGAGGCCATAAGCATTTCTAAACAGATTGGTTTTGAAGGACTTCATAAATGATTAAAGACTAGGTGAGAGTGTGATGGGGTAGGCAGGCTGTTCCAAATGAAATGAGCCGTCCGTGAAAGGTCTTGCACGCGTGAGTTATTACTAATGGTGTGAGCAGTGGACAGGAGAAGGTCACCGGCAGATCAGAGAGACAGAGAAGGGGTGTACCTATGAATCAGTGGAGAAATGTAATAGGGGCTAAAGTTGTTTAAAGCTTTATAGGTATGAATTTAGTACTTTGAATTGACTCCTATAGGATACAGGAAGCCAATGTAAGGAGGGGTAAGATATGAGACGAGCAACAAGAGAGAAAGATCAGCCTGGCGGCAGCATTCATTACAGATTGTAGCCGGGCACTACGGCTTCTGGGGAGGCCAATTAAGAGATAATTACAGTAATCCATGCAAGAAATTACAAGAGCCTAAACAAGCTCCTTGGCAGAATCTTGATAAAGAAAGGGGCAGACGTGGCAATGTTTTTAAGGTAGAACTGGCAGGATGTGGCACTAGGCTGGACATGAAGTGTAAAGGTGAGACCAGATAACACCATGACAGCGAGCTTGCAAAGGTGTGCTGATGGAGTACCATCAACTTGAAGGGAGAGTGAAAGAGGAGGATTAGTGTTACGAAGAGGAAAGATAAGCTCAGTTTTAGAGAGATTGAGTTTCAGAAAAGGGGAGCACATCCATTCAGATATGTCAGAAAGACAACCAGTGATGCTTTCTAGGAGAGAGGGGGAGAGATCAGGGGAGGAGAGTTATATTGGTGTACAGGTGGTATCAGAATCCAAAGGAATTAATGTTTTGCCAAGAGAGGCAGTATAAAGAGAAAACAAAAGGGAACCAAGAACAGAGCCTTGGGGGACTCCGACTGAGACAGGGGAGGAGGTGTCATTAGAAAAGGAGATACTGAACGCACGTTGGGAGAGATAGGAGAAGAACCATGAGAGGACAGTTTCACAGGCCAAGGGATTGAAGAGTTTAAAGGAGGGCATGATCAACAGTGTCACAGGTAAAGAGAGGTCAAGAAGAATTAGTATGGAGTAGTGGCCTTTGGATTTAGTTGCAATTAAAGGGACACTCCAGGCACCCAGACCACTTCTGCCCATTGGAGTGGTCTGGGTGCCAACTCCCACTACCCTTAACCCTGCAGCTGTAAATATTGCAGGTTTCATAAACTGCAATAATTACATTGCAGGGTTAATTCTTCCTCTAGTGGCTGTCTATGCACGCGCAAGCATCATTGCCGTGCATGCGCATTAGCTCTCTGCCAGCAGCCGCGCATGCGCGATTGGTCTCCCCCACCGGATGACGGTTTGTTTTCCTGGCACTGGGGTGTCCCTTTAAGTCATTAGTTACTTTAAGCCATTTTGAAGAGGGCCGAGGAGAGAGTTGGAATTGAGAAAGCAAGCAAAACGGGAAAACACAAGTTGTTCTAGAAGTTTGGCACAAGGATATGGGACGATAGTTGGAAAGGGTATGACCATAGAATTTTTAAAGGGAGCAGGGACAATGCCAGAAGAAAGAAAGCAGTTGAAGACCTGTATTAAGGGTGGCACAAGACAAGCGGAGAGACACGCTGAGATGGGACGGTATCCAGCAGACAAGTGGTGGGAAAGGAGAAGTACAGATAACTCCTGTTTAGTAGCTGCGTAGAAGGACTAGAGGGTAGGGAAGGCATGAAGTGCAGTTGAGATAGAGAGAGGAGCGAAGGGGGGAGAAATCTTTCTTTAACTGTTTAATCTTGTCTGTAAATTGGCTGTAAGGTTAGTTTGAGGGGTGGCTGCAGCAGGGCAAAGGAGAGAGTTGAAGGTATCAAAGAGACACCTAGGATTGTGAGAGCAAAAAATAATGAGAGAGGAAAAGAAAGATTGTTTAGCAAGGATATGGGATGCGCTGTACGAACGCTAGATTAATTTATAATGGAGAAAGTCTGGAGGTCCGAGACTTCCTCCAGCAGCGATCAGCTGAACAGGAGCATCTCTGCACTTAGCCATTTGTCTTAGTGTACTGCGCTGGGAATGATGTCTGTAGCGGAATGGGCTTTGCAACAACACCTCTATTTGTACTAGGGGCTGTTCATACCCTTTTTGTTGCTTTATTTTCCTGAGATTGGAACTGTTCATTACTTGTGGACACAAGTAACAAGCTTTTATTTTGTATCATTCGTCTGGTTGTTTGGTAAGAACCCCTTTTTCAGCTATTCTCACCATAGGGTCGACAAACGAACGTAGTACCGAACAACCAGGCCACCCATGAGAGGAGCGTGGTGGAAATTGACGCCCCTAACCTGGTTCCACTCTCTTGATTAAAAACACAGGAACAAACTGGGTGATCCCCTGGGTGGCTGCCGTTCATTATGCGACCATGTGGCAGCGGCCATCTTAGAATACGAATTACACCAGCAGTGTTTGGTCGTCGAGTGTCTGGAACCCAAATCGGACTCTCAACGGCAGAGACTTCCATCCTATGAGTAATTTCGTGTAAACTTAGGGGAACAAAGCGGCATTCGGTGAAATTAATCACACGAACGAGAGGAGTTGAATGAACCAAAGCACGAACTATGGTTTTATACACTTTCATGTATTTCAGATGCTTGAACGGAGACCAACAGCACAGCCCAAACACATGGAACTATTTTCGGCTTACATCTCATGTGCGGTCTGTGAAACTAAGACCTCCATAAAACTGTCGAACTCCTGAACCAATCTGGGTGATTTTTCAGTATGTTGCTCCCCCACATCAGGGCTATCAGGGGATGTCTGAATTGTGGGAGTATGATATGTTTTGGTGTACTTCTAGACGTATATAAAAAGTGTGATTTTTCTTCTGTTTAGAGATAATTGAGTTGATACATTAATTAACTCAATTATCTCCTAAGCAGAGGGGAGGGATTGTGTGAACTGTATGGGAGTGACTTATTACTTGACTCTGTGCGTATTGGTTGTTTTCTGTTTTTACAGGTGCCCAACAAGGTCCACCTGGGTGGTAACCTTTTGGGCAAAACATGCATAAAAGACCAGCCTGGCCATTAAAATTTCAGTTCTGCTCCTAATACTGAGTGTCGTCCAGTTATTGGGAAGGGTGATGGGATATTTGTTGATTATCTTATGCTTATGCATGCCTTCTTGAATTATTCTGTTTGTTCCTGAGTAGCTGTTGGAGTAACCAGCGGAGAAGAAGCCCTGCTACAACTAACTCTACGCTACAACGTCCTCCTCAGGGTGCTATGTCTCCTTCTCTTGCTCTACCTTTCACTAAAATTCTCAATCTCTCCATCTCCTCTGGCACCCTTCAAACATGCAACTGTATCCCCCAATTCTAAAAGATCCCAACCTTGATCCTAACTCCCCGTCCAACTACCGCCCTATCTCTCATCTGCCTTTTGTTTCCAAGATCCTTGAAAGACTTGTGTATGTGAGTTTCACAGACTATCTTAAATTCCAACTCTCTGCCCGCTTCAGTCTTGTTTCCGCGCTCAGCACTCTGTGGAAACTCTGACCAAAGTATCCAATGATCTACTCGCCGCAAAATCTCCTGCTCACTATTCTATCCTAATTCTCCTTGACCTTTACGCTTCTTTTGACACTGTTGATCAATATCAGCTTCTTCTTATCCTCCGTAATCTTGATCTACGAGATATGGCTCTCTCCTGGTGTGCCTCCTACCTCTCCCAGCGTTCTTTCAGTGTTTCTTTCTCTGCCTCTTCTCCCCACCCCCTCTCTGTTGGTGTTTCCCAAGGGTCAGTCCTTGGTCCCCTACTTTTTTCTATCTATGCTGCCTTCCTTGGTAAACTCATCACCTCCTTTGGCTTCCAATATAATTTCTATGCGAATGACACACAAATGTATCTGTCTGACTGCCTCTCTGCTATTTCTTTTTTTTTTTTTTTTTTTTAA
>OW240921.1:118337250-118437435 GCA_933207985.1 Pelobates cultripes
ATACACTTTACAATGCGATCTGCCCTCTTCTAAAATGGCGGCATGTCTGTCTGCCAGGCTGTGCGCTGTGCTCTCGGTCACTTCCGCCAGGGAGACACCGGAAGTAGTTACCCGGAAGGTCAACGATGAACAATTTGGTTCTGGGACCAATAGGTGTTGTTGCGGAGCTGCAATTTTATAATCCCAGGATCTCTGCTGGTAGAATGCAATAACCAAGTACAAAGCTGGAAGCAGGCAATATTCCCAAATCCTCCCAAGAACCAGACGAAACACAGTCTGAGAGTCAACTGCCACTTTATTCAAAAAGACTGATATTTAAAGCAGGTCACTCAACTGTCACTTTATTAAAAATAACTGATATTTAAAGCAGGACACTCAACAGGGGTTTCCAAAGATGGGCAGCAGGGGTTTTGGTTGAGGGGACTGGAGGGAGACTACCGTTTCCAGGTCCTCCTCCCAACAGCCCCTGCTGTAACATACAGTAATGAAAACTACGAGGACATAAACCGTTACCTTTCTACTTCAAAATATACAACTTAGTCAGTTTTAATAGCAATGCTAACGAATAGGGAGGATTCGAACAGACATACACAGTACAGCATAAATTAAATATAGCCGGAGACGCCACACTATACCGGCGCGCAGTACACAACAGAAAATAGGCACAACCATTCTATCTTAGGCAGTCCCAAGTGGCTAGGTTTGCCACAATGCCCCCCCAAAACCAAGCCGGCATACACAGTCTGATCCCAACGGATCGGCTTGGGGATGTCCGGGGGAGTGCTCACAGATCATTTCTCAAGTTCTGTCTGTCTGGACAACCCATCAGCGTTACCATTCTGTTTTCCAGGGCGATAATGGATCGTGAAATCAAACGGCTGCAGCGCCAAACTCCAGCGCAACAGCCGGGCATTGTCTCCTGACACCCTGTGTAGCCACACCAACGGGTTGTGATCTGTGAGCAAGGAAAATGGTTGTCCATACAAATAAGGTTGTAACTTTTTGAGGGCCCACACCACGGCCAGGCATTCCTTCTCGATGGCGGCGTAGCCTACTTCCCTTGGTAGTAATTTTCTGCTTAAGTAAGCTACGGGATGTTCTCCGCCATCAGCTCCCACTTGGCTCAGTACTGCCCCCAATCCAAACATGGAAGCGTCTGTGTGAACAAGAAATCGTTTAGTTGGATCAGGGGCAGTTAACACAGGAGCCTTAGTTAATGCAGTTTTTAGTTCATGGAATGCCTGTTCACACTCTGGGGCCCAGTTGACCTGTCGTGGCAAGTTTTTCTTGGTCAAGTCCGTCAGGGGTTTGGCCAGGGCGCTGTAATTGGGCACAAATTTTCTGTAGTAACCAGCGGTACCAAGGAACGCCAATACTTGTGTCTTTGTCCTGGGGGTAGGCCACTTAGCTACTGCCTCTATCTTGGCCGGTTCGGGCCTCTGCTGTCCGCATCCTACCCTGTGACCCAGGTACTGCACCTCTGCCATCCCTATGTGACACTTGCTAGGTTTTAGTGTCAGCCCTGCCTCTCCAATACGGTCAATGACCACACTAATATGTTTCAAATGATCTGCCCAGGTCTGGCTATAAATGGCTATATCATCTAAGTACACACAGGCGTACTCTTGGAACCCGTCCAGTAGCCGATCTACCATCCTCTGAAAGGTAGCCGGAGCGTTTTTCATCCCGAAAGGCATGACCCGAAATTGATACAGGCCAAACGGGGTGACAAACGCCGACTTGGGGATGGCCTCCTCGGCTAGTGGAATCTGCCAGTATCCCTTACACAGATCAATGGTAGTGAGATACTGGCCTCTTGCCATCCTATCTAGCAGCTCGTCTATACGGGGCATCGGGTAGGCGTCAGACACTGTTTTGTCATTGAGCCTCCGGTAGTCTACACAAAACCGCGTGGTGCCATCCTTCTTGGGTACTAGCACTACCGGTGATGCCCAGGGGCTATCTGAATGTTCGATAACCCCTAACTGCAACATTTCCTCAATTTCTTTCCTCATGTGCTCCCTTACTGCTTCAGGGATACGATACGGAGTCTGTCTCATAGGGAGCTGTCCTGGGTCTCTACTCGGTGGGTAGCTAACAGAGTGTACCCTGGTAAATTGGAGAAGGTAGCACCTTTTGCCGCAATCAACTCCTGTACCTGGGCACGCTCCTGGAGACTTAGCCGCTCCCCCAGCTGCACACCTGTAGCGTTTTCTGCAGAATCTTCCTTTTCTAACATGTCTGGCAAGGGCAGATTCTCATAATCCTCAGTGGCTGGGGCACAGATGGCTGCTACCTCCTCTATTCTCTGGTGATAGGGTTTGAGCATGTTCACATGGAGCATGCGTCGTTTCCCTACCCCAGAGCACGGGCCGATCACATAAGTGGTGTCACATCTCTGTTCTACCACTTGGTATGGGCCCTGCCAGGTGGCCTGTAGCTTGTCTGTGCGGACAGGTTTCAAAATTAGAACTTTCTGTCCCACCTGAAAGCTACGGTCTCTGGCTCCCCTATCGTACCACCGGCGCTGTCGCCGCTGAGCCGCCCGGAGGTTCTCCCGTACGGTTTGGGTTAGAGCCTCCAAGCGGTCCCGGAACTCCAGCACGTATGGCACAATGGGGACTCCATCTGCACTGCTCCCCCCCTCCCAATGTTCTCTAATTAAGTCTAGGGGTCCCCTCACCCTTCTCCCAAACAATAACTCAAACGGAGAGAAGCCGGTAGATTCCTGTGGCACTTCTCGGTACGCAAAAAGCAGATGGGGTAAAAACCTCTCCCAGTCTTTATGGGACTCCCCAAATGTCCTGAGCATCTGCTTCAAGGTACCGTTAAAGCGCTCACACAACCCATTGGACTGCGGGTGATAGGCAGAATTTACAATTGGCTTAATGCCACATAACTTCCATAGCTGGTGGGTCACTTCGGCTGTAAATTGGGTCCCCCTATCCGAAATTATCTCTTGGGGAAATCCCATCCTGGAAAATATCTTCATCATAGCTTCGGCTACCGTTTCTGCTTGTATATTGGAAAGGGCTATAGCCTCCGGGTACCGGGTGGCATAATCTACAATGGTCAGAATATACCGCTTGCCGGAAGGGCTAGGCTTGGACAGTGGTCCTACTATATCCACTGCTACTCTGCTAAAGGGTTCTTCAATAATGGGAAGGGGGCACAATTTCGCTTTGTGGCGGTCACCCCTTTTTCCCACTCTCTGACAAATGTCACATGTCTGACAATACTGTCTCACATCTCTAGATATACCTGGCCAGAAAAATGCATGTGTCAATCTGTACCTCGTTCTTGTCATCCCTAAATGCCCAGACAGCGGAATATCGTGGGCAATTCTAAGCAGTTCCTGCCGGTATTTCTGGGGCACTATAAGCTGCTTATTAGTCACATGTACAGACCCCCCTACCACCCGCTCAGCAACACGATATAACAGATTTTTCTCCCATACATACTGTTTTCCCTCTAAACCTGTCTGACCAGCTGTCGCCTTATCCTTATAAATTTGCAACGTGGGATCGTTTTTAACCTCTGCCTCAAAGTCAGTCGGGGTATCCCAGGAAACACGGGTTACACGGGGTACATTGTCTCTTACCTGAGCCTCAGAGTGTGTGGAAGATGAAGCCGTGGTGCGAGCCTGCTGACGGGTGGTCACTGGATATGCCTCATGGCGAGGACTTTGGGGCACAAAAGCGGAAGTCATTTGCCCCAGGTCATTCCCCAAAACAACATCAGCTGGTAACTTGTGCATCAGCCCCACCTCCACCATACCTTCCCCCGCACCCCAATTCAGATGTACCTTGGCAGTTGGTAGCCGGTACATGGCACCCCCTGCTACCCGGACTGCTACCGATCCCCCGGTATGTGCTGATCCTGACACCAAATGCGGGGCAACCAAAGTTAAGGTAGCGCCGGAATCACGTAGCCCCTGTACCTCTTTCCCTTCCAGAGTCACGGTCTGGCAATGTGGATGTCGGTTGTCAGTAGCATGGATGGACATTACATCGTGCAAAACGCCCAGGGGTTCATCAGCCGACTCAAGCGGCACTCCTGGCAAAGTTGGCTCTGCATGATAATAATGAGCAGCTGCCCGCGGGGCCATATTCTGCCGGAGTTGATTCCAGTTCTTGCGGCTCCGGTTTTGGGTGCACTCCCGGGCCATGTGCCCCCATTGCTTACAGGCATGGCACTGGATGTTGGACCTGCCATTATAACGGGAGTGGGGAGGTTGTCCCACAAGTGCTGGTCTGCATGGTGCTGTCGCTGGGGCAGGAGCAATAACTGGAAACGGTTGCGGGTTGGGTTTTGCATACCCTCGGTTATTATTTTTATGATGCCTCCTAGCATCATAATGTTGGTCGGCCAATCGTGCCGCTTCGGTTAGGGTGTGAGGATTTCGGTCATTCACCCATTCTTGAGCCTCTGGTGCCAGGCCATTACAAAACTGCTCCAGTAGCAACATCTGGCGTAACTCTTCCATGGTGGTAGCTCTGCTGGCTTGTATCCAGCCTTGTGAGGCTTGGTCAAGCTTGTGTGCCCACTCCGCATGTGAGTCTTTGTCCCCTTTTTTCAATTCTCGGAACTTGCGCCGGTATGCCTCTGGGGTAATGGCATACCTTTCTAATAGCGCCTGCTTTACCTTGTCATAATTCTTGCTGTCCTCTCTGGGTACAGCCCGGTAGGCGTCTGCTGCACGCCCAGACAGTTTGCCTGCCAACAAAGGTACCCACATAGCTTGCTCTACATCATGCAAGTCACACAATCTTTCAAAATCTTGCAAGAATCCATCTATTTCGTCTTTATCCTCGCAAAAAGTTTTAAATGCATGATGTGGTATTTTTGGCCTTCCCTGGCCCACAGTTGAAACAGCAGCGGTTTCTGCTTGAGGTGAGAAGGCTTGATTCCTTTGCGCCATCACGTACTCCTGTGCATCCGCCGAAATTATGGTCATAATTTCTGGAGATACTGGAGCGGGCCAAAATGCCAATCTTGTCCTCATTTCTCGTTCAAATGGGGTCTCCTCCATGTTTGCTGGGGGTGTAGCACTACGAGCTCGGTCTCCTTCCATTAGCTCGGCAATAAGTCTTGCTTTAGGCTTATTGCTGGCTATCTTACCCCTGGCTTCCAACAGCTCCTTTAACGTTTGCCGTTTCAATATGGTGTAGTCCGTCCCCATTCACTTCTGCATCTGTATCAATTGCCTTCTGCTTTCCAGTATGTCAATTCCAATTGTATAAACAGCGTTTTTCCTGCTGTACGGTTGGATCCCGCCGCTTGCCACCAATTGTTGCGGAGCTGCAATTTTATAATCCCAGGATCTCTGCTGGTAGAATGCAATAACCAAGTACAAAGCTGGAAGCAGGCAATATTCCCAAATCCTCCCAAGAACCAGACGAAACACAGTCTGAGAGTCAACTGCCACTTTATTCAAAATAACTGATATTTAAAGCAGGTCACTCAACTGTCACTTTATTAAAAATAACTGATATTTAAAGCAGGTCACTCAACAGGGGTTTCCAAAGATGGGCAGCAGGGGTTTTGGTTGAGGGGACTGGAGGGAGACTACCGTTTCCAGGTCCTCCTCCCAACAGCCCCTGCTGTAACATACAGTAATGAAAACTACGAGGACATAAACCGTTACCTTTCTACTTCAAAATATACAACTTAGTCAGTTTTAATAGCAATGCTAACGAATGGGGAGGATTCGAACAGACATACACAGTACAGCATAAATTAAACATAGCCGGAGACGCCACACTATACCGGCGCGCAGTACACAACAGAAAATAGGCACAACCATTCTATCTTAGGCAGTCCCAAGTGGCTAGGTTTGCCACAATAATGTATACCCAATGCATACTGTCACAGGAGAGAAAATGTATACCAAATGCACACAGTGACAGGAGAGATAATGTATACCCAATGCGTATGGTGACAGGAGAGACAATGTATACTCAATGCGTACTGTGACAGGAGAAATAATGTATACCTGTGACAATGCCAATGCGTACTGTGACAGGAGAGATAATGCATGCCCAATGCGTACTGTGACAGGAGAGATAATGTATACCCACTGCTTACTGTGACAGGAGAGATAATGTATGCTCAATGCGTACTGTGACAGGAGAAATAATGTATACCCAATGCCCACTGTGACAGGAGAGATAATGCATGCTCAATGCATACTGTGACAGGAGAGATAATGTATACCCAATGGATACTGGGCTAGTATCATGTATTTCCAGTAGCGATGTGCACAGGTGAAAAATTTATTTTGGTTCTAAAAATACATATATATATCACATTAAGGGATATAGGATTACGCAGTACTAATAGCAGATCTGTAGATGGCGCCACATTACAGAAAAGAATAGGAATGAGAGAACATTCTACGTAATGTGTATTAGTGTACAGAATTACACCGTCCACTCCAGGTAGGTAATACCAATAAGTGAGAGGAAAAAAAAAGACGCACGTAAAATACATACACATGACAAGCAAAATACGCCTGCAGTAAAATTATGCTAAATTAGCAGAGTCCGCTATCTTAACACAGAGACAGGGTAGAGAGAGAGAAAAAGGAGACAAAATCTATGATTCGGGCTGAGAAATCTTCTATCTGGAACTAGACCCCAGCGCACCTTTTGCGCTCGCTCATCAGGGTGTGAATGACATAGTAAGTGAGTTAAGTACCTAGCAGTACACAGTGATTAAGTGCTAGTAGCAGCCAATTAATGCGGCTTCGTCCGGACTACGCCACCTGCATATACGAGTCTATGATTATAGAGGGAGTGACTAAGTCCTCCAAGTCCTCCAAATTCTTCACACTGGGCAGGCTGGTCACTAACTTGCAACATAGATGGTCCCATGATCGGATTGAAGAACATATTATAAAAAAAAAATGTGTTTCTTTGACGAAAACCATTTTTGGTGGGCAAAGTGTGTTGTGTATTTCATACGAGCTTTTTAAATGTAATGAATTTATACTTGTCTAATTGTGTGATTTTGTCTTAGCATCAAATAAAAGTTAGGAGTTTCCTTCTTAACATTTTTTTCCCTTATCCTTATCTCACTGCGCTCTCACCTGTTTGTTCACCATATGTTTTAGGGTGATAATTGTTTATTTTTCTTGTTTTATGTAGTTATTTTACTTATTTTGTGTTACAATTAATAGTTTTTAATCGTTTATTTTGAAGTCTTGCCGTTTTCCTGCTGCACTGGTTCAGGTAGATCCTGTATTGGGGAGCTATACAACCGACACTCTGTGGATTGAGCAATTCTTTACTGCTCCAAAATCTTTTTTGATAATTTTTTTTTTTTTGCATTAATACCTGCAGTGTGCAGGTAACGATGGTGTTGTGTTTTGTTTTGCATATTTTCGCTGATTGGCATTAGTGTGCATGTGTGTGTCTGACTGTGTGTGTGTGTGTGTTAGTGTGTGTCTGACTGTGTGTCTGTTAGTGTGTGTGGGTGTGTCTGTGTGTCTGTTAGAGTGAGTGTGTGTCTGTTAGAGTGAGTGTGTGTGTGTGTCTGTTAGAGAGTGTGTGTGTGTCTGTTAGCGTGTGTATGCGTATCTGTCAGTGAATGTGTGTGTATTTAGAAGGCGGGGCGGGGGGAAGGGTTGGGTGGGGCTGGCAGGAGGGGGTGGGGGGCCGAGTTTTGTCCTGCCTAGGGCAGCACAAAACCAGGATACACCACTGATGGTTTCCAATAATAAAAATTAAATAAAACAAGTTAAATACTTACCAATTCCAAGTGCTCAGTATAACAATGTGTGAGTGTCCCATTCAGCTTGCTGATTGTTGCCCCTACGAGCAGGAGTGATTAATACAATGACGGACACATTTGAGAATCACAGGTTCTAGGACACAAAAATTACACATTTTACAAACACTGTGCCTGTCGTCATGCGTTATTACCCACATGGCAGGTACTTCCAAATATCGAGATATGTCTATATTTCCCGCGCACAGATGATTGGGGTGAACACGAGTCTCTTTAGATTATGGAAAATGAATGTTCCAGGCAAGATTCATATCAACGATCAACACAGTAAGGTAAAATCGTGTCCTCTTTCACCAGGTTTAGGCATCATGGACCCCTCTGAATGTTGTAAAAACTGTTCCATAAAGCAATGCCAACATTGTGGTTTGAAAAGCGACATGTTTATAGCAATATTTACTAACTCTACTTGTTTCATATTTAGTGAAATGTCAGATACACAGTAATTTATCATAGTGTTTCTATTTAATCTCTTTATGTCCAGGCAGTGACAGCTCTTATAATATACAATACAATAATATAAGTAAATGATGAATGGAAAAAAGAAGTATGTCATCATTACAGTCTAATTTGTTGTAGTTTATTTTTACAACTTATGACAGATGTTGTGTAATACATTTCCTGGCTTTCTGCCAATGTCTGATATCAAGGGGCTGACACTTTACTGGTCTGGGAGCCACTAATGTACATATGGGAAGTGCCAGTATGTAACATTTCTTATCAACAGCTTTTAGCGCTTGAAACATAAAAAATAAACAGAAAAACTGTTGAATAAAGAGATGTCAACTTAATGAAGTGGTCTGGGTGACAGGTCCTTCTAGGGTTAACCCATTTTTTAATAAACATGGCAGTTTCAGAGAAACTGCTATGTTTATGAATGGGTTAAGCCTTCCCCCTAAACCTCTAGTGGCTGTCTCATTGACAGCCGCTAGAGGCGCTTGTGTGATTCTCACTGTGATTTTCACAGTAAGAGCACGCCAGCGTCCATAGGAAAGCATTGTAAATGCTTTCCTATGCGACCAGCTGAATGCGCGCGCAGCTCTTGCCGCGCGTGCGCATTCAGCTGACGGGACAGAACGGAGGAGGAGAGAAGGAGGAGAGCTCTCCAGCCCAGCGCTGGAAAAAGGTAAGTTTAAACCCCTTTCCCCTTTCCAGAGCCGGGCGGGAGGGGGACCCTGAGGGTGGGGGCACCCTCAGGGCACTATAGTGCCAGGAAAACGAGTATGTTTTCCTGGCACTATAGCGGTCCTTTAATAAAAAGCAATATAGTTATATACTTCACATACTTCCCTGGTATATATCCCATGCACAGGGCAATATATAGGCCCCAGTATGTACACAAGGTTATATCATTTGCCCTGTGAAAGGGTATATATCAGGGCTGTGTGTGAGACATAACCTTGTGCACACAGATTGCACTCTCAGGACTTGCTACAGCAAGCAGAACTTACCCCAGCACAGAGATGGCACTCATAGGACTTGCCCCAGCACAGAGATAGCACTCATAGTTAAGACACTGATTAAATGTAAGTGGGTTTGTGGGTTAGCAAGCAGGGGCAGTATTATTTTATTCTGGCACTCAGATGGTACATTGTGTCGGACGAACCCTTAGGACATAGCGGATTGCGATGATTACACTAAAATGTGTAACTGAAAGATTTCCTATCTGAGAATATGAAGATAGAATAACAAATATCAGGAGAACATTTATTTACAATATTGGATGAATTGCAAGCATATAAATGTAGGACACAGAAGTAAATAGCAAAAAAATAAATAAAAAAATGCAAAAACACACATTTTAACATTTTAATTATTCTTTACTTAGTTTTTCTTGCCTTGCAGCATGTCAGGAATAGTTTGAAATATTAGCAAAAAAATAGAAATATATTTTTTCTTGCCTACGGTATGTATGATAAAATCTATAAAATGCTTAGATTTCATATTTATGGAACTTTGTGAGGAAATCGATATAAAATTACAAAATGAATGTAAATAACGTGTGGTGCAGTCTTTACGCTCCCAGCCTTCCCTTTTGCCTTTCTAAATTCACAATCTAGAGTCTTTCTGCAGAAATGCTGACGGAAGAACGGATCCCTGCGGAGAGACTCATTTCACAGCAGAAACAGATAGAGTAAGTGGATGTTATGGGTGAGTTTACACTCTGGAATTCTTAAGAAGCTGGTTTTCCAGAAATAAACATTTATATTTATTTATAGCCATCCTTTTCAGAAATACAATTTCCTTGGTAGTACACCAAACAAACAAAATGTAAATTAACACAAATTCATTTTTGTTTCATAGCATTAAATTACAATTTTATTCTATGTTTAAGCAAAAGCTTTGGATTCAATGTTTCACAATAATTTTTAAGTAAAATGATTGAATAGGATTCAAGCATTAAAAATTTCAAGGAAATGAAATTGTATCACTTCTTGAATAAACTTTTTTTCTGAACATACTGATTAGTATTTAGTGTGATTTTTAATTAAAGAATTTGAGGTTTATCCAGCCCGCTTTGGTTAATGTTCCACATATAAAGTGTTTTTTATTCTTTAATACACGTGTTAACACGCTATGTGATAACATGTTTGTGCTGACACGTATTACAGCAGTTCGCTTGGTTATCAGAGAAGTGTTAAATGAAATTGTGTTAATGAATTCAAGTTCAGCGATGTTTACTAATGTATGAGTAATTTATGAGCCATGCAATATAAAGTGAGCACATTAAAAGGAGGATTGTAAATATTCTGAAACAGGATTCCGAGATCAGATCAAAGGACCACTATAGTGCCAGGAAAACATACTCGTGCCCCCACCCTCAGGGACCCCCTCCCGTCCGGCTCTGGAAGGGGGAAAGGGGTTAAAACGTACCTTTTTCCAGCGCTGGGCGGGGAGCTCTCCTCCTCTCCGCCCATTCGGCTGAATGCACATGCTTTCCTATGGACGCTGGCGTGCTCTCACTGTGAAAATCACAGTGAGAAGCACGCAAGCGCCTCTAGCGGCTGTCAATGAGACAGCCGCTAGAGGCTTTGGGGGAAGGCTTAACCCATTCATAAACATAGCAGTTTCTCTGAAACTGCTATGTTTATTAAAGAATGGGTTAACCCTAGAAGGACCTGGCACCCAGACCACTTTATTAAGCTGAAGTGATCTGGGTGCCTAGAGTGGTCCTTTAACGATATATACGGAGAATGACCCTTGATCACACTGGGCACTGAGTTTACCTAACTACATGTCACAGTGTTAGAATATTAGATGGGGGTGAGGGTGGCAAAATGTCATGTTTGCAAACAGTAATGTGATGACAGTGGGCTAAGTAACTAAAATGCAAATAGTAGAGAATTGAAATGACAACATTTCTCTATTATAGCAGAATAGGGAAATATTTTGCAATCAGAACTTTCCCTAATTTTTGCAATTTGGTTTTTCAATTTACTCCTGTTTGGTGTTTGTGAATAAAGCACACTGTGATGTCTGATTGTCATTCAATACTGATTTCTGTTTGACTTCTTTAACATGGGCCAGGGGGACTTTGTTTATGGTTAAAAGGTGCCCCATTCACTGTATGAAGCTGGCAAAGTTACTGGAAGTTAAGAAGGTTTGGGACATACTATTAGACTTATTTACTAAAATGTGAATTGACAAAATTCTAATGTATTTCTAAAATAGCTCAAGAGGGCAGATGATTGCTAATTTCCTCTTCTGCTGTTGATCCAACCCCTTCTGAATTCTCCACAATTTGCGGTTCAGTGAATAAATGTCTGTACGCAGTGACACGGATAACGGCAAAATAGTCTGACTGAATGGTTGATTTTTAATTGTAAATTAATAGAATAGATGTGAGTAGTAAGAAATGTTTGGCTGCTGCCTGCAGTTAATTCTCCTCAACATCTGAATAAATGTCAGTTTGTTTATATGGCGAAAGCCACTTCGCCACTGGAGCTTGGAGGGGACTACTTGCCAGCCTTTTACCCTGTGACTATGGCCCCCTTAATTTATTATGGCTAAAAAACTCTATTTGTACTTATTATGACTTTGGACAATAATTATTCGAACTTTCAAAGCAACACTTCAAACTCCCAAAGCCATTTTTAAGTGCCATTCGACCACGTGGCGGCCACCATCTTGTTCGCATGGACTAAAACCACGCATAGACTTCAGGGGGACTTCGTTTCGGATGCCTTGGAACTGTTTTTGGCATGAAAACCTCATGGTTCCCGGTCGGTTCTCCAGCGGCACTTAGCCGTGATTATATGGAACTGTTTTGGGCATGGGACTATGCCTTTGCCTGGGCAAAACTATGACTTCCATAAAATTTCTAAACCCTTGATCTGACCTGGGTGATTTTTGGATTTGTTGTTCACCCAGATCAGGGCTATCAGGGGATGTTGTGTTTTGGGGTACTTATGGGACTTTATAGTAAATGTATGTTTTCTGCCTGGAGATAATTGAGTTACATACAGTACTTCATGCAATTATCTCACAGGCCGAGGGCAGGCATTGTATTGTGTGATAAGTTGGTTTATTCCCTTTGTGTCCTTGTGCCCAACAAGGTCCACCTGGGTGTCACTCTTGTTGGGAAACTTGCATAAAAGGCCAGTGTGCCTCCATTAAAATTAAGTTTGTGCTTAACCCTCAACATGTAGCTTGGTCTTGTGATTGGAGGGGAACTGCTATATTCACACTGGGGATTGCTATACTCCTTATACTCCCCTGGGTTCTAATCACTAGCTCTTGTAAGAGCTGTTCCTGCTACGCTCTCTGAAGTAGGAGAGGTCTTTCCCACATGGTCCTTGATATCCAAGGTTGGTCCAGGATGGGAGGAAGACGGCTAGATCCCAGCTAAGCTACGGCGGTTGTGGAGTCTGCGGCGCTTGTGGTTTCCAGTGTGGTGCTAACGGTCCTCAGTGTATGCTAGGAAGCATCTGTTGACGGAGGTGCCCAGTCGGGGTGCCAGGTGACCCGTCACAGGTTAAACTTGTTAATTATAATTTTGAAATGATACGTGTTTGCAATCTGTGCTGCTTCTACTGTGAAGACGTGTTATAAATGGAAGAAAATAAATATGGAGATTAGGTTATGCTGTTGCTCAGGGATTTGTTGGTGGTCTGTAGTATTTGGGGAGGGTTTAGCTGTAATTGCTGGTTTATGAAGGTGGGCAAATGTGGAGGATTAACTGGGGATTTACAATTTATATACAATAATAGCCAAACTGGAAAAAACCCAGTTGAAAACAAGAATTCTTCAATATCCAATTATTCGGTCAGGTGTTAAATACAGTGTTTGGTAAATAACTCCCCAACAGGCAAATGGGAAATCTTTAGAAAGTCTACGTGGTTATATACTAAACTGTGAATTTTTAACAAGTGACGGCATAACAAATTAAATAGTAAAATCCTTTTAATAGTTTTTCCAGCTTGGCTAATTTTGGGGCTAAGAAATAATCTCCGGTCATTTAATAATATAGTTTGGGATATGGCTGTAAAATCTAAAAATAAGGAACAAAACAAATGTATAGTGTAATACAATTTGGTGAGACAATTATGCGCTTAATGAAATGCACTCACAGGATATGAATGGTAATAGCGCTCAAGGGTGCCTCCCGCAATGTTGTTGGGGGGCTTTCTTTTTCCCTCCTGTTGATCCGGTAGGGTAGATGTAAAACAGGACTTCAGTAGGTGGTTAAAAAATGGTCATCAGCTTTATTAGAAGATGAACAATCACCCATAAATAATAAAATATAAAAAGCAAAGGTCCATTTTTTTTTTGCATTTAATAATATAATCTGGCTATGAGTGGCTCCATTCCAGTAGACTCTGCAGACTGGAATGACAGTGATCCAGGGCTCCCAGCTGAGAAAGTGTCGAAGTAGACGTGGAACGTGCCCAGCTTTACGGCATGTGTGTGTCCTCTATATTACCCTGTGTACGAAAATGTTCATTGTATTTGCACTTGAAGAAGCCCCTTGTTTGGCGAAATGCGTTGTGTGTGTTTTAATATTGTTTTTAAGCATTAAAGTTTATTTGGCTTACATCTATTTTATAGTGCAAGACCATTTATTGTACTTTTTATAACATATTGTTTTATATTGTTCTTGGCACATTTAAAAACTCCTGATGTATCTACTCCACTCTACACCCAATCCCTGGTAAAGATTGCCCTCAGGAGAATCTACTAAACATTATATCCTCCGCTATCTTTTGAGCGGTGTTACTGCTCGACTAAATGTGAGTAAATTACCATTTATATTTTTACCTGGTTTTGGTTTTACACAGTAAACACTATTGTTTGCTTTTTAGGTTTTACTATTTTATATTCATCTGGATGCTGTGAGACTTACCTCTAAGAAACTACATATCCATCAGTGGGGATTATACCGCTGTACACTGTTTTACGCAGAGCTGGTCTATAGCAAATGTGAGTGTAATCCCACACATCCTTGTTGTGTGTCCTACACTAAGTATCTGTTTATCTGCACTGATACTGGTTATTTTCTGTTTTATTACATATACCTGTCATAGCTTACCTGAGTTGGGAGTCCAGCAGGCAGAGATATGTGCTCACCCTTGCAAGTAAACACAGGCCAAGGTGGTCAGGTAAGAATTCACCTGGCCTGTGAGTCGGTGTACGGGGGCTGTGCAGGATAATTCTCCAAGTCGCAGTACAGGAACGGATAAAGCAGGAGAATCGTCGTGGGATGCCAGAAATCAGAACAAAAGAAACAACAAGCCAAGGTCAAGAGTAAACTGGAGCACACAAAACAGCAATACGGTCACCAGAGTCAAGGAACTGACCCTGCCTTCTGGGAGAGGCAGGGTTATATACCTGGCTAATGAGACCATCAATATCAGGTGTACCAGGAGTAACAGGAGTAATTCCAATACATGTTCAGCCCCCAGAGCTGGATATAAGACAGGGCTAGATATGGACATACTAGAGGTAACATTGCAGCCCCAGGACAGCAAGGTACCCAGGTTCAAATCTGCCATTGGGAACTCCCGGGGTGACATTGTTTGGCCCTCTGGAAGTTGCGGTGGGAACTGTGACAATACTTACCACTTACTGAAACCTGGATGAATCCAAGCCAGAATATTCCAAAGAATTGGACTTAATTCATATAGTATTCAGCACAACCTGATTTTTGTGTTTTATGTTGTTTTGCTTATTTGCAGTAAGGTGTTGGGGGTATTCCTTACCTTCATTGTTTGCAGGTTAATTTACTGTTTATATTTACTGATCCCTTAGCGCTTATCCTACCTTTCGTACTTGCTGTATCTATTGTATTTGTACTGCCTGCCATAAATATATATATATATATATATTTTTTTTTTTACTCTTAATACTTTTCTGTTAACCTCCTTAAGGACACAACTTCTGGACTAAAAGGGAATCATGACGGAATATTTCCGTCATGTGTCCTTAAGGGGTTAATAAAGAAGATGATATGCATTGTAATCCCCATGATTTTGCCTCCAAGTTAAGTGTAAGGATAATTACGCAATTCTACAAAATATCCTTTAATATGGTTTTCAAAAGAACTCTTTGTTAGTATAAAGAGACTTATTTTTAGGCACAAATTTGTTTCTATTTGTCTGTGTAATTTCTTTGCCCTTTTCCTTGATATTAATTTTAGTACATATGTATAATTCTATGTTCTTGCAGCATAGTTTTATTATTTAAAGGAACACTATAGTCACCTAAATTACTTTAGCTAAATAAAGCAGTTTTAGTGTATAGATCATTCCCCTGCAATTTCACTGCTCAATTCACTGTCATTTAGGAGTTAAATCACTTTGTTTCTGTTTATGCAGCCCTAGCCACACCTCCCCTGGCTATGACTGACAGAGCCTGCATGAAAAAAAAAACTGGTTTCACTTTCAAACAGATGTAATTTACCTTAAATAATTGTATCTCAATATCTAAATTGAACTTTAATCACATACAGGAGGCTCTTGCAGGGTCTAGCAAGCTATTAACATAGCAGGGGATAAGAAAATCTTAATTAAACAGAACTTGCAATAAAGAAAGCCTAAATAGGGCTCTCTTTACAGGAAGTGTTTATGGAAGGCTGTGCAAGTCACATGCAGGGAGGTGTGACTAGGGTTCATAGACAAAGGGATTTAACTCCTAAATGGCAGAGGATTGAGCAGTGAGGCTGCAGGGGCATGTTCTATACACCAAAACTGCTTCATTAAGCTAAAGTTGTTCAGGTGACTATAGTGTCCCTTTAATATTCAGTATTACATATAGCTGTTTTCTCTTAAGTTTATTTGTTAAACTAGAAATTATGGAAAAATCGACAAAAGAATGAAACATTTTAGGGAAAACTGCTTCTCCATTCGGTGTTGAGCTATTTCATCTCACTGAAGAAGTGGTTATAGTGCTGGAGTCCCTGATGCTGTCCCTTCAAACAGTTGTTATGGGCGTTTGCAGATATTACACGTTTTTAGAATTAAAAGTTGTATTTCTTAAACTGTGTACTTCGTCTTTAAGAGATTCTGCAAACTGATAATTTTTTTAGAAATTAAACATTTTTTTTCCATACAATGTTTCCTTAGTAAATAGCCTCTTACCCCTATTCAATATGTGTACTTATTAATATTAGGATACAGAGGAGATATTGTGGAGACAGGTGCTGCTCCACTTTATCATGACTGAGAGGTTGACATGTTCAAGAGGGTATGTGTGATGGTAGTCACTATCACTGGGAGCAGGAGGACACTTTACAAAGGTTCCATAATTGTTCCATTGTCTAAGTCACCCTGTGCCCATTATAGATTCAGGGTGTTTATAATGTGTTTGTAAATTGTTGATTATTTTGCATGCTCTCCTTTCCTGCAGGCAGGAGAGATATTTTGTGTTGGTTATTGAGTGTTGGTTATTTTTTGTATGTTAGTTCCATTAGGAACGGTGTCCTGTGTGGATTTTTAGGGATCCCAGCCACAGAGCTGTTGTACCTGTTTGCTGGCTGCATGATCCCTCTAGCCCTGCAACAAATCAAGAGCACTAGGCCTGAGAGTGGCAAGTGCCTTTGTAAAGGCAATAGAAATCACATTGCAGGCAGAGGTGGATACCTGCCATAAAGAAGGACTGCAGCGGAATAGGCAGAGGGGATAATACCTGCCTGGAAGGAGAATTGCAGCCTGCTCAGGTGGAAAAAGCTCCAGAAGGTCCCCAGTCAAGCCACGGCGACTAGGGTAGAAGAGCACCAGTTTTCCCCGGTTCCAGCTAGGAAGCGATCCTGGGCGGAGGTACCAAGCTGGGGTACAGGGAGCTCCGATACAAGTGTTATTCTATTTTACGAATATTGCAAGCATATACTTTAATTGATAAACTCAGCCATAAAATTATTATAATGGATTTTATGTGAATGTGTCCAGGTACATTGTAATTAACATACAATGCTGAAATTGTGGATCTTAATTAATATGACAAGAGAGATATATACATATTTGGTAAACTCCCTAATATGCCTGATACACTAGCTCAGCATGGTCCATTAGTTCCAGGACAGTGGGGTCATGTTGTCTCTGTAGCTGCACAGGTTGCATGCGCAGGAGGAGAGATCAATGCAAGATATTGTGTTCAAAAGACAAGTGATGAAAGCAACCTTTGCTAGTAGATTTCAAAGTCTAATTCCAAAAATGCATGCAAAGAATATACATTATGGCTTATTGAAAAAACTCATGCCCCATCAGGGTTTATCACCCCAAATGCAAGAGACAGACAAGGTTTTTATTATTGCATTACTGCCTTCTGGATTGTAATATCCATTATATATGAAATGTTTTTTAAAACAGAGATAATTTCCATATTACAGTTATACTTTCTGTTCATTAAAAATCAGGAATTATAACAGCATACTATTTGGCGCCCGGCGAGTTACAGAGACAGGCAGACAATGCCTCCATTCCAAGGAATTGAGAAGTTTATTTTTTTATTTTATTTTTTATATGCCAAATTAAACAACTTTATTACACACAGCCATAAAGAAAAAAAGGCATGGCTTTAAAAATCATTCATTGTAATGCAGTGCAGTACACTGCAACATATATTTTATATAATATATGCTTACTAGCTTATTCTGACGAATTGCACTTTGCCACTGGGTTTTAAGGAGGCCTGCTTGCCAGCCTCTTGCCCTGTGACTATGGCCCCTAGGGTGTATTGCCGTTTAAAAACTCTATTTGGCTTATTGGATTTTAAGACACTGTTTCTGGCCCTTTAAATTCTATTGGAAAGGATTTGCACTTTTGAAGTGGCACTTCGGATACAGCCAAAGTGCCGAATTGTTGAAGTGGAACATACGAACACGTGGCGGCGGGCATTTTAATTCAGTCAAACGCGTTCAGCGATAATTGGTCGTCAAGTTCATGGAACTCAAATCGGACACGCGACGGCACAAACACCGCTGAACTTTACCTTCTCAGGGACTTTAACACTTCAGGAATCGGAGTGCATTCGACAATTCAACTTTGACTATTTGCACGAACAATAAAGGGGGGGGACCTATTGTCCTCCCCCCGGACCCCACCCCTGTGCGGCA
Source organism: Pelobates cultripes (assembly GCA_933207985.1). Lineage (NCBI taxonomy): Eukaryota > Metazoa > Chordata > Amphibia > Anura > Pelobatidae > Pelobates > Pelobates cultripes. The sequence continues at coordinate 118,355,588 of OW240921.1, forward strand.
GGTGGGTGACCTAAATAACAATGGGGGGTGACCTATTGTCCCCCCTGTCCTCCACCCAGGGGGTGGGGGCCCTCAATGAAAAATGTTAACCCCCCCCCACAGGTGACTAGGGGTCCCCAAGCCCTTAGTCACCCATCACCCCAAAAAAAAAAAAGAATAAACCCCTACCTAATCTCCTCACCCTAAAAAGTGTGAGGGGGGAATAAAAGAGCTAAGTACCTGTAAAAAATAATAAAACTTACCATTTGATGTCTTCTTTTTTCTAAAATCTTAATTTTCAGCCCCAAAAAAGGCCAAATAAAAATCGATAATACCTGTCGAACTTGTAAAAAAATAAAATAAAAAACCAGCGCACACCAAAAAAACGCAAAAAAAATTATCCATCTTCACCCATGGAGGGCACGGCGCAGACTGAGCTCCGCAGGTCGGGGGAAGGCTTATATATATAGAGTTGAGCGGACACCTGGATGTTCGGGTTCGCTGGGTTCGGCCGAACTTCAGCAAAAAGTTAGAGTTTGGGACCCGAACTTGACCCAAACTTGACCCCAAACCCGAACCCCATTGAAGTCAAAAGGGACCCGCACTTTTGGGCACTAAAATGGCTCTAAAAAAGTCCTGGAAAGGGTAGGACAAGTGCCCTGCAAAGGGTAGGACATGTGCCCTGCAAACAAATGTGGATAGGGAAATAACTTAAAATAACATACAATACATCAAAATTAAAAATAATAATCTTGAACTAGGAGGAGGAGGTTGAGGAGGCGGTGACGGTGGCGGTGTAGGTGGGAGCGGCAGTGGAGGAGGAGGAGGAGGTAGCCAACACTGTTTTTTATTTGTTTGTTTTGTTTTATTTTTTAATTGGCGTAGCCCCCAAAATACATGGACATGTAAAAAAAGAAAACAAAGAATAAGTGCACTTGAGTATAACAAGCTCTGATGGCTTCTAAGGGCACACAAGCAGGGTCGTTTCAAGGAATTTGAGGGCCCCAAGCAAAATGGACATGGAGGCCCCCGGGTGGCCCCCACCCCTGAGTGGCGGGTGGGGGCCCTAAATAACAATGAGGGGGGTGGGACCTACTGACCTCCCCCCCTGCCCCCAACCCTGTGCGGCGGGTGGGGGCCCTACATAACAATGAGGACCTACTGTCCTCCCCCCCGGCCTCCACCCCTGCGCGGTGGGTGGGGGCCCTACATAACAATAAGGGGGAGACCTACTGTCCTCCCCCGGCCCCAACCCCTGAGCGGCAGGTGGGGCCCTACATAACAATAAGGGGGAGACCTACTGTCCTCCCCCGGCCCCAACCCCTGAGCGGCAGGTGAGGGCCCTAAATGAAAATCCCCCCCCCCTCCAAGGTGACTAGGGGTCCCCAAGCAAATAAAAGTTATCCCTTACCTACCCCCCTCACCCTAAAAATAGTGATAATAATAAAAAATCTAAATGCAAAAAAAAAAAAAAAAAAATAGACAAAAAAGGAAAAAACTCGAAACTAAAAAAAATAATCCATCTTCACCCATGGAGGGCTCCACGCAGACTGAACTCTGCAGGGCGGGGGAAGGCTTATAAAGCCCACCCTGTAATTAGGCTAAAAACACTCTGATTGGTTGGTTTAAGCCAATCAGAGTGCTCTTTGCCATTTTATACAGGTGGGAAAGTTCTTTGGAAGCTCAGTCTGCGCGGAGCCCTCCATGGGTGAAGATGGATTATTTTTTTTATTTTTTTTACCGTCTGTTTTTTTCCTTTTTCGTCGGGTTTTTTTTTTGCGCTCGGATTGTTTATTTTATTTTAAATTCGACGGGTATTATGGTTTTTTATTTGGCCTTTTTTGGGGCTGAAAAATGAAGATTTTAGAAGAAAGAAGACATCAAATGGTAAGTTTTATTTTAATTTATAGGTTAGTTATTTTATTCCCCCCTCACTATTTATAGGGTGAGGGGGGTAGGTAAGGGATAACTTTTATTTGGGTGGGGGGGTGACTGTGTGCACCTGCTACCCGGGTGGAGGATTTCAGACCCCAAAACACACGTGTGGGTGGGTGGGGCTTACCGAGTGGTGGGCGGAGCTAAGTGCGCCCAGAAGCCGGTGTTGGTGTTGCACAGGAAAAAGGAGTACCTGCTTCCCCAACAACTCCAGGAGCTGTACTGCCTCCACTTCTCACAATTACTGACCATAATAGAGAGGGTAACCTTCCATTTGGGTGTGTGTGTCTGTAACTGTGTATGACTGTAACTGTGTGTGTGTGTCTGTAACTGTGTGTAACTGTGTGTGTATCTGTAACTGTGTGTGTGTGTGTGTGTGTGTGTCTGTAATTGTGTGTGTGTGTCTGTAACTGTGTGTGTGTGTGTCTGTAACTGTGTGTGTGTATGACTGTAACTGTATATGACTAACTGTGCATGTCTGTAACTGTGTGTGTTTGTCTGTGTGTGTGTGACTGTCTGCCTGTGTGTGTGACTGTCTGCCTGTGTGTGTGACTGTAACTGTGTGTGTGAGAGACTGTCTGAATGTGTGTGTGACTGTCTGCCTGTGTGTGTGTGTGTGTGTGTGACTGTCTGCCTGTGTGTGTGTGTGTGACTGTAACTGTGTGTGACAGCAAGTGGGTGTGTATTACTAACTGTGTGTATGACTGTTCCCTATATAAACACTACACCCCTATACACACACACACACACACACACACATACATATGGATGAAGATGGGGGGGAGGGAATAGGTATAACCTCAGAGATAGGTTGCACTGAGTTGTTGAGCATGTCTCTCTTGGCTTCAGGCAATGTAGGTATGAATTCGTTATATCACAGCAGTATCGGGAATGCAAGAATAGGTAGGACAACATCTTCATTAAAGGGATTCTCCATTGCCAGAAAAACATTTGTTTTCCTGGCACTGCAGGACCCTGGATTGGCCCTCTCCCTCCCACCCCCCATCCCAAGTTGCTGAAGGGGTTAAAACCCCTTCAGTGAATTACCGGAGTCCAGCACCTATGTCCCTCGGCGCTGGTCTGGCTCCGCCTACTCTCCACCCCGCCGACGTCAGCCGGTGGGGGAGACCAAATGCACATGCGCGGCAGTGGCTACACATGCGCCTTAGACCTCCCCATAGGAAAGCATTATTCAATGCTTTCCTATGGGGATTTCGGCGACGCTGGAGGTCCTCACATAGCGTGAGGACGTCCAGTGTTGTATAACACACTTTTCGTGTTCTAAGAACATGGAAGTCCTTCTAGTGGCTTTATGAAAACTGCAATAATTACACTTGCAGGGTTAAGGGTAGTGGGAGTTGGCACCCAGACCACTCCAATGGGCAGAAGTGGTCTGGGTGCCTGGAGTGTACCTTTAACCGGTATGTTTACAGCCATTATCCTAGCCACCGGTTCAGAAGTAATTTAATTTATCAGAGGTGATGGATCATGGGAGTTTGCCATCGGAGCAGGGCATCCAACATTGTGCACGGTCACAACCTCAAACTATGTAAAGGAATCCTTTCAGCTGGTTGTAACATAATCATGGCAGGAGCTTAGACTGTATGTATCTTTAAACGATAGAACAGTCTTGGGTAGAATTTCGGTTATCACCTTGGTAACCCCACGCAGAGGCGGTTCTAGACTTCATGAGGCCTTAGGCGAAACTCAAACATGAGGCCCACTAACAAAAAAGTTAAAAAAATAGTTGCAATACATGCACACTGTCACATATACACGTTGATGCACAGTTTGCCTGTGTATGTGCCTGAGAGTGTCTGACAAAGAGTATCCTTGTGTGTGAATGTATGTCTCTGTGAGCAGATTTGCATTTTTATCTGGGACTGTATGTGTATGGGGTAGCTACTTGAAGTGTGTTGTGTGTATGGGGGTCTGCCTGTAGCCTTTGTGCATTGTGTTTATGGCAAAGCTATGTTTCCTGACTGTTTGTGTATGATGAATGTCTTCAGCTGGTGACTGTGACTAGGTGAGTAAAAGGGTACCAGTGGCAGGGAGAGCGTGACAGGGCAAAGGGGGTAAATGGAGGGGCGGGGGGGTTTGTGAGAGAGAATGAGGAACAGGGAGTATGACATGGTTTGATGAGGGAGTGTGACAGAGCGAGTGGCGAGTGGAGGTAAGTGTGTCAGGGCAATTGTGGCATGGTAGGAGGGACGAATGTGACAGGATTAATGGTGAGAGGGAGGGGAGATAGTGGGTGGGGTAATGATGTAAGTTATAGGGGGTGATGGTGTGAGGGAGAGAGGGGGGGAGATGGTGTGAGGGAGAGGGGAGGGTGATGGTGTGAGGGAGAGTGGATGGTGATGGTGTGAGGGAGAGGGGAGGGTGATGGTGTGAGGGAGAGGGGGGGTGATGGTGTGAGGGAGAGGGGGGTACTAAATACCTTTATTTATTCCCTGGTGATCCAGTAGGCTCCCTTGTGGTCCGGTGTCCATTACATCTGGTCTGCAGCTCTGCAGAGCTGCAGACTATGCATCTCACGAGACCTGTCAGAGCGTTGACGTGGTAATCCAGGGCAATGCTCTGATTGTCCAGTTCTCGTGAGACACATGGTCTCCAGCTCTGCACACTGCGGAGCTGCAGATGGGTGTCTGCGATTGCTGGCCGGGCAAACAGGAGGGGCCACTCACCCAGCAGCATACTGAGCAAGCCGCCGGGCCCCCTCCTGGTGTTGGGTCACTGACCAAGGACCCGACACAGTCTCTCCTAAGATGGCTTAGGCGGCCACGAGGCCCCAGCCAGCAAGAGGCCTTAGACAGCCGCCTAAATCGCCAAATTAGAGAGCCGCCTCTGGTCCCACGGGACACACACTGTGGCTTTGTTTTAGGGACAGGAATATCCCCAGATTCACACAGCATGGGTCTCAACATGTCCTTGGCTTGAGCAAATGGTAGTGCAGTTTCTCCTACAGCAGGATCCACTCTTAATGCTGCCAATGGGGACTATTCTGTGGAGGCAGACAAATAGTTTGAGCCCATTTCCAGAGTAGGAATCTGACTGAAGCAGGTAGTGATTCTTATTTCAATCCACAGTCAACCTGAAAAGAAACAGGTCTTTACTGGAGACTTGATAGAAACACGATTCCGTGGTCCTTAAGACCATTCTGCAGTCTGGAGTGTTGTATATTTTTCTGAATCAGAGATTATAGTCCAGTGATGTTAAATACTGAGCACCATAAAGATCATAGATGCGATCTATTTGGGGTCTCGAGTACTATATGCAGTCTCAGATTTCCAATCAAAATATACAGTTTGCCGGGCAGGAATAACAGATTTAATATCCCAATCAGGAGGATCAACAAGCCTGAACCAGAGCAAGCCGAGTCAGAGTCAGGAGGGCAGGATGTAAAATCTACAATGTGGGTACTAGGAATTTTGGGGTGTTGTAATGGTGCCTTTGTCCCCAACAGAAACCAGGTTTAACATTGTAGAATCTGAAACAGAACAATTGATACTAGAATGAGTGACAGAAGAGTTAAGACGTATGGGTGTGGTTCTGTAACAGTTTACTGCAGAACCTGCAGCGGTAGATTCTAAAGATGTAGAAGGTGTTTAGCAAAGTGCTACAAATGAAATAAAAAAACATAACTCTTTCCTGCAACATGCTAACTAAACTAGTTAAGAAAATACAAGTTAGACATGTGCAATTCGTTTCGGTCCGAATATGAATTAGGTTGAATTTCGGGAAATTCGGACATTCGGGTACTCCTGAATGTCCGAATTGCCGAAGTGCCGTATTGCCGAATTGACGAGGTCCCGAAGTTCCGAAATTACCGAATTTCCAGTGTCGAAGTGCCGAAGTTGCCAAAGTACCGAAGTTCCGAAGCACAGTAGTACTAATATACTTACCCAGTGGAAGAAGAAGAATGTTACACTGTATACAAGTTTAAATAAAAAGTATACAAACATATCCAGGATTCAGCTGTAAGCATTTGCAACACTTACAACAATCAAGTAACATACATTCATATAAAATGTAAGTTACTTAGCCTGTCAATGGTATGAAAGGAATTAATAAGTAGATAACTCCCTAATTCCCATGGTATTAACGAGTTATCTACTAAAAGGCTGAAAGACCTGAATTGATCTTTCAGCCAAATTTACTAATACTAAGTAAAGATTACTTTGTATTAGTAAATTATGCCCCTACTCGCTATACTGCAAGTAGGGGTATGTCTATTAAACAGTGAGCAGCCTATGGGCTTCTAACCCAAAGGGGGGACCTATTGGCCCCCAACCCTGAACGGCGGGTGGGGGCCCTAAAGTAAAATAAGGGGGGGGGGGACCTATTGTCCTCCCCCCATACCCCCACCCATGAGCGGTGGGTGGGGGCCCTAAAGTAAAATAATGGGGGGGGGGACCTATTGTCCTCACCCCAGCCCCTAACCCTGAGCGGCGGGTGGGGGCCCTAAATCAGAATAGGGGAGGACCTACTGTCCTCCCTCCCCGGCCCCCACCCCTGAGAGGTGGCCCTAAAGAGGAATAAGGTGGGGGGACCTAATGTCCTCCCCCCTGGCCCCCACCCCTGTGCGGTGGGTGGGGGACCTAAATTAGAATGAGGGGGGACCTGATGTCCTTCCCCCTGGCCCCCACCCCTGAGCGGTGGGTGGGGGCCCTAAATTAGAATGAGGGGGGGACCTGATGTCCTCCTCCCTGGCCCCCACCCCTGAGCGGTGGGTGGGGACCCTAAATTAGAATGAGGGGGGGACCTAATGTCCTCCCCCCTGGCCCCCACCCTTATAAAGCCTTTCCCCGCCCTGCAGTTAGGCTCAGAGCACTCTGATTGGTGGGTTTAAACCATCCAATCAGAGTGCTCTGACAGGTAAGTCTGTACATTAACCTGTCACAGCACTCTGATTGGTTGGCTTGAAAGCCACCAGAGTGCTCTGTGTCATTTTACACAGCGTGGGAAAGTTCTTTGGAATTTTCCCACGCTGTGTAATTTGACTCAACTCTCTGTTTGGTGGATTAAGTAACCAGAGTGTTATGAGTCAAATTACACAGCCTTCCCCTGCCCTACAGAGCTCAGTCTGCACGGAGCCCTCCACACTTGAAGATGGTTAAAAAAAAATTTGCGCTCTTTTTTTTTTTTTTTTAAGTGCGTCACTGGGGGCTGAAAAAATAAGATTTTAGAAGAAAGAAAACATCAAATGGTAAGTTTTTTTTTTTTACAGGTACTTAGTTAAATGGTCCCCCCTCATTATTGTTAGGGTGAGGGGGGTAGGTAGGGGTTATTTTTTGGGGGGGAGGGGGTGACTAGGGGTTTGGGGTTCCCTAGTCACCTGGGGAGGGGGGTTAATTTTTTATTTAGGGCCCCCACCTGCCGCTCAGAGGTGGGCGCCAGGGGGGAGGACATTAGGTCCCCCCCTAATTAGTATTTAGGGCCCCCACCCACTGCTCAGGGGTGGGGGCCAGGGGGGAGGACATTAGCCCCCCCTCATTTTAATTTAGGGCACCCACCCACCGCTCAGGGGAGGGGGGCCGGGGGGAGGACATTAGGTCCCCCCTAATTAGTATTTAGGGCCCCCACCCACCACTGAGGGATGGGGGTCAGGGGGGAGGACAATAGGTCCCCCCCTAATTAGTATTTAGGGCCCCCACCCACTGCTGAGGGGTGGGGGTCAGGGGGGAGGACATTAGGTCCCCCTTATTCTAATTTAGGGCCCCCACCCACCGCTCAGGTGGGGGCCGGGGGGGCAATAGGCTCCGCCTTTAGTTTAAAAGCCCCCACTTGCGCATCGCGGGTGGGGGCTCGCTCACTGTTTACTAGACATGCCCCTACTTGCAGTATAGCGAGTAGGGGCATAATTTACTAATACTAAGTAACCTTTACTTAGTATTAGTAAATTTGGCTGAAAGACCAATTTAGGTCTTTCAGCCTTTTGGTAGATTACTCCCTAATACCGTGGGAAGTTCAGAAATTCTGAAGTGCCGAAGCACCGAAGTGCCAAAGTTACCGAAGTTCCGAAGTGGCGAAGTGGCGAAGTTGCCGAAGTTCCGAAGTATCTAAGTGCCGAAGTTCCGAAGTGCCGAAGTGGCAAATTGCTGAATTGACGAAGTCCCGAATTTCGGAATGCCGAACCGAGCCGAAAATTTTTCCATGCACATGCCTAGTACAAGTGCAGTTAGATTGGATAGTTTTCAGGTGAGCTTTCATGTGAGACATTGAATGTTTAGCCAAGATGTTTCTTAAAGGAACAGATACTATATCATTTATCTGAAGCAAAGCAGGGGGTCTACCTAAAAAACAAAACAAACATTTAATGGTAGAAAATAGCAAATGCCAATTATTACACATTCTTGTAGTTTTTATGCATTTGACAGACAAACGTAAATAATAAAGGCTTAGGTGTTTTGCAAGTGGCCATCCGGGATGGAGGGACACATTTTATGCATACTTGAAGAAAATGTCTTGTATTTTACATATTTGGCTATAGCAGGCTTTAAGTTTAGTACATTTATATTGTAAGTCAGAATCATTTTTATCAAAGAAAAAGGTCATTGTGTGTATAGGAGATTTATTTGCGGGTTCAGTTATTTAATGGCCAGTTCATTCTTTCAGTTCAAGAAGGGGTGCTGACCAGTGCAGCAACCTCTATAGGAAAGAAACCAATATATACACAAATCAAGGCAAAAAAATAAGTGTATTTATATTTAAGGCAGGCAGTTAAATAAAATGCAAACACAGATAACTGAATGTAGCAGAAAGGCCTCTGGATACAGGACAGGAGGACCAGACCAACAACATAACATTAATGAACTGGCAAATAAGAAAGGGTGAGGCTCAACTATTTAGGGAGAAGTTAATCACAAAGTAAAGACAGCTAGAAACATTGCGAGATCGCAGTCTGAGTGCAACAGCCTGGAATAGCACCACAGACCGTTAGTGGCACTGTGAGGTACCACACCAGACTGAGAATAAACCGAATTGTGACACTGTGGGAAAAGGTAATTAAAAATTAAATAAGGTAGGCACACTCAATATGAAATATATGCAAGCTCCCAAGTGGAGCTCTATGAAAATATGTGGGAAAAGTAAAGACAAATGCCATGGCAACAAATATCAACACCATCACCACAATGATAACTTATAATGCTGATAGAATATCTGCAACCAATTCTAGCCAAATACTGGAATCGCTGGATTCTATAACCAATGCTTGCCAAATACCCGAGTATTCTACAAACACAACCTCCAGCAATGTATCTAAGGAATTTAAACTGCTTCATGCCTTTAAAGACTTTGGATTACAATTACGATCAGGATCCATCCAAGAATATCTTACTCTGGAACTTGATGTTGTTTTTTATTTTATTAAAGACACAGAGGCTTCTATTATGTGTAACTCTTTATTTCCCTCAGCAGCAAAGAGTGAGAGAAAAAAAAAAAATCAAATAGATAAAAAAACTACATAGCAACACATGCAACCAATCACAGTGTAGAGATAGTGTCCATATAAGGCAAGTGTATCCCAAGACCCCCCCTCTTTCTTTGCTGCTCCCTCAGACCAGTTAAGTCTTTTGCAGTGCTCTGTGTATGTTCAATGTTTTTGTTTCTTTGGTTTTAGCTATGTTTTTTTACTTATATTATTATCATTTGTGCTGTTTGTAAACTATTTATTTATGTTATTATTTTTGTGCTGTTTATGTACAATTTATGTAAACTATTATTGTTGTGCCCTCACTGTTCCTTCCCGGCCAGGCTGAGTCTCCCCCTTTTTCATGTGAAGCCAATCGGGCCCATTTTTCCCGCACCGAGAATTCCGTGAGGTCAGGGTGTCTGCCTTTTTTTTTTTTCAATTTCATCTGGAGGTAGACCCTGGAACGCCCTTTTTCCTGGAGGTGCCACGTCAGGCGGACATTCTTATGGTGAGTACCCATTTTTTAGTGTGGGGGGGGGGGCTAGTGGGTTCGGGTCTACGTCAGATGGGCAGAATTTGTTTCCGATGCTTTGGTCCTCCTACGGTCCAATGTTATCACTTTCATTTATTATCCCTACCCATTAAATCCTCTCCTCCATGAGAACTGTGCTTGTCGGTGGGACTGGACATGTTGATCTCCTTGGAGATTTGAGAGCTGGTCACAATAGGAGCAATCTGAGAACTGACTTTTTCCCATCTGGGTTTCACGGGCAATCTTTTTTCGTTCTGAAGAAAGACGGAGGGGTCCATCCGGTGGTATATCTTCGCCCTCTCAATGCCTTCCTGCAGTATTGGCATTTCAAAATGTAGGGCATTCATTGTCTGGGTGACCTTCTCCATCCTTCGGAATGGTTGGTCAAGCCGGATTACGTGACGAGTATGTCATGATTCCCACCGCTATGGAGTGCAGTGACCTCCAACGTTTTTACCTGGTGAGGAAGGCAATGGAAGTTTACATGTCTACTGTTCGGTCTCTCTTCTGCTCATTGGTGTTTCACCAAGGTCATGAAGCCGGTGGTGTCGTCCTCCGCACAAGGGGTGTTCAGATAATTATTATCTAGATGACATCCTGCTCAGGTTCCAGTCGCAGACACAACTTCACGTATGCTTGATATGGACGACCAGTTTACTTGTCCGTGGTGTCTTCTGCGCAGTCCGTGGAATTTTTGGGCTTCTCAGTGGATTCCATCCATCAGTTCCGATATCTCCCAGAATCTGAAATGAGGACCATATCAAAAAGGATCAAGTGAACTCTCCGAGGGTTTTCGGCCAGCTCGAAGTTTCATTGCAAGCGATTTTGCCCTGGCCTCTACACTGTTGTACCTTACAACGTCTGTAGGGCTCTTAGCTCAGGTCCGTGCACTCTTACATGGTGAGGTTGATGTTGGACGAGGAATACAGGGACCAATTGGTATGGTGACTCGCTCACGTAATGATGTGGTACGGCAGAGCCATCTTTGGGTCCATTCAGGATGTGGATCTGTTTCTGTCCAGACTACATGCCCAGTTCATCAGATTCCTTGGGTGGTGGGCCGGACCCAGCCACGTTCGTAACATACACCCTCCTTCAGGTATGGTTGGGCGCACAATACTTTGCCTTCTCTCTGTTCACATGATTTCTCAAACACTGTCGAAGTTGCTAAGGCAGGGTGATGGTCACCCTCTATGGATGTCAGTTGATGGAGGTATTGATGGATTTCCACGCCTGATTCCGATTTCCCTGACCCTCCTTCTGGATCCGAATGGGAATTTGCATGGCTTGGTGGAGCAAGACCTCCTACCTCTGGTGGTGTGTCTTCTTTTCAGGGACCTTGGAAGCTCCCAGTCGTTACACAGACATCTCTTCAACTCATTGCCAACACATGGGCCCAGGACATCGGTCTGCCTATCAATCGATCCCGTATTTGTCTTTGCATGTGATTCAGGAGTTTTTCTTACTGGAGTCTTCGAGTCAGGGAAGGCTTACCGCATTATTAACCTATTTTGGTCAACCATATCCGAGGGATTTAAGGCATTGATGGATCACCTATAGATCGCCGCCCTTTTGGGTGTGACTCACTAGGCCACCTAGGCTAGATTCTACACCTTTTGGGGTGTCGATGTGGCTCTACAGTTTTGTCATCCTGGTATCTGGATCAAGCATTGTTGCTTAACAACTGTCTGCTAAGCAGTTGAGGTTGTTCTGCCTGGTTTTCTTGTATGCGTTTTGGATTTCTGAATGCTGGATTGACATGCTACGGCGTTTACCCCAGAAGGACGTTTCGGCCACTAAGACAATGTTTTTATCGTAGATTTCCAGAGGTCCTGGCTTTGTGCCTGGTGAAATGTTTGAAATCGTATATGGATTCCACAACCTCTCTTTGTTCTTCTGAACTGCACCCGTTGTTTGTTTCTTTCCAAGCTCCTCATCTACCAGTGTCGACTCCTACGTTGGTGCATTGGATTTGTTGACTGTTTTCCTTAGCGTGCATCGATACATCAACTTTTACGTCCCAGTCGGTGCATGGAGCCATGGCACCTAAGGCTTCTGCTGTTGGCTGTCATCTGGATGATATTCTACAGGCCGCAGATTGGTCGCAGGAATCTTTCCGTGATTTCTACTTCCGACCGATTACCCATTTTACATCTCAGATGGTAACTCAGCTTAACTTAAACTTGCATAATAGGAGCCTCCATGTCTTTAATAAAATTCCCAGATTTTACTATTAAGATGACGTAAAGTCATAATTTAATTAAAAACACGTAGGCGAGTATTATTCCCACCCACCCTCCCTTTTTCAAGGGTCATTGAGTGCGGCATCATCTTGGTCGTTACAGTAAATGTTCTGTTTTTTTGGTGAGTACTATTCGTGAGCTTATGGTTTGGTCATGGTTGTTTGTGGTTTAGTTATGATACATATTCCTGATGATCTGTTTACATATTTAACAGTACTATATTTAAAATCTTGAAATTCAAGTTTGGTTTTGGATATTACCATATTTTTTCTCTTCCCCTTTTAGCTTGAAGTTACCGGTTATGTCTGTGTCCCTGTTGGACACAGTGTTTGAAAAATTTCTCGTTACTACATGGTCTTCGGTTATCGCAAGAAAGAGGGAGATCTTGGGATACACTTGCCTTATATGGACACTGTCTCTACACTGTGATTGGTTGCATGTGTTGATATGCAGTTTTTTTTTCTATTTGATATATATTTTTCTTGTAATCTTTGCTGCTGAGGGAAATAAAGAAAGAGTTATGCATAAAAGGAGCCTCCGTGTCTTTAATAAAATCATGACTTTATGTCATGTTAATAGTAAAATCTGGGAATTCTTTCCCAGACAAAAGTTTTGCTTATTTTTTTTTTTTTTTTATTCTTTATTTTTGTTGTGCATAAGATTGACATACATGCATGTGTTGCCACAGCATAGCACATAATAAGACATAAACGATTTAAATTGTAAAGCATTGTGGCACATGAGGAAACTGCACAGGTATTTTATATTAAACATGTTTAGGTTGCTTTGCCAGTGGTTGCTTGAACAAAAGAGTTAGAGATACATATTATATACACACGGACTGAGTTATAACAAGCTAGAGTAAGATAAAATATGAGTGAGGATCAAGATATGGAACTATAAGCTTAGGGTAACCGCTAGGTAGTAGAGACTCATTTTTAAGGACAGCACTTTTCTTGATCATTAACTTTAAACATGCAAGTAGTTACAGGAGAGATGGTGGGTCCTAAAGGATTCTGAACATGATGGTAAGGAGCTTATATATGCTGTTTTAGACCTCGGACTGGGTTAAGGAAATTTGCACAGGCATATTGTACATAGTTAACTAATTGGCATGAATTGGCATTGTTAATGAGTCCAAGAATAGTTAGTCAGCCAATGCTCTGGTTCGGTGGAGTCAGGGAGTCTGGCAGTGTTGCAAGATCTGGATGTGTCCACCGCCCCATGCATGGGTGAAGGTTTGCATCGGAGTGTGTGTAAGACCACTGGAGTCCAGCAAATGGCCATATTGGGGCTTATGTCAGTTGCCTCAGCCCACCCCGCAGGGCGGGATAGCGCCATGGTGTTGGGAGTTCAGCCCACCGGATTGTGGGGGGGACCCCTTCTGCCCCTTACTTGCTTGAGGGTCCTCTGTGCTCTTCCACTGTGTCTCACTCTGGTGAAGGAGCCTTAAAGGGGACTCACACTTTTTTACCATGGATCCTATTATGAGGATCGTGGCCCCAGTGTTCCCCCGATCTTCGGTTGTCCCCCCGGGTGCATGGTCGGCAGAGGAGAGAAATCTCCAGGTGAATTCCCAGCCCAGAAGAAGGTCGGGCGGCAATGGCGACAGCATCCTCCACCTGTGGGGCTGGCTGGGGTGGAGTAGAGTGGCTGTGTGTCTGAAGGGTTTCGGGTTGGGGCTGCAGGACAGGCATTGTAGGCGGCAGTTTCTGCCTTGCTCGAGTTGCGATCCGATGCCAAAATGCTGCACATATTTTAGTTTTGCTCATTTTTAACCAACCATCTTTTAAATGGACAGATAACGCTAAGGATGTTTTACTGTTACAACAATGACCAAAGACATTGGGAGCATAAAAACTAAAAGACAGTTGGGAGAACCATGGATTATTAATTTAAAGAAGAAATGCTTGATGATGCCCACAGTTTAATGGAAAGGGTGTTATGGCATATGCAAATATTACAAGTTTTAAGAATGAAAAGTTGTATTTCTTAAACTGTATACTTTGTCTTTAAGAGATTCTGCAAACTGACAGTTTGTTAGAAATGAAAATGTTTTTTTTCCATATAATGTTTCTTTAGTAAATTACGGTTTACCCCTATTTAGTGAATATAGTGTTTAGACTTTAGGATGCCATCTCCTAAATTAGTGGAATTCCTGAAATCGGGGAATTTTCCACGTCATGTCTAACCATAGAGAAGATGTTCCCATGTGAAAAGACGAAGTTACGGCCTCATATCTTTGCCAAGTTAAGGTAGGTCCAAACATGACCGAACTGAAAATCTAAGGTATAAATGTGCACTTATTAATATTAGGATACAGAGGAGATATTGTGGAGACAGACGCTGCTCCACTTTATCATGACTGAGAGGCTGACATGTTCAGGAGGGTATGTTATTCTATTTTTCTGATATTGCAAGCAAATACTTTAATCTTATAAACTCTGCTATAAATTATTATAATGGATTATTAATATTCTATATGTCTATATTTTTTTATTTAATAAAATATCTAAAAAGACAAAACTTTATTGCTTCCAAGACAATCCCTATTTTATATTTTAACTTTACTGAGATGGTAGTGGACGCATGGAATAGCCTTGCAGCTGAAGTGGTAGAGGTTAACATAGTGAAGGAATTTAAGCATACGTGGGATAGGCATACGGCTATCCTAACTATAAGATAAGGCCAGGGACTAATGAAAGTATTTAGAAAACTGGGCAGACTAGATGGGCCGAATAGTTCTTATCTGCCATCACATTCTATGTTTCAGTCCTGATGACAGGTCTCAATCCCCGTGATAAGTGATATGCCTAGTTCTAAAAATCACATGATTTATTACCCCAAGTCCAGTTGCAGCGATCGACATAGGTGGCTGCACATGGGCCCATTTAACATCTCTGAGAAAATTCTGTTTTCTAAAGGCACTTACTTGCAGATTGAAATAGATTTTGTTGTCGTGTTAAGTGTGGCAGGGTCCCTTTAATAATTCTGGGACATTCACAAACAACTGAATTGCTTCATTGTCCAGGATAAAAAAAAAATACAAAAATAAAAATGATATATATATATATATATATATATATATATACCACATATAGAAATGCAGATCTCTCTCTCCTCTCTGGAAATCGGAGGGTTAATATGAGCTGACTGAGTGGTAGAGCTTTGAAATGATGGCATCCAGGGAGAGCTCTAGCTGTACAGCTGGGGAGGGGCAGCTCAGTACAGGTGTGTGACATACCATAATGATACAGGTATAGAATATTATAGGCTGCTTACCTGGGACACCTGTCAGTATCGGTCTCACCTGGCTGGATTCTCAGGTAAGATCTTTGTATTATTATCCCTGGGTCAGGTCCTCATTATTAACCTGTGTAATTAAGTTAGTACAAATGAATATGTTTATTTTTAATCCTTTTAATGAATGAGATCCCCAGGTAAATTCAGATAGTGTAAAAAGAAATTTCACTTGTTCATCTCATCTGAAAAGAATAAAACAAAGAAACACAAAAGTGCTAACTATCGGAATCTGCAGTGTGTCCACAGAACCCTATATAGGGGATAACCCTTGAATGTATACAAAACACTAGAACTAAAAGTGATCCCTGGCAAAAAAGCTCCGGGAGCACCAAAAAGAGTTCTCTGGGCGTTGCAAATATATATACAGATTAAGAACACCTTTATAATAGGGCATAAATTCCCAAAGGAAAAGTAAACTTAAATAAAACCCATCACATCTAAGAGAAACACAGGGGAGACCTTAGGTCTATATTAGAATAGGCGTAAGCAGGTATAGAGTTATGCTAAGAGATAGACAATAATACAATGTTGTAATTGAGTGTCTTCCATACAATCTATACTGACACCATTGGCACTTTAGATCTCAGTAATAGATAGTGGATAGATGTATCCTTAATTAGGAACTATAAACTAAAGATAATTGATTAGATTGCTCATAATGCGTTCATTGCTTGGAGTAGCACTTTAAATCCTGGTAATCGTCTATGGATAGTGAATAAAAGTATCCTTGCTTGTCAATTTATTAACTAAAAAACAGTTGATTGGATTGCTAACAAAGTATCCATTATTTAGACCTCCAAAAATATCCAAGACCTAGAGACCGTGAACTATTAAATTGTACCCATAGATACTACGGAATTAGCTCATCTGAAAAGAATCGTTAATCACTATCCCTAATTATCCATTAGTCGGGCGGGAGGGGGACCCTGAGGGTGGGGGCACCCTCAGGGCACTATAGTGCCAGGAAAATGAGTATGTTTTCCTGGCACTATAGTGGTCCTTTAAGGAGAGGTAGATCTGAGGTCAGGTGCATATATTAAGATTTATTAATTTAGCAAATATTGACTTAGATATGTGTCATCTTATCACTGGTTGGTTACTTTCTCCTCTGTACCAGCCTTGATTTCATTTTTTATTGCAAAATTAAATCTTTTAAATAAAATTCCACACTCTGTATTGTGCAGAGAGACTGTAAATGTATTTCCACTGATACAGTATTGAACCGTATAAAACTTCCCATCCATATAACAATCTCGAAGCCCTACATAAGGTGTATTTGAAAGGTAAATCTACAATTCCCTTGAAGGGAAACTATAGTGCTAGGAATACAAAATTATATTATTATTATTATTATTATGTTTATTATTTATATAGCACCAGCAGATTCTGTGGCGCTTTACAATTGGATTGACCCCTCACTCGCACCCCCCTCCCACAGCGCACAAACGACTGAAAACCCTTAATTCACATATCTGAATCCAGCATTGATGTGCCTTGTCGCTGGGTCAACCATCACCTCCGCTCCTCCTATCCCGACGCGGGCCCACGTAGGTTACCTAATGTGCATACTCAGCTAGCGCCAGGATCGCATTAGGACAACCCCATAGGAAAGCATTGAATCCATTTTTTACTTTAGGTTTCTGCTGATGCTTGGTGTCCTAATGCATAATGTGCGGACAACCAGCGTCAGGCGACCAAAAGTGTTCGACAGCCACTAGAGGTGGAGTTAACCTTGCAAGGTAATTATTGGAGTTTCTCAATAATTACAGGGTTAGACTGACAGGGGCACTGCACCCAGACCACTTCAATTAGCTGATTAGACTGGATGCCTATAGTGTCCTTTTTAATATCCACGCGGTGGGAAGGAATCGGAATTTGTCTCCCAATTTATAGAAGGTGTTGCAAGTTGTGATTGTGTAAAAAACCTCCCTATAGACTGGATATCCCTGGATTTAGCTATTTACACACTCTGTATGTTTACCCCGTTTTGCATTAAAACATTCAGGATGCAGTAAAAAGAAGTTAATAAATTGCTTTTAAAATCATTTTGAAAGGTGTGTTTTTTTTGTTTGTTTTTCTTTAAACCTCGGTTTTACAAAATCTGCAAGATTGCAGTTTTGTTTTACAGCTGCCTCTATCTGGATCTCATGTCTTTCTATTCACAATCTTATCTTTGACTTTTGACGTTTTTTTTTTTTATAAAACAATGTTTAACTAAATATATCTACTTCTCCCCTTTTTTCTATCTTTTTTTTATCTTTCCATGTTCTCTTTAACTGTCACACCCAGTTTGTGTTTTGTTGTTGTTGTTTTACTGATTATTTTGTACAGTTCTGTTTCTAACATTTTATAGAACTTTTTGTTTCCACGACTTATTGTGTGATTTCTATTGCTCAGTTTTCTTGTTTTATCTTCACAATTAATTTAAAGTATTTAATTTAAAATA
The DNA here is from genome assembly GCA_933207985.1 of Pelobates cultripes. Lineage (NCBI taxonomy): Eukaryota > Metazoa > Chordata > Amphibia > Anura > Pelobatidae > Pelobates > Pelobates cultripes. Next base: position 118,373,443 of record OW240921.1, read on the forward strand.
TATATATATGTAACATTTAAAATTTTGAAGATATATTTTCTCTATAGAAAGTGTTGTATGATTATCTCATCTACTACACTAGTAGAAAACCTCTGCAGCGGGTACAGAATTCCCATAAAGGGTACGTGCATTGCCAGATTGTATTTCATTGAGTCAATGAATGACACAATGAGTCCTATGTTGGCTCTAAGCAGACATAGCACGCTGCGAGACTGCAAAATCACTTGCACACAGGTATCACACCTTTTGTTAAAGTAAAACATCTTCAAAGTCTTAACACATCAAACCAAATAACTAATATGTTTCCTGTAATACTAATCCCATTAACTATAATACAGAAGTGTCCCTCTCCCTCCCTGGCCCTCCACCCACTGATAAAAGAGTTGAAGACCCTTTTTTCTCTGTGTACATGTTGCAGTTTTCACACCTACTAGTGTTTGTCATACAGAGAGTCACTTGTGGCTTCCGACACAGACAGGTTTAATAGCTGAATGCCTTGCCTTGCCATTGGGGTTTGACATGCAAAGTGTGTTCGCTCTAAATGCTTTGTGCCCTATGAGTAACATTGTATTCCATGGTTGTGCCGTTTGCCACGCATGCCTCGTGGGTCAATGTTGCCCTATGGGAAGCATCTGATTGGACAAAAAATCATAGGATGGATGACATCATTGCAGGAGGATCTGGCTGCAGTCAGGAGAATATCCTGGCGCTGTAGTAAAGCTGAGTTTTATGGTGTTTTTAATCAATAAAAAAACAAGGGGCCCAATAACCTTAAAAGGTTAAGGATCATATTTAATTAATTATTCATTTTTATTTGGAGTGTCCCTTTAACGTTTGCAGCATTTCAATGACAATGAACTGTGATTTGTAATTCTATCAGGGTATTTACTACAGTGAGAATTCCATGTGAATTCAAAGTAAAATTCTAATTTAATGCTAAATTTAAAACGTTGTTTGACCATATGGCAGCTTGCAAGCTGTGACATTAAAAAATAAATAAAAGATCCTATAGGCGGGAGGGGGGGAGGGTGGAGGGGGGCGGATGGGAGACGGGACTGGCTATCTATCTCCCCATCTGGGCTTTATTGAATAACCCTGTGTGAGTTATCCTTTCTCACTGCACCCAATGCATCCACCACAAGGACACGTTTTCCCTTTGGATTTAACAAACATTTTTCTCTTTTGCGGCAATGTACAGAGAAGAAAACTAATATAGGATCATAAATTCCAAGCAGGCCATTAATTTAAGTATTTCTGTTTTAGCCACTGATAAGATAAAGGTTGAAGTCCTTTCTTACTCTGATTCCGGACACTAAGTTACTTATAATATGCACGTATCCCTTCCATCTAATCTAGCATGTGACTTTTATTGGTGGCTAATTGGTTGTTTTTTTTCTTTTCTCAAATGTCAGTTATCATTATTATTAGCATTTATGTAATGCTATCTTATTGTTTTATGAAAGGGGGAAATTTAACAATAGATGAGACAATTGCAAAATGTAAAATAGGCTGATGCTCAAATGAGCTTACAGTCTAGAGGAGGTGGGGTATAAGGACACAATATAAATGGCATCATGGGGGACAGCAAAGAAACGACAAGATGCGAAAGTAGCAGAAGTGGAATGTGGCTCTTTAAGAGAAAGAGAGAGAGATAGGTTTGTGAAATAGAAGTTACTCTGGGAGGCCATAAGCATTTCTAAACAGATTGGTTTTGAAGGACTTCATAAATGATTAAGAACTAGGTGAGAGTGTGATGGGGTAGGCAGGCTGTTCCAAATGAAATGAGCCGTCCGTGAAAGGTCCTGCACGCGTGAGTTATTACTAATGGTGTGAGCAGTGGACAGGAGAAGGTCACCGGCAGATCAGAGAGACAGAGAAGGGGTGTACCTATGAATCAGTGGAGAAATGTAATAGGGACTAAAGTTGTTTAAAGCTTTATAGGTATGAATTTAGTTCTTTGAATTGACTCCTATAGGATACAGGAAGCCAATGTAAGGAGGGGTAAGATATGAGACGAGCAACAAGAGAGAAAGATCAGCCTGGCGGCAGCATTCATTACAGATTGTAGACGGGCACTACGGCTTCTGGGGAGGCCAATTAAGAGATAATTACAGTAATCCATGCAAGAAATTACAAGAGCCTAAACAAGCTCCTTGGCAGAATCTTGATAAAGAAAGGGGCAGACGTGGCAATGTTTTTAAGGTAGAACAGGCAGGATGTGGCACTAGGCTGGACATGAAGTGTAAAGGTGAGACCAGATAACACCATGACAGCGAGCTTAAAAGGTGTGCTGATGGAGTACCATCAACTTGAAGGGAGAGTGAAAGACGAGGATTAGTGTTACGAAGAGGAAAGATAAGCTCAGTTTTAGAGAGATTGAGTTTCAGAAAAGGGGAGCACATCCATTCAGATATGCCAGAAAGACAACCAGTGATGCTTTCTAGGAGAGAGGGGGAGAGATCAGGGGAGGAGAGATATATTGGTGTACAGGTGGTATCAGAATCCAAAGGAATTAATGTTTTGCAAAGAGAGGCAGTATAAAGAGAAAACAAAAGGGAACCAAGAACAGAGCCTTGGGGGACTCCGACTGAGTCAGGGGAGGAGGTGTCATTAGAAAACCAGATACTGAACGCACGTTGGGAGAGATAGGAGAAGAACAATGAGAGGACAGTTTCACAGGCCAAGGGATTGAAGAATTTAAAGAAGGAGGGCATGATCAACAGTGTCACAGGTAAAGAGAGGTCAAGAAGAATTAGTATGGAGTAGTGGCCTTTGGATTTAGTTGCAATTAAAGGGACACTCCAGACACCCAGACAGTGGCGTACACATGACCCATGGGGCCGCGGTGCAAAAAGTGATCCAAGTTATTCAGGAGACATTTCAGTCCTGAAGCTCCTGGTGGATCGACGTAAAGAACTGTACAATAATAAGTTGCCATGGGGGAATTTGGTCATGAGATTAATAACTAGCGCAGTCCTGGATCATGATGCCTACTAGTCCTGTCATAATAAAGCAAGAGGGGAGTAGAGATAGAGTGTATTTAATACGTGTAATGAAGAATGTAATTACTAATTAGTGCACTTGGTATAGCCTGCTCTGGTCATACATCCTGTATTGTGCGGATTGTCATGGAGAAAATTGTAATTTGTGGTTTCTGTTTGGTTTTAGCACGTCCACAATTATAGGTCAAGTGTTTAACCTCCAAATACAATGAAATGTACAAAAGGTGAGTCTTTAAACTATAGATTGTTTATACAAGTCCAATAAAAAGCTATGTCGTTCTGTTAATGAGTCCTCTGGCTTCATAAATACTGGGTGTGTGCGCGTTAGGTAAATGTAACGATGTTTGCTTGGGAAAAAACCTGCAAAAATGTGTATCTAGCTAATGTTAAAGCTTCGACCCGAAAATATCAATTTACCTATCTTTTATAAAATAAAAGGTAAAAGAAAGAAATTCAACACCAACTTTCTTCTCACTTTTTAACCAATAATCACATTGTGTTACTGGACTTTCTGGCATTTGTACATCTCTATATATATATATTTGATAAATGTCTTTTTATTGAAGAAAACAATTTCCTCTTTTCTTGTTTATTGTTTGTCTTGTCAGAGGATAACACACTAATCACATAAACCAATGTGGTACACGCAGGTACCTAGAAAGGTATGTAAATCATGACATAGGATGAGATACGCACCTTGCGGTGGAAGGGAAACGCAGGTCCTGAATGTAATAAAATTCACGAAACAGAAACAAAACAAGCTTGGTTGGGAGCAAGTTCCAAGGGTATAAAACTATAAAGTGAATACAGTAGCAGGTTAGGACTCTTGTCTCGACAGCAATGGCTTCATAAACTCAAGTGCTAGTGCGCAGTGTAACCTTCAGGTGACCACAACAAATGCAGAATAGAGGTACCTGCGTTAGGCGTATTGGCGACACATGAATAGTATGCGCAATAGGCCACAACATAACAAGTGAAAGATAAACGAGATGGTGACAAGATCTCAAGTCACCATGAATGGATCAACAGCAAAAAACAAATGTGAGGAAGGCTGAACTTGATGGACGCAAGGCTCTTTTCATCTATGTAACTATGTAACTATGAAACTATGTCACATGTTCGGGTGCAGAGAGAGTGTAAGAGAGAAATAGGAAGAAGAAAAAAAAGGGGTGTGGGGAGGAAGAAGGTGCAGCGTGAAGCAGGATGGTGGGTGGACGATGCAGAGGCTATGTAGGGGGAATGGGGAGGGAGTCCCAATCGAGGACATCTAGCAATTACTTCAGACAAGTGGTTTCCCAACCAAGGGGAGGGGTCTGTTTATATAAGGTCCAAATGTCTCTGGCAGGATTGAGCTTGGTGTGTCAACCGTAATAGTCTCAGATATTTTTTTTTTTTTTGTTATGATAAATTATTTTTACATTTCAGAAATAAAAAAATACAAATGGGCGAAGCATGGCGATATTTTAATTATTTCCTATGGTTTGTTTTAATAATTCATTAAAGGAAAAAAAATGCTCCAAGTGTAGAAAGATGATGCGGGTTATTCTCTGAAGTTAGAATTTAAAGTGAATTTCAAATTTATGGCCAAAATAGCCATTTTAGAAAAAATCGTCAATGGCTACTTTATCATAAAATGTAAAATTCTATTAAAATATTCTCACTTTAGTAAATAACTGCCTAATTCTGGGAGATCATTATGTACCAAACATTTTGCTTTTCAATTGAACAGGATATTTCGGAAGCCTCGAGAGGCCAAAATCTAGATATCGTATGGAAGCCCCCTTTGGGATCGCAGGGTTTCTGTAGGATATCTCCCAGCATCACACTTTTTTTATTCAGACTTCTTTGCACAATGATACAATTATAAGTATTTAATGGAAGGGTACTAAAGGAAATAGGCCCATACATAGCCCAGAGCAGTATAAAGAGTCACAGCTTGAACCCATTTTTTACAGGTCTGGTAGTATCTATATAACATAACTATATCGTACAAATATTAATATGCAGATCAAAATACAGTAAAACAAGAATTCAGAGATCGTAAATGGTGATTTCTTACACAATGGAAAAAAAGAGGGCATTAAAATCCCCCCCAAAAATAATTAAAAAATCAAATTTCTGAAATGTTCTTTCAAATATGTACACAAAGCCAGATGAATATTATCACTAATATTATAGCCTACGTGGTCAGATGGGCTAATGATCCGATTCATAAAGATGTAGTTACTCTTACTCCTAGTCAGTGGAAATAGTGAGATAATTGTGGGATAATCGTGAGATAAGTTGTGCAGTGTAATAAACCGACGTGGCAGGATAGTGATGGATGCAGCAAACATGAAGCTTTATATTCAGGATGTAGCGGAGCTCCGATACCATGACTAGGTATCTCCGCTATTCCTTCCTCGAAGAAGGGATGCAGTTATTAAAGCCCTTCCCTCCCCCCCCAGCAACTAGTTGACACATAGTTCTTGGAGTCAATTGAGTTTTATTGTGCCACACTCGGCTTTTTATGCACAGACCCCCAGAATTGGGTCTCCATAGAGAAATGCACAAGTCTCTCCCAGGTGCCTCAGTGTCTGAGAGATAATTGAGTCCAAAGTAGGAAAACTCAATTATCTCTCAGTGACAGGAAGTTATACAAAACATCACAAAATACCCCCAAAACATATGAAAATTATACAGGAACCTGTCACATCCTGTTCCTGTTTGCGGATCATTTCTGGCTTTGGCTTCTGATATCCAGTACTCTTTTTACAATTCTTGTTTAGTTTTTCTTACTTTTTCTGGTTTTCTATTTTATGTCTGGTTTTCTTTATGCTGGGTTTTCTGGGTTCATTCCTTTATTCCGTTCCTGGAATTCACAGTCTCCTGGATTCCTTAAAATGTTTGTTTTTTTTTTGTTGCCACACCCGTTCCTTCGCCATTTATCCTTTTTGTTTCAGTGTTCCCTTCTAGCAGTGGTATCATCCCTCTGCTCCTTTTCTTGCAGGTAAGTAATGTGTGTGCTTTTTTTGTTCTACTTTTAGTTATTCATATCTAGGCGGTTAGGACCCACCGTATTGGAGTACTTTGGCTCAGTGGTGGGAAGCATACATCTTGGCCATTTATGTATGAATCTAAATCTCCAATGTTTATTACATATACAGTACTTGGTTATTTCTCCTCTTGTTTTGCCTTGCATCTCTTGTCTTGTTTTATTTTGTCTTGTGTTCCCAGTTCATGTACAGTCCTGCCCTGTCCATGTCCTGTTCTTGTTTCCCTCATGTCTTGTGTACATGTTCTGGGATCTGCTTTCTGTCCTGTTCTGGTTCTGGTTTCTTCTAGTCTTGTCTTGTTTTCTTGTTTGGTGCCTGTTCTAGTCTTGCCTTGTTTATAGTACTGGATACATATCTGCATAATATCTAGCTCCTGGGATCCTCCAAAGCTGCATCAGGGCCCTGGTATGTGGCTGCACAAACCATGGTGCTCAACACCAGGGGGCGTGTGTTTACCCTGCACCAGATCCTGATAGTTAATTTCCACGCTGTGACTCTTACCATCATCAGACATACAGGGGTCCCGGTCTTTGGACCGCCACCTGTGTCAGAACCCCACAAAAGTCATATTCCTAAATAGTTTGGATCCGAGCACCCAAGTTGTCAAAATAGCACCAAGATCTCCAAGTAGGATGGAATCGCCATTCCGGTAAAGTTTTGACCAGCCTGCCACGAGGTGATATCCGAAAACAGTTTGACAGAAAATGAGTCGATGGCAGTTTTTCTTTTGGGGGCTCCTGTGCAAACACCTACGAATGCTCCCCCTGGCTTTTAGGGAGCGAATGTTCCCCCTGTTCGGTAGTTCCTTTCTCCCGAACGTCATTCTCCTAACTGTTTGGAAAGTTGAACGATCAGTGGTACAATATTCCTCGGTGTATGCGGGGTGTATGCAGGGTCATGTAGCTGACATAGAGTTCCATACACGACCAACGACCAAGTACCACTACATGTGTTCGGGAGACAAAATGGCCATCACTCTTTGGAGCATGTGTATTCATATTTACGAATGGCGGTCACCCAGGGAAAGCACTTGAGATAATTGCTCATTTGGGGTTAACCGCCAGGGGTGGACGGTGATCATGGGGTTATATAAAGGGGGACCACACATATTCTGTTCGGGAACCGAACAGAGGAGATAAGGACAGCCGAACAACAGGGGAATAAATATGTTATACGAATCCATTTTGCTACAGAGAGGTACAGGGATAGAAACTTATTTTTAAAAAAGGGTACCACTGTAGAAGGAAATGCATATACTGCAGGGGCGTATTAGCCGCGAGGCAAACAAGGCATTTGCCTTGGGCGGCATTTTTCAGGGAGCGGCAAAAAACGCCGCCCCCCAAATGCCCAGGGCAAATGCCTAGTTAGCCTTGCGGCTAACTGACATGCCGGTCTGGCGGGCGGCGCTGGCAGGCGGGCGGCCAGCGAGGGAGCTCTTCCCCTGAGCTGACTGCTCAGCTCCCTCGCACGCCGCAGAGTGAGGCTGGGAGCCGGAATGTGACGTCATCTTCCGGCTCCCAGCCTCACTCTGCAGCCGATGCGCGAGGGAGCTGAGCAGTCAGCTCATAGGAAGTGCTCCCTCGCCGGCCGCCCGCCCAACCTGCAGCCACTGGACCACCAGGGAGAGAGACCCCCCCCCCCAGCACTCCCAAAGGTAAGGAGATTGGGGGGGATTTAAATTTAAAAAAAAAGTTAATGTGTGTGTGTGTGTGTGTGTGTGTGTGTGTGTGTCTGACTGTGTGTGTGTGTTTGTGTCTGACTGTGTGTGTGTTTGTGTCTGACTGTGTGTGTGTATGTGTTTGTGCTCTGTGTATGTGTCTGACTCGTGTGTGTGTTTGTGAGTGTGTGTGTGTGTGTGTGTGTATCTGACTGTGTGTGTGTGTGTGCCACCGTTGTGTTCGGATGACTGTGTGTGTGTATGTGTCTGACTGTGTTTGTGTATGTGTGTGTGTGTGTTTGTGTCTGTGTATGTTGGACTGTGTCTATGTGTCTGACTGTGACTGTGTGTGTGTGTCTGACTGTGTGTGTGTGTGTTTGTGTGTCTGACTGTGTGTGTGTGTGTTTGTCTGACTGTGTGTGTGTGTGTGTTTGTGTCTGACTGTGTGTGTGTGTATTTAGAAGGTGGCGCGGGGGGAGGGGGGCGCCTGAGTTTTGTCCTGCCTAGGGCAGCACAAAACTAGGATACACCACTGATATACTGTGTGTATAAAGGTGGCAGACTGGAGTAGTGGGAGAGATTTTTCTGGCTACTTAACAGGACTTCCTCCTCTCTCTGTCTGCCGATCAGTGTTGGCTCGCGTTAGTTATTCTTCCCAGTATAGATTGATACCGGAATGTAACCAACTGTATAAAACTCTGACACCTGGTGACTGGAATGCTGTAAAAAATATATATATTTTTTCAAATTTATAAAACGTTTCTTGCAGGACAGACATTATTTGTGATCTCCACAATTGTATTCTGCTTTGGGATTTCATGGTTTCAGATGGACCTTCATTTACTAAGGTGAGATAAAGACAGGGTATAATCACACACAGCGTGTACCATATTAACACACAGCGTGTACCAAGGAGAGACAGGGAGGAGTATATCCACACACAGCGTGTACCAAGGTAGGATAAGAACAGGGTATATCCACACAGAGCATGTACCAAGGTGAGATAAGGACAAGGTATATCCACAGACACCATGTACCAAGGTGAGATAAGGATGGGGTATATTCACACACAGCATGTACGAAGGTGAGATAAGGATGGGGTAAATCCACACACAGTGTGTACCAAGGTGAGATAAAGATCAGGTATATCCACACACAGTGTGTACCAAGGTGAGATAAGGATGGGGTATATCCACACACAGTGTGTACCAAAGTGAGATAAGGGTTGGCTACATAGACACAAAGCATGTACCAAGATAAGATAAGGACGGGGTATATACACACACAGCGTTTACCAAGGTGAGATAAGGGTGGGGTAAATCCACACACAGCGTGTACCAAGGTAAGATTAGGGTGGGTATTTCCACTAACAGTGTGTACCACGGTAAGATAAGGAAGGGGTATATCCACACACAGCGTGTACCAAGGTGAGATAAGGACAGGGTATATCCACAGACCGCATGTACCAAGGTAAGACAGGAATTAGTATTTCCACACACAGCGTGTACCAAGGTGAGATTAGGGCGGGGTGTATAAACACACAGCATGTATCAAGGTGAGATAAGGGCTGAGTATATCCACACACATTGTGTACGAACGAGAGATAAGGAAGGGGTATATCCACACACAGCGTGTACCAAGGTGAGATAAAGGCAGGGTATATCCACACACATAGCGTGTACTAAGGTGAGATGAAGACAGGGTATATCACTGTGTACCAAGTTGAGATAAGGATGGTGAATATCCACACAGAGCGTGTACCTAGGTGAGATGAAGACAGGGTATTTCATTGTGTACCAAAGTGAGATAAGGACAGGGTATATCCAAACACAGCGTGTGCCAAGGTGCGATAAGGACGGGGTATATCCACACACAGTGTGTACCATGGTGAGATAAGGACGGGGTATATCCACACAGAGCATGTACCAAGGTGAGATATGGACAGGGTATATCCACACAGATGGTGTACCAAGGTGAGATAAAGACAGGGTATATCCACACACAGCGTGTACCAAGGAGATATAAAGACGGGGTATATCCACATACAGCTCGTACCAAGGTGAGATAAAGACAGGGTATATAGTAAGAGTCACATATAGCTCTATGGTATATGTATATATGGATATACGGTATAGGGAGCTGTATGGTGTGTGTGTGTATATATATATATATATATATATATATATATATATAGAGAGAGAGAGAGATATGGTTGTGGAGATGTATGGTATATGGAAATATGGCATATGTATAAATGAAGATGGAGATGTATGGTATATGGAGCTGTATGGTATATGGAAATATGGTATTTGGAGATATATGGAGCTGTATGGTATATGTATATATGTAGATACGTTATATGGAGATGCATGGTATATGGAGATATTGAGATACAGTATATGGAGCTGTATGGTATATGGAGATATATGGTAATAGGAAATATATGGAGCTGTATGGTATATGTATATATGGATATACTGTATGTGGAGCTGTATGGTATATGTATATATTGAGATACAATATCTGGAGCTGTATGGTATATGTATATATGGAGATACAGTATATGGAGCTGTATGGTATATGTATATATGGAGATACTGTATGTGGAGCTGTATGGTATATGTGTATATGGAGATACAGTATATGGAGCTGTATGGTATATGTATATATTGAGATACAGTATATGGAGCTGTATGGTATATGTATATATTGAGATCCAGTATATGGAGCTGTATGGTATATGTATATATGGATATACAGTATATGGAGCTGTATGGTATATGTATATATGGAGATACAGTATATGGAGCTGTATGGTATATGTATATATGGAGATACAGTATATGGAGCTGTATGGTATATGTATATATGGAGATACAGTATATGGAGCTGTATGGTATATGTATATATGGATATACTGTATGTGGAGCTGTATGGTATATGTGTATATGGTGATGTATGGTATATGGAGCTGTATGGTATATGTATATATTGAGATACAGTATATGGAGATGTATGGTATATGTATATATGGAGATACAGTATGTGGAGCTGTATGGTATATGTATATATGGAGATACAGTATATGGAGATGTATGGTATATGGATATATGGAGATACAGTATATGGAGCTGTATGGTATATGGAGATATTGAGATACAGTATATGGAGCTGTATGGTATATGGATATATGGAGATACAGTATATGGAGCTGTATGGTATATGTATATAAGGAGATACAGTATATGGAGATGTATGGTATATGGATATATGGAGATACAGTATATGGAGCTGTATGGTATATGGAGATATTGAGATACAGTATATGGAGCAGTATGGTATATGGAGATATTGAGATACAGTATATGGAGCAGTATGGTATATGTATATATTGAGATACAGTATATGGAGCTGTATGGTATATGTATATATGGAGATACAGTATATGGAGCTGTATGGTATATGTATATATTGAGATACAGTATATGGAGATGTATGGTATATGGATATATGGAGATACAGTATATGGAGCTGTATGGTATATGGATATATGGATATACAGTATGTGGAGCTGTATGGTATATGTATATATTGAGATACAGTATATGGAGCTGTATGGTATATGGATATATGGATATGCTGTATGGTATATGGATATATGGATATACTGTATGTGGAGCTGTATGGTATATGTATATATGGAGATACAGTATATGGAGATGTATGGTATATGTGTATATGGAGATACAGTATATGGAGATGTATGGTATATGTATATATTGAGATTCAGTATATGGAGCTGTATGGTATATGTATATATTGAGATACAGTATATGGAGCTGTATGGTATATGTATATATGGATATGCTGTATGGTATATGTATATATGGAGATACAGTATATGGAGCTGTATGGAGATGTGTATATGGAGATACAGTATCTGGAGCTGTATGGTATATGTATATATTGAGATTCAGTATATGGAGCTGTATGGTATATGTATATATGGATATGCTGTATGGTATATGTATATATTGAGATACAGTATATGGAGCTGTATGGTATATGTGTATATGGAGATGTATGGTATATGTATATATTGAGATACAGTATGTGGAGCTGTATGGTATATGTGTATATGGAGATACAGTATATGGAGCTGTATGGTATATGTATATATGGAGATACAGTATATGGAGCTGTATGGTATATGTGTATATGGAGATGTATGGTATATGTATATATTGAGATACAGTATATGGAGCTGTATGGTATATGGATATATGGAGATACAGTATATGGAGCTGTATGGTATATGGATATATGGAGATACAGTATATGGAGCTGTATGTGTATATGGAGATACAGTATATGGAGCTGTATGGTATATGTATATATGGAGATACAGTATATGGAGCTGTATGGTATATGTGTATATGGAGATGTATGGTATATGTATATATTGAGATACAGTATATGGAGCTGTATGGTATATGTATATATTGAGATACAGTATGTGGAGCTGTATGGTATATGTGTATATGGAGATACAGTATATGGAGCTGTATGGTATATGTATATATTGAGATACAGTATATGGAGCTGTATGGTATATGTATATATGGAGATACAGTATATGGAGCTGTATGGTATATGTATATATGGATATACAGTATGTGGAGCTGTATGGTATATGTATATATTGAGATACAGTATATGGAGCTGTATGGTATATGTATATATGGAGATACAGTATATGGAGCTGTATGGTTTATGTATATATGGATATACAGTATATGGAGCTGTATGGTATATGGATATATGGATATACAGTATATGGAGATGTATGGTATATGGAGATGTATGGTATATGGAAATATGGTATGTGGAGATGTAAGGGGACTTGAGATTCACCACTTTCTTTAAATTCTGAGAGTTATTCACTAAACTCTGATTTTTGCAAATTAAAACTGAATTGCATAACTGAGACAAAAACAGCTGATTTGAAAAATACTCAAACTCTGTTATTGTCACAACTTGGCTATTTATTTGCCTTAGTTTTGCCATTCGGTTTCAATTTGTGAAAATTCGGAGTTTAGTGAATAACCTGTGAGAATGCAGTTTTTGACCCAAATTCTGATGTTATTTTCTTCTGATCTGTATTAAAGGAACACTATAGGGTCAGGAACACAAACATGTATTCCTAACCCTATTTTGTTAAAACCACCATCTAGACCCCCTGCCTCCCTAAATATTGTACAATCTTACTTGTATTTAAATCTGAAGCTGCTGCCTCTGCCCCTGATATGCCTGCTTGGCTGTCATAATCAGAAGTGATCCTCTGAACCAATCACAATGCTTTCCCATAGGATTGGCTGAGACTGTCAAGGAGGCAGATCAGGGGCAGAGCCAGCACAAGCCAAACACAGCCCTGGTCAATCAGCATCTCCTCATAGAGATGAATTAAATCAATGAATCTCTATGAGGGAAGTTCAGTGTTTGCATGTAGAGGGAGGAGACACTGAATGACAGTCCCACTGTGCAGCACTGCCACAGGAAGCACCTCTAGCAACCATCTGAGGAGAGGCCAATGGAGGTATTCATATGCTGTAATGTAAACACTGCATTTTCTTTGAAAAAGCAGTGTTTACTGAAAAAAGCCTGAAATGAATGATTCTACTCACCAGAACAAATACAATAAGCTGTAGTTGTACTAGTGACTATAGTGTCCCTTTAAAGATGCACCTATTTCAGTAAGTTCTCTGCCTGTGAGTATAATGTCACTTTCCCAATCATGCCCTTACAGCTCAGATATATCTGTCCGAGAGATGTGCACCATGGGGGATGTCGCTGACAAAGCCGCCATTTTGATCAGCAAGTGAGTACATAGAGTGATATAGAAACTTTTTTTTCCTATGGCTATCATTCATTATTCATATTCAGCAGCTAATCTCATTTACTGATCCAAACATTCACATTTTTTTTATAACTTATTTTAACTCTTCCAGCGTTGGTATGCCTCCTTTACTTTTCCAAAATGCCGTATTGACAACACTTTGGATTCATTCTCGTCTTTTCTGACATTAATGAACAGAAAAATACATGTCTGAGGGCAGGGCCGGACCACCATGCTGACGCAAATTTTCAGACCTTTCAGTCCACAAAAATTAATCACTCATTGTGAAGAAACTACACCTTTTGTTTCATTGCCTTTGATTTTCCTCGTTCGGTAGATAAAACTACCGAAAACTGACCACCCCCCTGGTTCATTAACTACAAAGCAGACCGCAAGTTAAGTGCTCTCTCTGCGTGGCCGCCGTTCCTGTTGCCGCCGTTCGCATGAAAGGAGGCAGCAGGACTTGGTCATCGAGAGTCTGGAACTAAAATCGGACACTCGACTTCCCGAACACCGGTGAACTTCGCGAACGCCTGCTTCCTTTCGCCGACCAGTCAGAAGAGCGCTATTCAGTAGGTTTGTTCCCACAAACTAAGTGAACAAACGCTACAAATGAGCCCGGGGAACCGTTCGTGGATTTGTTCGGTTTCATTGACTTTTTTGAAAAAGACTGACCGCACAGCCTAATTTCATGGAACTATTTCTGGGCAGGAACCTCGTGTGTGGTCAGTCAAATTAAGACTTCCACGGAAGTCCCAAATCCCTGAACTGATCTGGTTGATTTTTGAATATGTTGGTCCCCCTGATCAGGGCTATCAGGGGATATGACTTTTGCAGGGTTTCCATGGAGTTTGGGGTACTTTCTGGGTCTTGTGGAAATGTGTGTGTTTTGTGTTAGAAAATTGAGTTTAGTATAGTGCTTGACTCAATTATCTCACCAGTACAGGGAAAGGATTATGTTATTGTATGTAGGAGTGTCCTGGACCTGAGAGCCAATGTAACTGCAGAATGTTTTTTGTCAATGTCCTCTCTCAGGTCCAGTGGGGAATGCCCCTGGAATATGTCAACGTAAACCCTGTACATTTGTAACTGCATAATAACCGGGTGGTTAGCCTGAATAAACCACTCCTGTTGTACCCTTCATCTAGTTTAGGCTGATGTTTGGGTATCCGTCTGATTTGCTTGGGAAATATACTTGGATGCTGTACTTCGTCTGGAGTACATTCGAATCAACACCCAAACTGCGAGCTATAATCACTCAGCTTCTAGTAGTTTGGGAGGAAACAGATGAACGGGTATCTGCAATATCAGCGTTCATTACACTCATCTGCCATAGAGAAGCTGTAGTCACTTGCATTCAGAGGTGCTCGTTCCGAGACCTGGCCTGATACTCGTTTATTGGGCCCTTGAGCAGGGTCGTCTTCACAGCATTATAGCCCCCGGACCATGCTCTGGGGCCCTGCCTAGAAACCACTCAGGAATGAAATGTAAATTATCGATATAATGAAGCTTATAGTTATTGGTACTTCCAACAATCCATGTTTAAACATTAAAATACATGCTGTACATAAAAGATTAATCCACACAAACGTTTAGTAGATAGTAGTTGCCATGGATTATTAAAAATATTAGAAAAACTTTATGATAGCTTTGCAGCTTCAAAGAATTCTGTGTTGATTTTGTCTTGTTTATATACCATTATATACCATTAACACGTGTGCGCTGTTTTTGTTAAGGTCAATATGTATTTGCAACAGCTAGATTGCATGTACTGATAACAGCTGATACTGAGAGGATTAGTCGACCTTAATGTTTTAATAAAGAGGGTTTGAAAGTTCTGAACAAATCTCCCTGAATAATATACTGAAAAGTTGACAAGCCTATGGGGCCTTATGCTTGTGGGGCCCGAGGGCCAACTACCCAGCGGACCATGGATTAAGACAGCCCATGGATTAAGACAGCCCTGCCCTTGAGGGGAGATATAACATCTCCATGACTGAGGCCTACTTAGGTTGGGAGTGGGGTAAATCTATACTGCATGTCTGCAACAAGCCAGCCCCTTTTTTCTACGTGGCTGCGGCCCTGTCTCCACCCTCTTTGGACTGGTGGGACTTATCCCAGCCCACCCTGTAGCCCTACCATTGGCTTCTCTGGTCAGAGGACTCACATACCTTTTGAGATGACTACTGAGCAATGGAGATGGAGGTCTTCCTCAGGACCTTTTATGTCCTCTGTGAGAAATGTTGGTCAACACTATACAAAGACACACACAACTCATGAGGCCTGGACCAGGGCGCACATACTTGACACTGCTGCTTCCCATGTAACTTGGCTGCTGGCTCAGACGACCACCATGGCTGCACTGGATCTCTGATCATGGCTGTCTGCTTGGCACACCTGCCAACCCTTACCTGCATACCGCTGCTTATCGCAGTACTGAGCTGTGATGGGGGATGAAGCTATAAATCCACACATTACTTGACGGCACCATTTGATATGTGGGCCTTGGAGAATGCTTACCTCGATCCTAATCATGTGGTGGTCTTGCTGTCTAATCCTTGTGGCGGGTATCAACCTATTTGTAACCCCTGGGACTGTGTCTTACTGGTGGAGGGGTTGGCTAATAATTCCATGAGAAGTGGGGGAGCTTTGTTAGCATGCATTCGGCTTACATGATGCTATTGGGTAGGTCAATCAATACCTTTCTTTGAGTGGTAATGTTTTAGGGGGCCCAGAGGTCTTTAAATGTCTATGCCTGAGCCTTGATTTATATCGTCCCACACTGTTTTCCCTAATTCTACCACTTGCATTTAATTTCAAAAACTTCCGTTCACTTTCACTCACACTATACCCATCTCTTGTACATCACTATTTTTGTGTTATATTGCTGAGATTAACGCTTGATTAACTGTAATAAGTTAAGGTGCTGTATATTCTGTCAGTGAACTGTGCAAAAAAATAAATAAAAAAATGCACTTCTAACTTAATAGGGAATCTGTTACTTCCCAGGATTTTTAATATTACTTTTACTGATCTCTGTGTTTAACAAATATTTATTTGTAAGGTGTGAAAAATACATTTAAAAGTTTAAATCCACACCTCGTTATCCTGTAACTAGGCTCCTCCATCTTAGCTCCCTGTCAATCATTGTTATAAGCTCCGCCCTTTACACCTGGCAGTCAGTATAGAGAGAGCCACCTCCATCTTAGCTCCCTGTCAATCATTGTTATAAGCTCCGCCCTTTACACCTCTCAGTCAGTATAGAGAGAGCCACCTCCATCTTAGCTCCCTGTCAATCATTGTTATAAGCTCAGCCCTTTACACCTGGCAGTCAGTATAGAGAGAGCCGCCTCCATCTTAGCTCCCTGTCAATCATTGTTATAAGCTCCACCCTTTACACCTGACAGTCTGTATAGTGAGAGCCACCTCCATCCTAGCTCCCTGTCAATCATTGTTATAAGCCCCGCCCTTTACACCTGGCAGTCAGTATAGAGAGAGCCACCTCCATCTTAGCTCCCTGTCAATCATTGTTATAAGCTCCGCCCTTTACACCTGGCAGTCAGCATAGAGAGAGCCACCTCCATCTTAGCTCCCTGTCAGTCATTGTTATAAGCTCCGCCCTTTACACCTGGCAGTCAGTATAGAGAGAGTCACCTCCATCTTAGCTCCCTGTCAATCATTGTTATAAGCTCCGCCCTTTACACCTGGCAGTCAGTATAGAGAGAGCCACCTCCATCTTAGCTCCCTGTCAATCATTGTTATAAGCTCCGCCCTTTACACCTGGCAGTCAGTATAGAGAGAGCCACCTCCATCTTAGCTTCCTGTCAATCATTGTTATAAGCTCCGCCCTTTACACCTGGCAGTCAGTATAGAGAGAGCCACCTCCATCTTAGCTCCCTGTCAATCATTGTTATAAGCTCCGCCCTTTACACCTGGCAGTCAGTATAGAGAGAGCCGCCTCCATCTTAGCTCCCTGTCAATCATTGTTATAAGCTCCGCCCTTTACACCTGGCAGTCAGTATAGAGAGAGCCACCTCCATCTTAGCTCCCTGTCAATCATTGTTATAAGCTCCGCCCTTTACACCTGGCAGTCAGTATAGAGAGAGCCAGCCTCCATCTTAGCTTCCTGTCAATCATTGTTATAAGCTCCGCCCTTTACACCTGGCAGTCAGTATAGAGAGAGCCGCCTCCATCTTAGCTCCCTGTCAATCATTGTTATAAGCTCCGCCCATTACACCTGGCAGTCAGTATAGAGAGAATATACAGAGAGGACAAGAAATGAAACAACATTATTATTTTACCTCATTAGCAATGATACTGATAACTACTGATACTTTATACCAACTTTGCCTCTTGCTGCCCCCTGTGGAGGCAAGTCCCTGGCATTTGATAATAGTAACATCTCCTGGACGTACTTAGAAACCAGAGTAATCTGAATGTACCTTTCCTGGTTAAATACTCTGTTATTATTACTGGTTCAGTCACCCAATACTCTATTTCTAAAAAAAAAAAAATTATTACAAAAAATAACAAAGCAAAACATCTGTTATTACCTTCTCAGTGTTAGGGAAATCTTCCTTGCTGTGTGGGTACCAGGGCTAATTCAGTTACATAGTTTATCGTGGGAAACGTATTACCTTATAAAGGTGATATGCTTGTTTCAACCATTGGGGTCTTACTTAATTTGCAAGATTAACTCATTTTTAATCTTGATCCAAGAGTTCAGAAATAAGACAATAGTTAAATTCCAGTGTTTCACAAGGTCAAATCTGCATTAGAAGGACATCTTTTAAATGAAGCACTGCGCTAAACTAATTTGTACCCTGATCGATATTGGCGCTTACAATGTGCATCTTCCCCCAGTTACTCAAGAGATCACCCTGTCTTCCTGCAGTTGAGCGACTATTTTTGGGTGAAGAACCAAACTGTCTATGGGCTGCCGTATGGGACGAATGGAAGTGGTAAGAAGCAGATCCATTTATATCCCAGCACATCACACCTATCTTTAGATACTGATTTCGTTTAATGACAGGCTGTCAACATCTCATGGTTTAGATACGTCTAAATTCTTAATTTGGTGGATCCAGGGTATCTAAGTGATACCCAGCACTATATGACATTAATATGCTCCGCATGTAAAATCCATTAATGATTCATAGTCGGATTCCTAAAGGAATCACTGTAGTTAGTTCATTGACTTCAGTGTGAGTGCGCGTGAATCCCACATACTACTGCTCAACACTTTTGAAGCATGCCTAAAAGAGTGAAGACTTCATAAGATTTCTTAATACAATGGTGAGATGGCAGGTGTATAACAGTTTTTTTGAGTCAGAAGGACTAAAATTTAGGATTTCAACATTATTTCACCTGGGGCCAGCACAATCCCTAATCCAAAAACTCCTTAATGTTATACAGCTGAAGGAATAAGACCGTACACAGATCGATAGAAAATGTAAAGAGGGCCCAGTGTGAGCTGAGATCTAGTCGTTAAAGATCTTTTATGCACAGTACATAAATAGATACAGTTGTGTTCAGTTTGCATACCCTGGCAGAAATTGTAAAAATGTGGCATTGATTTTGAAAATATGACTGATCATGCAAAACAAAATGTATTTTATTGAAGGATAGTGATCATACGAAGCCATTTATTATTACATAGTTGATTGGCTCCTTTTTAAATCATAATGATATCAGAAAACACCCAAATGGCCCTGATCAAACGTTTACATACCCTTGAATGTTTGGCCTTGTTACAGACACACAAGGTGATACACACAGGTTAAAATGGCAATTTAAACATTTTTAAAGGTTATTTTCCCACACTTGTGGCTTTTTAAATTGCAATTAGTGTCTGTGTATAAATAGTCAATGGGTTTGTTAGCTTTCACATGGATGCACTGAGCAGGCTAGATACTGAGCCATGAGGAGCAGAAAAGAACTGTTAACCCCTTAAGGACACATGACATGTGTGACATGTCATGATTACCTTTTATTCCAGAAGCTTGGTCCTTAAGGGGTTAAAGGACCTGCATAACAAGGTAATGGAACTTTATAAAGATGGAAAAGGATATAAAAAAAATCCAAAGCCTTGAAAATGCCAGTCAGCACTGTTCGATCACTTACTAAGAAGTGGAAAACTTGGGGATCTTTTGATACCAAGCCAAAGTCAGGTAGATCAAGAAAGATTTCAGCCACAACTACCAGAAGAATTGTTCGGGATACAAAGAAAAACTCACAGGTAACCTCAGGAGAAATACAGGCTGCTCTGGAAAAAGAAGGTGTGGTTGTTTCAAGGAGCACAATACAACAGTACTTCAACAAAAATGTGCGGCATGGTCGAGTTGTCAAAAAAAAGAAGCCTTTACTGCGTCAATGCCACAACAAAAACCCAGTTAAAATATGCCCAACAACACCTTGGCACCTCACAGCTTGTGGCACACTGTAATTTGGAGTGACGAGACCAAAATAGAGCTTTATGGTCACTACCATAAGTGCTATGTTTTTAGAGTGGTCAAAAAGGCTTATAGTGAAAAGAATACCATCCCCACGGTGAGGCATGGTGGTAGCTCACTGATGTTTTGAAGGTGTGTGAGCTCTAAATGCACAGGGAACCTGGTGAAAATTGATGGCAAGATGAGTGCAGCATGTGATCAGAAAATACTGGCAGACAATTTGCATTGTTCTGCACTAAGGCTGCACAAGGAACGCTCTTGGACTTTCCAGCATCACACTAAGCACAAGGCCAAGTTGACCCTCCAGTGGTTACAGCAGAAAAAGGTGAAGGTATCTAAAAAAGAAATATCTCCAGACTAAGATTCTGTACATCTCCTCAGCTAAGGGGGACAAGTTATATAACCCACAATACATAGTTGAAGAGCTAGCAACATATTATGCAAATCTCTACCAACTTGACAGAGATTCTAGCACGCATCAACCCTCCATGGTAGATATTCAAAGCTTTCTAACTCAGACACAGCTTCCATGTATCTCCCCGGAGTAGCGAGGTTAGCTCAAGGCTCCGTTCATGGAAGAAGAGGTAACACACGCAATTAGGTCCCTGCTCAAACATAAGGTGCCAGACCCAGATGGGCTCGCCAATTAATATTATATCAAACTGGAATCTGTACTAACACCACATCTCACAAAACTCTTCAACCATATCAAATCCACAGTCCAGATTCCTCATGAAATGTTGGAAGCGTTTATTGTGACGCTGCCCAAACCTAACAAACCCCCGACAGTTTGCACAAACCTGAGACCAATCTCCTTGCTTAATGCTGATGTTAAGTTATATGCCAAACTCCTAGCCAACCACATCTAAACTTTATTTCCTACATTGATTTCAGACGAACAGGTCGGGTTTGTTCCTGGAAGACATGTGGGTGACAATACTAGGCATTTCATTAATCTTGTCGATTAGGGATCAAACTGACTAAATCCCTGCACCAACTTCCACATGAAAACCATGTCCCGATCACACATAAGATTAGATCTAAAATGACACAATGGGATGACATGGAGGTGTCATCCCATGGCTGGGCCACATTAGCTCGATAAAAATGATGATACTTCCACACATTCTACACTTGTTTTGCACAACATCCATTACACTACCGAACAGAATTATTAAACAAATTCAGTCTGCGATAAACGTGCACATTTGGAGGAGTAAACGCCCACGAATAACGAGTTGTACACAAAGTCTCTACTACCCTGAGGGTGGCTTTGGTGTGCCAGATATCAAAGCCTATTACAGGGCGTCCTTACTGGCTCAGTGTGTGCATCTTCTCACTAAACCCAATGAGTAGGTGGGGCCACCTTGGCTGCCCATTGAGAATGCTTGTTTACACCCGAGCAATATAATAAACATGATATGGGTGAAGGTGCCATTACCTTTAAATGGTAGACCCTCATTAGCATGCTCAAAAATCTACTACATGCTTGGTGGATCTGGTCACAGAAAATGCTAGATCCCTACTCCCTGCTCAGGTTGGCTCTCCTGGCTACTCTGACAGCAGTCTCTCCTGATCTCCCCTTGGAGTCTTGGGTCATTAGAGGCATCGGCACAGGAGGGCGGAGCGAGATGATGTAGCGTGACGTGCTGTGTCCTCGTAGAATGTGACTGAGGGAGCAATCGAGGGAGCTGAGAAAACGACCCAACTTACCTGGTGTGCCACTCGGGGTACAGCAAAACGGAGATGCAGGGGAATGTAAGGAGCTTTCCTAATTCCGGATAAAGCCACAGCCAGCCATATAACACGAGGGAGCCAACCCGTGCAAACATATTCAAAGTGAATGTAAAACAAGGCCAACAGGAGAAAACAGCAAGTGGGAGCACACCTCCATAAGCTACGTTCCAATTGCTACCAATTTTCTGTCTTTTTCACTCTATGTATACTCTGCAGTGGCTGGTAAAAACATTGAGATTTCTGACAATAAGTGAACCCCTAAGAAGAGGGGAAATAGAGACATGATAGAGAGCTGCATACAGGGGGGAATATCAGATTTAAAGACTGTTTAAACCCAGTTAATCCAAGTGAATTTCTGCCCATAGTATGGGACAGATTACTAAAAAGGCACGCCAGTGAGCCAGTGGAGTTGCCCAGAGGCTTTTGTTACTTCTAGTGCCTTCTCTTTTATTTATTGTCTATATCTTTCTCTTTGCTCATACACCACTTTCCGCCTATCCCCTATTTCTGTTACTTAGCGCGATTTGTTAACGCAATAAAATAAGAAACAGAATAGGAAGGAAAGAGAGGAAAAAAGGAAAGAGAGTGAAAGAGAAGAGAAGGGAAAAAATATGAAAAATAATAAAACATAATTGCGTACCAGGAGAGAAAGGTGAAGGTGGGAGTGAAGGTGAGGATGAGAAGTAGAGAAGAAGTTGAGGAGCAAGAAACGCGAGATAGAAAAGGGTACTACACTAAAAGCAAAGATAGCACTAACCTAAAGAGCATATAACTTCCAGAAGAAAGAGTTAAACTAAAATATAAAAGAAAGGGTGAAAGGGAGAGCATCTAATGGAGAAAGGAAGTGAGTTTCACAAGAACGGTGCAGCCCTCGAGAAGTCTTATAGGGAGCATAAGAGGTGGGAGTACGGACAGAAGATAGACGTAAGTCTTCAGCAGAGCGTAAGGGCCTAGACGGGACACACTTGTGTATAAGGGAGGATAGATAGGTGGGAGTAGCATTATGTAGAGATTTGAAAGGAAGAACCAGAATTTTAAATTGAGCCCTATATCTTAAAGGAAGCCAATGTAGGGGCTGACAGAAGGGTGAGGCATGGAAGATGTGGGTGGACAGGAAGAGGAGCCTCGCCGCCACATTCGTTATGGACTGTAACGGCGCAAACTGGAACTACGTAAGACCACTGAGACGCGGATTACAGTAGTCAAGGCGAGAAAGGACAGTGGAATGGACCAAAACCTCAGTCGTATCTGGCATTAAGGGTTGGATGCGCAAAATGTTTTTGAGATGGAAACGCAGGGTTTGGCGATAAACTGAACATGAGGCATGAAGGAGAGGTCGGAGTCAAAGAGAACACCTAGGCAGCGAGCTGATGGTAGGGAGACAGACACAGGAGTAGCAACACTTGAGGGAGGAAAGACTAGAATTTCAGTTTTGGTCAAGTTCAGTTTCAGGAAGTGGGTAGCCATTCAGTTAGAAATAGCAGAGAGGCAGTCAGAGACACTAGTCAAGAGGGACAGTTGAGAGATCAGGAGAGGACAGATAGATTTGCGTGTCATCCGCATACAAATTATATTGGAAGCCAAAGGAGCTAATGAATTTACCAAGGGAGGCAGAATAGATGGAGAACAGTAGGGGGCCAAAAATCCTACCTGACCAATTAAAGCTGATAAACAAACCTATAACAGAAATAGAGGTCAACTAATGAAAGACCTAAAAGGGGAACTTACCACCATTTTTAACTATATAATGAAAACCGAAAGCAAGCCTGGAGAGCTGCTGAGAGCGAATATTGTGCCTATCCCAAAAGCAGATAAAGATTTAGAACTGATTGGCAACTGTAGACCTATATTATTATTAAATACAGATATAAAAATATTATCTACTATCCTTGCTGATCGATCAAAAATAGTCATACCACAACTAATTAATAATGACCAAGTAGGATTCACACCAGGGAGGTTTTCAATCAACAATCTTAGAAAAATAATAAACATATTAGAAGAAACAGAGAATAATGGAACCCCTCTAATGTTACTGTCAATAGACGCAGTGAAAGCATTTGACAGGGTTGGATGGGTTTTCATGTTTGCCACTTTAAAACAATTTGGAATCACTGGATCAATATTACAAGCTATGTCTGCTCTCTACAGCTCTCCATCAGCTAAAGTAACAGGGTCAGGATTCGCATCACAAAACTTCAGTGTTAAAAATGGGACTAGACAAGGGTGCCCTCTCTCCCCTTTACTGTACATAATGGTGTACAGTTCCCCTTGCGATTCTAATAAGACAAAATAAAAAAATTAAAGGATTTACGAACTCCTTAGGATAAAGCAAATTAAATATTTACACAGATGACATCTTACTAACTTTGGAAGAACCAAAAACCTCAGTCCCAGAGCTTCTGAAGGAGATAAATAAATACTCCAAAGTGTCAGGATATAAAATGAATATAGAGAAATCAATATTTATAGCTAAAAATCTGAACAAAAGGTTAATTAATTTTCTTGTACAAAACCTCAGGCTCTCAAAAAACAAGGACAGGCTAAAATATCTAGGTATAACATTAACCTCAGATTTAAAAGACCTAGTAGAAGCCAACTTTTTACCCTTACTAACCCAAACGAACAAAAAAATTAAGGGACTGGAGAGGTATGGGATTTTCCCGGTCGGGAAGGATCAATATCCTAAAAGCATATATTTTACCAAAATGGCTGTACCTATGGAGAATGATCGCACTTAATTTCCCAGAAAACTTGTTATCTTTACTACACTCATCCTTTTTTAAATTTGTATAGGGCGGCAAGAAAGTTGAGTTAAAATGAAAGTTTTGGCTAGATCAAGGCAGGATGGCGGCTTGGGGTGCACGGAAGTTTTACAATGCTATCAAGCTAGCAGAGTTTTCCAGATATTGCTTACTCAAAATATTGCTGCAATCCAAGAAACAATATCACAAGTCATATGGCAAGCAAGAATGGAAAGGGGTATCCTGGTGAACTTGGGAAATACATATACCCAGATAGAAGACTGGGATACATGGATATGTAAAATGGAAATGATAACCTAATAAATACCATCATGATTAATTTCCCCCTATCTGATTCATGCAATAATTTAATCAGACATATCTAAGGTCCAGACTAAATGAGTTAACATAGAAACAGAAACATAGAATGTGACGGCAGATAAGAACCATTCGGCCCATCTAGTCTGCCCAATTTTCTAAAAACTTTCATTAGTCCCTAGCCTTATCTTATAGTTCGGATAGCCTTATGCCTATCCCATGCATGCTTAAACTCCTTTACTGTGTTAACCTCTACCACTTCAGCTGGAAGGCTATTCCATGCATCCACTACCCTCTCAGTAAAGTAATACTTCCTGATATTATTTTTAAACCTTTGTCCCTCTAATTTAAGACTATGTCCTCTTGTTGTGGTAGTTTTTCTTCTTTTAAATATAGTCTCCTCCTTTACTGTGTTGATTCCCTTTATATATTTAAATGTTTCTATCATATCCCCCCTGTCTCGTCTTTCCTCCAAGCTATACATGTTAAGATCCTTTAACCTTTCCTGGTAAGTTTTATCCCGCAATCCATGAACCAGTTTAGTAGCCCTTCTCTGAACCCTCTCTAAGGTATCAATATCCTTCTGAAGATACGGTCTCCAGTACTGTGTACAATACTCCAAGTGAGGTCTCACCAGTGTTCTGTATAATGGCATGAGCACTTCCCTCTTTCTACTGCTAATAGTTGAGGCCAGAAAAGAGGAGGGAGGAAAAGAAAAGAAGATAAAGATCCCTTAAACGGGCAGAACAAAACAGAATAAGAAAATAAGAAAAATACACTGGGCAAAATACTTTGCAAATGTGTAAGGCAAACATGCCAACCCCGCCACACCTGCCCACACTTAATCTAAACAAATAATGACTAAGAGGAAACTTAAGCCTCTCTCCCTGCGCTATAATGTGCTATTATTTGAAAGGACCCTGGACAAATTGCCATACATGATACAATGGGAGCAAGACATGGAGAGGGAGTTGGCATTGTCCCAGTGGCAAGCTGCTCTCGTGCAAACCAAAAAATCCTCTAGCAGTCTCTCTCTATGGGAGGCTTACTTCAAAATAACCATGAGATGGTACTTGGTGCCTCACAGGTTGTCACATATCTACAGTACAGCCTCCCCACAATGCTGGAGGTGCGAGGCTGCTGAGGGGACAATGTATCATATGTTTTGGGAATGCACAGCTTTAGTACAATTCTGGAAACTAATCCAGACAAATATCCATGTATTACGACCCTTACTATCTCTCTACAGCCTGAGCGCTACATACTCCACATTATACCAGATCTGGAAACCAGCCCCCACTGCGCAGTATTCCTCAATTTTTGATGGTGGCGAAGGTAAGGCTGGCGTTCCACTGCATAAGCAAAGAGGTTCCTTCTATGGCAGAGATTACCAGCCGAACAGACAACATATGCTCATACGAACAGATGGCCTTTCAAATAAGGCACAGTATGGCTGACAAGAACATAAGCCACGCTGTCATTGGGCCGGCCGAGCGTGATCCCGGGGAACTCTACCTTCTAGGTGTAGCGGGGTATCGGGTATAGATTACACGACTAACTGAACGCCCAACTGGAGCAAACCCTTTTCCTTATACCTGTTCATAAAATGCTGGTTTAAATGACTGTATGTTAGCTACCCTACCCTATGCTCCCTTTTCTTTTTTGTATCCCTGTTAAACAAAAAAAACGACAGCAGCGACACAGATGTACTGACTATTATAGCATTGTGAATGCGTTACTAAGAATGCTATTATAATGTGAAATAACTTGACCCGATTGGTGGAAAGTATCACAAATGCAATGATTAACTACAACTGTAATCATGATGTATTAACATGCAATCTGCTTCCTGCCAATTATGTGTCAATGCTGTTCGTCTCAATAAAAAATTACATATGAAAAAAAAAAAAGAAAAAGGTGAAGGTTCTGGAGTGACCATCACAGTCTCCTGACCTTAATATCATCGAGCCACTCTGGGGAGATCTCAAACATGCGGTTTATGCAATACGACCAAAGACTTTGCATGACCTGGAGGCATTTTGCCAAGATGAACGGGCAGCTATACCACCTGCAAGAATTAGGGACCTCACCTGGTAAAATATTTTATAAATAAAAAATAAATTACAAAATACAGCACGCTGTCATTGATGCTAAAGGGGGAAATACACAGTAATAAGAACTAAGGGTATGAAGACTTTTGAACACGAGTCATTTCATTTTTTTCTTTGTTGCCATGTATTATATTATGACTGTGCCATTCTGTTATAACCTACAGCTGAATATGAATCCCATAAGAAATAAAAGAAATGTGTTTTGCCTGCTCACTTATGTTTTCTTTAAAAATGGTCCATATATTACCAATTCTCCAAGGGTATGCAAACTTATGAGCACAACTGTAGGTGAGTTTACAATCTATGAGAAAGGGGGGAAAATGCACAAGAGAAATAATAGCATGTCAGAGGCTTTAGGGATTGATAGATAAGATGCCAAGGTGAAATAAGCTGGTAAACATGGAATGTGGAACAGTGGCAGGAGAGAGAGTGAGCCGGGCTATGGCAGCGAGGAAAGTGACGAGGGCAGTGAAAATATAGACACGTCATCCAGGAAGATGGTAGGGTTTCCTAAAGAGCTGCGTTTTCCATGACTTCTTAAAGGACTGGAGGCTGGGGAGAGTCTGATGGCATGGGCAGCAAATTCCAAAGGTTCGGGGCAGCCATTGAGAAATTCTGCAGGTGAAAGTTGGCAATGCGGGGATGAGCGGTTGTCGGGAGAAGGTCGTTGGCATAGCGAAGGGACTGAGAAAGGGGTATTGTTAAGTAAAGAGTAAATTCAGTGAGGAGTGGAATTAGTGAGGGCTGATATAATAACTAGGTAAAACCATCCATCAAGTGGCCGTTACTTACATTGTGGGCAAAGCCTGCAGTGTTCTTTAATGTGTTGTTACTGTATGTTGAACTCATATTCTAGGTGTCAAATCAAATGATATTCATTTGATTCAAGTATTAGAAATTTTGTAAAATCTTTTCAAAGAAATGTTTGCAATCTCCTACGTTTTGTGTTTCTATATTTAATACTAATATTTATTCTTCTATTATGTGCATTGATCTACTAATATTAACTACATAATTCTGCTGTTTAATAATTACATATTATATATGATGATGTAATATACAGAGAGAGGTGTGATTAGTTGTGTTACATGGAATGTTGCACTCTCACAGCAAAGTATTGGGTCTGCAGATTATTTGTGTTTGTAGTACTTATTCCTGAACATCCGGCTGTAACACAGAGACTCGGTAAGGTCATTTTCTCAAGGTGACTGGACATTAGAAACTCTTGAAGTGCTTAGTCCGCAGTCTGCTTCTTTAGCAGTGTGCTTTTATAACAGACAGCTTTTCTCTCCTTCAGAATATTTGCTGATGACATTCCTGGCTCTCACAAACTCTTACCACGTACCACCAGAGATTGAAAGGTACTCGCTCACCCCACCATTAATCCACTGGGAGAAAGGAGAACTAGATTTTATCTTCTGATATTTATTTTTATTTTTTTTTACTTGTAATTTTCATTTTTATTCTGCAGTTGTAATATCACATGTAACTATGAGATATCCAGAAAAGGGTATCAAAGAAAATTAGTTTTATTGTGGTGCCTGTTAGATTAGCGCCCAATGTGGAATCTGAGGATAGTTTTTTTATTTTTTGAAGTCAGACTCTACTGGTTTAATGTGACCTGCTGAAAATATTTTTATATCTTGCTTTTACCCTTAATTACTTGGGCCGTTTAAAAAAAACAAAAAAACAAAAACTAGGTTCGGGAAAGGGGGGTAAAGCTTAATTAGAAATGACTTTATTTAAAAAAACAGAACAAAACAGAAATTAAAAAACAAACAAACAAAAACGTTATTCTGTTCCTGGTTACTGCAATCTGTTTACTATCTGTAGAAATAACAATTATAACATTGTCTTAGCCTGCCCTCTAGTGGTAATTTCTAAGTATTGATACTTTAAGTCAGCACTTACTTAAAATGTGTTTTATCCATGAATCACTAGCAGACATGTATGTACGTAGGACTGTATGTAAAATATCGAAATTTCACCAAAACTGTGTCTGATTCCTGCTACGTTTGCCAGATTTTCTATTGTATGAGCGATAGATAGCAGCTTTGCAGGATGGGGGGCAGAACTGGAAAATCAGGGATACTTTATATATAAATGCAAACTAATTTTTTTTTTTTTTTTTTAAGGTTAAATAGAAACAGTGTTATTTGCTAAATACTGAATTCTGTCTGGATGGAAATATAAATGATCACTTACATGTTTTTTGCAAGTGTATAACAAAAACTGTTTGTCCAACTCATAGCATTGGGTCAGAGCTATTCATCTAAGGAAAACACATTTGCCTTTAGAGGTATTCTTACTTCTGACTTCTTCCTTTTTTGACCATAAAAAAGACCAAATAAAAAAACATCAAAATAAATACCGGTAGCTTGTAGACAAAAAAGGCCCAAATTTACCCAGTTTCATCAAAGCTGCTTGCCACCACAACAAAACTAACTAAAGTATTACATGGAAAAACTATCCCTTATTGCGGAGTGTATGATTGAGCAGGTAACACAGTAAGAAAGTACAGCTAAAAGTGAAATACTTTGCTTCTGCTAATAGCTTCCTTGCAAGGCTGGTGAGATAACTGGGCAAATGCCTCATTAGTAGAATCCAGGCCCGGACTGACTATCAGGCAAACGTGATGGCCACAGGCCAAGGCCAAGATGGTAGATCCTTTAACACACACACCCATTGCACCCCTCACACACACTTATATTGCACCCCTCACACACACAGCATCCTTAAAGGACCACTATAGGCACCCAGACCACTTCAGCTTAATGAAGGGGTCTGGGTGCCAGGTCCAGCTAGGGTTAACCCTTTTTTCTATAAACATAGCAGTTTCAGACATAGCGGCTCCTGTAAAGTAAGAGTGGAGCCAATGAACTTTACAATAAGACTGACAATAGTTCTGTTTTTTCTCTACTCTGTAAAACCTCTGTAACAAAGGGGAAGGTAAGAGGGGCTTAATGGGTTAAATATTGTTTTGCGTTACTGCACAGCACAACATACATGATATGTATTTATAGGATTAGGAGGGGTTATGTGTCTGGATGGACTAATGAGTTGGAGAGTTGGTTTAATGTTTCTGTTCTCTCTGTAGGTTAGCATGTAGAAGATGTGTGGTGGTTGGAAGTGGATACCGTCTGAGAAACAGTTCACTGGGTGAAGTCATCAACAAGTATGACATAGTAATCAGGTAAACACGGGATCTCTAATACTGTGGCAAACCTAGCCACTTGTAGGATGCTGGACTATCTGTATAAAAAGGTTGTCTGTAATAACCGCTGTAATATATGTGTAACCTTGGTTGATACTGTTATGTGCATAGAATTCGTATGCTAGCAGCTGAAAGCCGCTAGCATTCATGTGTTTCGTTTCACGAGCAGCGACTTTACTGGCTGTTCGTGAACCGAATGAGCTACCCCCTAATAGCCCACACATAGAGCGTCAAATTTTCCCCATAGGAAAGCATTGAATTATGCTTTCCTATGGGGAGGTCTAATGCGCGCGTGCGGCCATTGCCGCACATGCGACTTAGGTCTCACCCGCCGGCTGATGTCGGCGGGGGAGAAGGGTGGGTGGAGCCTGACCCAGCACTGAGGGACATTTGCGCTGGATTAAGTAGCTGAAGGGGTTTTAACTACAGGATTCTCTAGTGTCAGGGAAACAGGTTTGTTTTCCTGGCACTGAAGAGTCCCTTTAATACATCATAATAAATGTTATTATGATTTTGCACAAAGCATGGGGCTGACAGGTGTACAATGTGGGGGGGCATGTCTATTGCTCTGTTGTATACAAAATATAGCAAACACCTATAACATATAAACCTGGCATTTTAATAATCGCAGTTCGATGCTATGTTTAACAGATTTGTCTCCATGATGTTTGTTTTCTGCAAGGCACAGATTTTATGGATGCAATTCGAAAAGTGATTACATACAAATCTGTCTTCATCAAATGACATAACCCATCCCGAACCCCATCGTATCAAAACCGTTATTGAATGCAAGTAAAAATTCCGCCTTAGGAATACAGAACACATTAAAGGAAATGGTGCCGTAAACCTTATTTTATAGCCGTATAAAGTAGCATCAGGGAGACGGTAATCAGAGCGACTCTCGTTTGGCTCCTGTTAAGTCTTGATATTGAATTTGCAGAGTTGCCAAGACTTGTAGATGACAAACCCTCGGTGTAACTATAACTGTTACAGTAACTCGCTAACAGTCGCTAAACAACTTCGTGTCTTATTACAGTTTACTAAATGGCTCACATAGTGCTGAGAGGTGGGCGTTTCATCAGCCATTTAAAGATTGCCGAATATTAAAAAACTCTTAATTTCTAAAGAGTTGGCGAGAATACACGTGTTATATTTGATGATTCGCAGTGATAAGGTTTTTTTTAATGGTTCCATTATTGTGAATGTTTATATTTTAGTTTATGCTCAATGCAGTGCACACACAAATACAAAGGTTCATGACAAACGTGAAATCCTATTAGGCCGGATTTTCACTTCACTCGGCTGATGTTTCGTGAAATGTGGCAACTGATTTTCCTTTCTTCCTTCACATGAAATGTCCTAGTTAAAGTCTAGGCTCTAGCTTTGTAAACCAGGTACAACCTTTGATCCCCAACGTATAATTGTTTGGGATATAAATCTTAGAATTTATTTAACGTTCTTTCCCGAATCCCACCCATAACCCCCCAAAAACAATGTTTTTTTAACTTAAAATGCCCTATTGACTGTTACGCCCCGTAATACCATGGAAGCCGGGTAAAGCTCTCAGCGCTGATCGCCATGCCTCTGTCTGACAGAATCTGTGCCCTCACATCATCCAATCACAGACTTTTCATGTGATTGGATCATTTCACTGGCTCAGAGCACATGCGTGTTCTGTAATACAAAAGCAAATAGAAGCACACAAAATTAAGCCATGTGCTCAAACTACCACTAGTCCTGTCTGGCAGCAAGGGCTACAGTACATATCTGCCCAAATACATAGAACAAAAAAAAAAGGTTCCCTGCCCACTATCCCAAATCACTACGCATATTTACTTTACAGGCGGTTTTTAGTATCACTCCAACAGCCATTTAAATGTAAGCTCACCTGCCAAGTCTTAGGTATCAAGTATTGACAGAGACAAGAGGTAAAGATAGCAAACTCACAATCTAAGATGAAGTGAAAGAAGGACACAAGAGGATGAATGATGTGACGCTGTGTTAAGTTCATCGTGTGAGATTATGAGTGGTTTGAGGAGACTAGAGGTAAGGAGAGGTTTGAGTGGGCTGTGACAGCATGAGTTATGTGTGCGGGTTGGAAGGACTGTGATGATGAGAAACGTTACCCAGGAAGATGGCAGGCTTTTCCTAGAGGAGCTTTTTAGTGATTTCTTAAAGGACTGCAGGCCAGCATTAAGTCTAATAGAACAGGGGAGGTGCAGCCTTTGAGAAGTTCTGTAGACAAAAATTAGCTAGATAACACTGTCATTTTCCATGTACCGGCTAACTCTTGTATACTTAGCTCTTTGCAATATTTTGCCAGTGAATAGGTTACCCAGTTCTGATCGCTGGATTTCTTTCTGCAGGTTGAACAACGCGCCTGTTCATAAATACGAGAAGGATGTCGGCAATAAAACTACAATGCGATTCTTCTACCCTGAATCTGCTCATTTCAACCAACATTTAGACAATAACCCAGATACACTTATGGTGCTGGTACCATATAAACCCATGGACATTGTGTGGATGAAAATTATATTAAACGACGAGAAACGGGTATGTGGATCTGGGGACATCAGGTAGTGCTAATATTTTATAATATAATATAAAACATTTTATGTTGCTATATCCGCAAAGGCTTTCAAGCAATCAGTTTATTTTCTTTGTGTCATGTGACTACTGGTTCCAATTAATGTGGCCTGGTGAAAAATTGAACTGACCGATATTGCATGTAAAGAAATAATTTTTCTTATACAAAATGTGTTCCAAAGGAGAGGAACCGGAGTAGTTGGATGGCCCTTTATAAAGCATATAAATTTAAAGTGAAAATCACAAAATAACAAATTAGATTAATCTGAATTCTTAATCAAATTACGATAAAAATTATCTAAAAGACAGTACCATCACATAACCTATGACAATATATTTGGAAAATTCCTTTATTAAGTGCTAGGATAAATGCCAAATGGTGTGTCTACTAAATATATCAAGAAAAGGTTATAAAAATAGATTACAAAATAGAACAGAATGTACCTCAGTGAACAACCTTGTAGATATTTACAATTGAGAAACAAAGAAACTGTTTAAATAGATGTATCGAGGTAACATCCCCTACCAACTAAGTAGCAATAAAATAGCTGTTTAGGAGTGAGCTGTAGAATGAAATAGAGATTTTGTACGTAGGACGGTAGTATAGGTATAGGAAGTCTTAATCAGATCATGCATACAGCAAGTATCAAACAATAAACTATACAGACACCCAAAATACACTACTTCCACAGATGTGCCCAGATTTTTTGTCCTACTTGTGAGTCCTTACTGATAGCTAAAACTTACTAAAATCTTTATATCTAGAGGATCCCTAGCTGGCTAGTTAAGTCTGCCGAGGGAAAATACACTACTAGATAACTAACAGCCACTCCAACCTAACCACTACCTGAACCTGAACCTTAACATGATTAGATATAATAATAAAAGAAGCCTAAATGCTCCATAGAAGTGAAGTCCAAAATAGAACACCAGAAAACTAAGTGAGAATAAGCGAAAAAATGCCCGACGCGCGTTTCGGCACCACTATATTGCGCCTTCGTCCGGGGTTAATGAGGGTTAATTTTGTGGTTGTATGTATGTAGTTTATTCTGTTAAACGGTTGCTCACTGGGCTGTGAGATGCCCTACTGAAACAGGGCAGAAATGTTTACATGTTCTAGTTCTGCATTAATTAACTTTAAACTGAAATACAGTAGGTATGTGGCATGCAGTTGTGCTGGCTATGTCCTGCGCTTCTTGTTGGGTTGAGCCTGAAGTTTGAGATGTTTTAAAATATATTGTGGATGCCGAGCATTAAAGGAGCACTATAGGGTCAGGAACACAAACATGTATTCCTGACCCTATGGGGTTAAAACCACCATCTAGCCACCCTGTCTCCCTCATGCCTCCCTAAAAATAGTAAAATCTTACTGTATTCAAGCCTGAAGCTGTAACTCTGCATGCTGTTCCCTCAGAAAAACAAGCTGTCTGTTGACATCATCAGAAGTGGTAGCCTGATCCAATCACAATGCTTCCCCATAGGATTGGTTGAGACTGACAAAGAGGCAGATCAGGGGCAGAGCCAGCATGATTCAAACACAGCCCTGGCCAATCAGCATCTCCTCATAGAGATTAATTTAATCAATGAAGCTCTATGAGGAAAGTTCAGTGTCTGCATGCAGAGGGTGGAGACACTGAATCTTTGGATGCATTTTAGGCAGCCATGACCCAGGAAGCATCTTTAGCAGCTATCAGAGGAGTGGCCAGTGAAGTTAAGGTAATGATTCTACTCACCAGAACAAATTCAATAAGCTGTAGTTGTTCTGGTTACTATAGTGTCCCTTTAAAGCAAAGCTCTAAGTTTTTTTTTTTTTTAATTTCTGCTGTTGAAGGGAAACTATCATGAAACCCTTCAACAGCAGAAATATAAAGGCTTCTCGACAGTTGTGATTTTCGGTCTTGTCCCGCCATCACAATTTTGTATCCCTGGTATCTCACATCCAGGGACACAGTTGAAGCACATCATCATCAGATGTTCTTGACCTTTGAATGAGCACTATGACAATGCAGAGTGTCCTCTCTGCAGGCTCTTTAGGTTGGAGATAGGCTAGACAGGCTGCTTCAGGAGACAAGGCCTTCTCTTTTTTGGACTTTGCTCACCCATTATCGCCAGTGATGCTGGTTGTATCTCTGGTGACTCACACCCTCGGCGTCTGACCCCCATTCCAATCTCATACCTCCCAATTAAGGCATATTAACATGTTTAATGCCTTCACTCTACATAAAGTTAATCCGTTTACCCTTTCATTGCAGGGAATTATTGCACCAATGAAATAACTACATCATCATCCATGCAGTAACGGACTCTAACACACAATCTGCTGTTAAAATAACGGACAGATCATATATAATAATATGACATATGTAAAGGCTTGGCCTGCAGTTGTGGGAGGGGCATGGTACCTATTTAAACACCCCTACTCACCTTCCTCCGTCCCGTACGTTTTTTAGCGACTCGCATGTCGCTATTTCCGGCCGTCATTATCTCCCCCTTACCTGGTCCTCGTGGCTCCATTGCCTGGCCTGCTGTTTCCCGGCTGCTCGTTTGTCTGCAGTCCTCCTGAGGCTCGGCTCCCTCTCTTGCCATCCGGTGTGATTCTAGTGGCCTCCGCGGGCATCCTGCTTCCTGTGGTCTTGTGGGCAGGTAGAGATGGATTGCAGGTGTGCATGTATTGGTCGTTTGGATCGTCCTCTTCGTGGGCTGGCACCGTTGCGGTAGCATGGCTGTGGGTGTTTGGGCTGGCTGTCCGGAGGAATTGTGTCTCGCCCTCCGCGTCGCTCCCATCGGCCATGACTCTGGGGGGAGGGTTCGGCTCTGCTGCAGCGCTGCTCGCCTCCGCGGTTGACTCGGCTGCGCATTCTCTTTCCAGCATTCCTGGCTGTCGGCCCCCCTTGCTGCCCGTGGCGCTGTCGCACGTGCACTTATGCACTCGCTGGCGGTCGTACATCCATGTGGCCACAGTTATGTTGGGTGCAGTTTCGGGAGGAAGGTAGGAACCATTATAATAGGTCAACTGCTCAGGTACTGTTATATTTCTTCTTAAATTTATTTTTTACAAGGTGAATCTCAGCAGACCCATTTCCTGCTTGTCCATGGTTCCTGGGTTACACAATGCCCTAGAACACCTCCCAGGAACATTTAGCTGGATATTCATTACATGTTTTATCTTTGTGCTATTATATACTGGGTGCAGTGTTTTACCTAGAACCTCCAGAGGTGCAGTTCTAGTCTGCTTCTAGATGGCAACTCTCAAATGCTATTTAAGTGCTACTTTAATTTCGCTACAGTTCACGGTTTAGTGAATAATCCCCTTGGCCCCTTGGTGTCTCCACTGCCTTTTCCTTTTTAACACTGTATGTGGAAGTGCAGTATAATCTGCCCCTGTAGTTATTGTTAATTATAAAATGCCAACTAATTCTGGTGCACCTCCCTCCCCCCCCATATACAATTTAAAAAAATAAATAAAAATAAAATATAAATAAATAAATTAAATTATAATAATAATGGAATTTTATAACATGACAGGAGGCTTCGTATTTGCATTAACTTTCTTTACTAACTCCATAGCAGCAAAGAAAAAACTGTTAAAAGAAAGAACCAATCAGAGTGTGTCAGAGAGTATATAAGTCCAAGCAAGACCAATCATTTCCTCTTTCTTTGCTGCTCCATCAGAAGTCAGGTCAGAGTACTGATTTCTTAACTGTATGGTTATGCATGTTAGACTTTATGCTAGATTTTACTGTATGTAAAGATTTGTTGTAATTATACCCTTTTTCCTGGGGGTGGCAGGGGTTTCTACTACTGCTTTAATCACCTGGAGCGACCCCTCAGATCCACTCTGAGATGGCAGCGTTCCCCTCTCCCCCCCTCCCCTCAGTGGCTACTTTCGCCACTTTCAGCACTGTTTCCCGCCCTGTTCGCACCGCCATCTGAGTGAACGGAGCAGGCTTTCCAG
Organism: Pelobates cultripes; assembly: GCA_933207985.1. Taxonomy (NCBI): domain Eukaryota; kingdom Metazoa; phylum Chordata; class Amphibia; order Anura; family Pelobatidae; genus Pelobates; species Pelobates cultripes. The sequence goes on from OW240921.1 coordinate 118,410,153, forward strand.
CGACATTTGTACACTTTGGCACGAACGGACGCGGCATCCTGCGTTCAGCTGATTATGCCAGTTCACACTAATAACAGCGCGAACAGTGTGACCGCACGGTTCGTGGCTTTTCTGCGTGAACGGACGGCTCACTGAAGCTTACCTTTCGTGTAGATTGACAGGATTCCTATTCATTCAGTTTCTTTTACATACCTTGGCGTTCGGCAGTTTTGTTAAAACTCACGAACGGCGTTCGGGAGTTTTCCGCCAAACGCTTCACTGAACATTGCGATTCGGGACTTCCCGTTTTCGCTGGCTTTTCCCTGTCAGCCACCCAGGGTCTCTCGCGAGAACCGCGGCGGCCATTTTGTGGGTGAAGTTTTACAGGAATACAAATCACAGCAAGCTAAGGCTCTCGTTTTGGAAGCATTTCCAGCGAAATAGCAGAGGTGAAGTCTGAGCTGGACCTATACAGGTTGGTGTTACTACCCCTGGGGAGTGGGACTGCCGGTTAGGTATACCCTAGTAGCCTAACAAGGAGTGAGGAACTTCCCTAAGTGCTGCCTAATGGAACCTGTCCAAGCAGTTTCCGATCTCCTGGGTGAGCCCCAGTGTGCAAGAGTCCGTTTTTTCACGCCACTGAGCGAGTCATACTAATACGGCCGACGGCCTATTCAGGTCCCTCCCACACGGTCCCTCACCTCTTATATCTATACCTGTGCCTGTAGAATAGTGCCCAAACTAAAATGGAGGACACAATTAACACAAGTGACCTTCAAGCCATGATCAATGCAGCAGTAGCTGCGTCTTTAGAAAAAGCTATGGCGAAAGTGATACCAGCGGTCACTGACACTAACAAACCGACTGGCAAACAGCGCCAAAATAAGGAAGACTCGGATGAGTTGGAGGACTCCGCTAAGGAGACAGAACGCCTGGCAAAACGCCACTGGAAGGGCGAAGGGTCCAAAAAGGCCGCCACCAAAGGCAAGGCGCCACTAAAGCGCAGTAAGCGCACCATGACGACGGCTCCCACATATAGGGAGGAGATATCCTCGGATGAGGAGAAAGATATGCCCCACTCCCTGTCCATCTTGGATGAGAGGCAGGCAGAAGCCTCAGAATCTGACTACGGCGATTGGGGCTCCAACGCCTATGTTAAAGAGATCTTCCTGGGTGAGCCCCAGGGTAAAGGAGAGGCGGAATCCTCCGCCACAGCCACCACGCAGGAACAAGAGATATTCCTGGATGCCACGGGGCAGAGAATGTTTGACACCAGGAACATTTGACACCCTCGCTCCGGGGAATGGGCTCTGCCTGAGCATCTACTCAGGTTCATGCATTTTTGGATACGTAAACCACTTGAAAAACACATATGCAAGAGGATGAGAGCGGAGTGTCCCAGACTTAACTGCCAGACAAGGTGGCCCTTACCCTGGAATTCGATCAGCTCATGCTGACGTTCATGGAGCAAGGGGGACGCGACCCGAGCAGAGGCATCGAAAAGAGTTTTAAAGGGGCGCAGGACAAGCTCCTGGACACGATGGGGCCAATGGCCCGGGTGATGTATCTGGCGGACAAAGCCTACGCCAGAGCGGACTCGTTTACAGCGGACATGGTGCGCGAATGGGCGCATGATATCCGAGAATGGACCCAGAGGGGTTTCTGTTTTCTCGGTAATACAAAAGTGCCTGCCGTTCGGGCTGAGTTCCGCACCATGGTGCTTCACAAAAATGTTGAAACCAGTGGTCACACACCTCAGGACCCACGGGATCAGATGCATCATTTACATGGACGACATTCTCTTATTCTGCAGAACAAGAGAACTGGCAGTTCAACTGGCAGTATTAGAATCACAGGGCTTTGTCATCAACAGGGCCAAATCTGCAATGAACCCCGTACAGAAAATCCAATTCCTGGGCTTCGAGATAGACTCCAGGTCTTGCACACTCCACCTCCCATCTACCAAAGTGACGGCCATCAAGAAGGAGATCCGCAGAGTACTCAAACTGGACTCCATCCCACTCCGCCAACTGGCATGGATCGTCGGCCTACTCAGGGCCGGTGCAAGGATTTTTGACGCCCTAGGCAAAAGTAAAGTTTGCCGCCCCCACCCGTGACATCACAATGCCCCACCCATATGACCTGCCATGTTAACTAACGCTAGTGCTGCAGTGCCGCTGTGTTTACATTAAAAGGCCTGCAGGGACAGGCTATAGACACCAGGACCACTACATTAAGCTGCAGTGGTTCTGGGGACTATAGTGTTTCTTTAATGTGAGGTAAATTAGAGATTAGTGCCACGAATAATATACTAGATTACCTACTTACAAGCAGATGAGGATGATGATGGGCTCTAGCTGCAGTCTGGCTCCACTGGTCTGGTGTATAACAGGATCTCTGGAGGCTGTTTGTAACTGTGGTCACAAAAATCAATGTTCTGGGAGAACGAGAAGCAGCTCCATTTTTTGGGGGCCCTTTACACAGCTCAAGGTCTGGGTCCCAGGGTCCACCTTCATGTTCCACCAATGAGTTTGTTCACAGGGGGTGGAGTGTGTAGGGGATGTCCTGATTTGTGTGTAAGGAATGCATTGTGTGAATCTGTGTTTGTATGTGTAAGGGCTGCAAGGTGTGTTTCTGTGTATGTAAGGGATGAAGTGTGTGAGTCTGTAAGGGGTGCTTTGAGTGTGTTTAAGGGGTGCATTGAGTGTGTGTAAGGAATGCATTGTGTGTTTCTGTGTGTGTAAGGGATGCATTGTGTGTAAGGGTTGCATTGCGTGTGTGTGTGTGTGTGTAATGCATTGTGTGTTTTTCTGTGTGCAAGGGGTTCATTGTCTTTGTGTGTAAGGGGTGCATTGTGTGTGATTGTGTGTGTGTGTGTGATGGATGTCAATCTCTCCCCCCTCCCTTGTCACTCTCTTCTCCCCCCCTCCCTTGTTACTCTCATTCCCCCTCCCTCCCCTGTCACTCCCCCCTCCCTGTCAATTTCTCTCTCCCCGTCAATTCCCCTCCCTGTCAATGTCTCCCCCCTCCCTGTTAGTTCCCCCCTGTTAGTTTCTTCCCCCCACCTCCCTGTTAGTTTCTTTCTCCCCCCTCCCGTCAGTTTATTTCTTCCCCCCTCCCCTCCCTGTTTCTTTCTTCCCCCTCCCTGTTTCTTTCTTCCCCCTCCTTCCCTGTTTCCTTCTCCCCCCTCCCTCCCTACCTGTTTCCTTCTCCCCCCTCCCTCCCTACCTGTTTCCTTCTTCCCCCTCCCTCCCTCTTTCTTCCCCCTCCCTCCCTGTTTCCTTCTCCCCCCTCCCTCCCTCTCTGTTTCTTTCTTCTCCCTCCCTGTTTCTTTCTCCCCCTCTCTCCCTCCCTGTTTCTTTCTCCCCCTCCCTCCCTCTGTTTCTTTCTTCTCCCCCCTCCCTCTCTGTTTCTTTCTTCTCCCCCCTCCCTCTTTTTTTCTTCTCCCCCTCCCTCTCTCTCTGTTTCTTTCTTCTCCCCTCCCTCCCTCTCTGTTTCTTTCTTCTCCCCCTCCCTCCCTCTCTGTTTCTTTCTTCTCCCCCCTCCCTCTCTGTTTCTTTCTTCTCCCCTCCCTCTCTGTGCCTTCTTCTCCCCCCCTCCTCCCTGTTTCCTTCTTCTCCCCCACTCCCTCCCTGTTTCCTTCTTCTCTCCCCCCTCCCTCCCTGTTTCCTTCTCCCCCCTCCTCTCTGTTTCTTTCTTCTCCCCCCCTCCCTCCCTGTTTCCCTTCTCCCCTCCTCTCTGTTTCCTTCTTCTCCCCCCCTCCCTCCTGTTTCCTTCTTCTCCCCCCTCCCCTCCCCTGTTTCCTTCTTCTCCCCCCTCCCTCTCTGTTTCCTTCTTCTCCCCCCTCCCTCTCTGTTTCTTTCTTCTCCCCTCCCCCCTACCTGTGTGGTAGTGTGGCCGAGCCTAGTATAGTCCGCGGGTACAGGGAGCTGTTGTTTCCTGTACCCGGCCGGACTAACAGGAAGTGAACACTCAGTGTTCACTTCCTGTTAGTCCGGCCGGATACAGGAGACAGCTGCTCTCTGTACCGGTCGGACCATGCCATAGAGGGCTCGGCCACGCTACAGAGAGGGAGCTGACAGGTGGGAGCGCTCAGCGCTTCCTCCTGTCAGCCCCTCTCCCCATGCTGCGCCCGGGCGGTGCGGTCCGCCCTCATGGACGCACCGCCCGGGCAAAGCTGCAGCCGCCTGAGGCTCTTTACAGAGCGCTCGGGCGGCTGCAGCAGAAACTTGGCGCTCTGGCCCCTCAAAAGCTGACTACCCCCTGATCACGCCCTTGGTGGCGCCGACCTGGGCCCTGCTGTCCCCACAAGCCATATTTCCGGGTCCTCTGCATTACCGTGCCATGCAATGGTTGAAAGCTTGCTTCCTGCGGAGGAACCCCATGTACAACCAGCCAGTCCCTCTGACGGACGAAGTACGACAAGAACTCAAATGGTGGCTCAACTGTATACGAGCCTGGAATGGTCGGGCCATCTTAGGCAACCACCTGGATTTCGTCCTGGAATCAGACGGGAATTGATTGGGTTGGGGAGCCACGGATGGAGAAGTGTCCACAGGAGGTACGTGGACAACCCAAGAACTCTTGATGCATATCAACTGCCTAGAGTTACTAGCAGGGTCCTTTGCTATACGCAGCCTGACGAAAGGACAGTCCAACTGTTGTATACTACTACGGATGGACAACGTATCGGCAGTATGATACATCAATCACTTGAGAGGTACCCGATCACAAACGCTGGTGAATTTGACAAAGGAGATTTTCGATTACTGCCTCCCGCGCAACATCACGTTGCGCGCAGAACATCTACCAGGGGAGTCGAACCTTACAGCAGACTGGTACTCCCAACATTGGAGAGACACCAACGACTGGCAATTGAACCCACAGGTGTTCGCCTACCTATACGAACAGAACGGCCCTTTCCTACTGGATCTGTTTGCTTCATGCAACAACCACCAGGTACCACAATTTTACAGCTGGCTCCCAAATCCGGAATGCCTGGCGCTGGACGCTTTCACCCAACACTGGCCAACACAAGGGGCCTATGCCTTTCCCCCATTTGCTTGATTGCGAGGGTTCTACACCACATCCGGAGACAGTGGTAAGACTAACCCTCCTGACTCCTCTATGGCTGAGCCAACCCTGGTTCCCAGACCTTCTCGAATTGTCTTGCCAGAACCCGATTCTATTGCTGAACGACGACAATCTACTTAGGGACCCAGCGGGGAATCCACACCCGATGCTGTTGGACGGCCGCCTAGCCTTGGTGGCCTGGATTCTTTCAGGGGAGCATGTTGTACCAACGACTTATTGGAAACAACTAAGGACCTCCTATGGGACTCTTGGGCCCCGGGAACGCGAAAGAGCTACCTATCCGCATGGCGATCTTGGACCAGTTGGTGCATGGGACGGGACCTGGATCCCTTTACAGCCCCTGTTCCAAATATCATGAATTTTCTCTCAGTTAACTTCGAGGAAGGCAAATCCTATCGCACCATCAATGTGATCAGATCTGCTATCTCGGCAGCCCATGTACCGTCCCAAGGGAGAGCGGTCGGACAAGACCCTCTGATATGTCGACTACTACGGGGCATCAAATTGAGACGACCCCCAACACCTAAGTACCAACATCTATGGGATGTAGACGTCGTCCTCCGTTTCCTGAGGGAATGGCACCCTAACAAACTATTGTCACTGAAACAACTGACAGCCAAGTTCACTTTCCTATTGTGCATGGCCTCATTCCGGAGAGTGTCAGATGTCCGAGCATTTGACAAAGACGCTTTCTCCATCGACCCGGAGGGAGTCCATATCTCACGATGGACTAAATCCGACTCGTCATCAGTATTCTACCCTTTCTTCAACTCAGACCCTCAACTTTGTATGGTTAAGACTTTGCGGGCATATGTGGCGGCAACAGAAACCTTGCGCCCACCAACAGCACGGCAACTATTGGTGTCATATGTTAACCCGCACGGCCCGGTTTCGACCACCACGCTGGCCAGATGGGTCAAGTGGCTCCTCTCCCTAGCCGGGATAGAATCTGCCTTTGGAGCACACTCCGTGAGAGGGTCAGCGGCATCATCAGCTTTCATGGCAGGCGCATCATTATTAGACATACTACAAAGGGCGGATTGGTCCTGCGAATCGACGTTTCGGACATTCTATTTTCGTTCGACGCGCAACGCTGCATTCGCTCTTCTACCTAAGTGTTAAAATTGCAAATACGAAGCCTCCTGTCATGTTATAAAATTGAAGACTATGCTAGCGCAGTGTACTAATAATCTTAATTTTAATAATGACAGGAGGCGAGTATTTCCCCCCCCTTCATCTTGACGTTCCCACTCGTATGGAGGTAGGTTAAGGTTAATGGATGTAAGTTGTCTCCAGTATTTGAGTGAAGTACAAATACATATGTATAGGGGAAGAGTATTGTTATCTCTTGCAACGTGATTTGACTAATATAACATCTTAGTACCAGTCGAGTATAGTCATTTAGGAGTTTATGGAAAAAGGAGTTGGGGGCTGCGCTTAGCAAAGGATAGGCAAAGAAGGTAAAAATAAATGAAGGTAAAAAACAATAAGTTCATCCACATATAAGAGAAGTATAAGTTAAAACAATCTCACTGATGTGCAGTGATATAATGTAAGTCCTCAAATGTCACTCCGTCCTTATGGTAGGTGGTCCATATATGTGAAGACAAAAATGAGAGAAGAAAGGCTTCCAATGGTGAAATATTGTATGTCCAAGGTGTAATATATATTCAAAGGAAAAGGTATTTCACTCACATTTGTTGGAGCTTTATCCAGCTCTCGGAGAGAAGGCACTTAGTGGTTTGATCCCCACTATCGGATATACTGAACAGTTGGTCTGTCCGTCTGGTTTGAAGTTTCTTTAGTGTAGGCTAGGACCTACTCAGATGTGCAATATTCGTTATGCTGGGGAGATAGGTCCGCCTTTCCGGTATTGGATGGTAGATGTCCACGAGATATATAAAACAGCAGATAGTGCTCTCAGTATGAACAACACAGTAATATGTATAAATCAGTTATACTTACAAAAATAGAGCAGACAGATACTGCTCTATTCCCACAGCGCTGGTGGAATTATCCCCACCTCAGGATTTCTTTAGACGGGATGCACTCCAGTGGTAGATAATAAAATAAAATAATACAGTAAAAGTATAAAATAAAATTAAAAATAAAAATAAAGTGATGGAGTAATTTAAAATAATTATATATAGTAAAAATATGCCAGGAGTAAAAAATAAATAAATAAAAGTGTATAGAGTACAATAAAATAAGTAAAAAATTGGTCCTATATTGAAAGGTAACCAAAAAATAACTTTTATTGACTAAAATACACTTATAATAACCATTTACGCGTTTCACCTTTAAGGTTTTTTCAAAATGGTAAAAGAACAGTACACCTGGCAAAAGGTTGAATATATAGGTTCACAAGGGTTTGAAAATGGCGCCAAAATTAGATGCACCAATCACAATAAAGATTAAAATCAATATTTAAAATACATTTCAAAATAACTTTTAAACATGATAAATGCATTAATATAAGCCTAGTTAGGCTTAAAATATATACATATAATAAAAACGAAGCTTTAGGACGATATAATTTGTTGTTGGTTCCGATCACGTGATCGGGACGCTGCGCGCATGCGCAGATCGTTTTTTCGGCAAAACACTTCCTGGTGTGAACGGAGTGCCCGGTGGCCGGCTGGTAATGCAAAGTATGTTGGGAAATGAAGTCCAGCCGGTCACTGGGCACCCCTACATGCTGTTATACACCAGGAGTGATATAATTATTATAACATAAGACCCCAATATGTTATAACTACATTTTTAAATGTAACCTGCACAGACTTTGTATTTATATAAAAGACTCAGAGCATACACTAGATACAGAACATAATATAAAATCATAATAATGATGTAAACATGGTTTAAAAGTACTTTGCTAAAAATATAATAAAAAAATAAATAAAATAAAAATAGCATCAGAATAATTAAAAATATGTACATTAAAATTAGGGTATGGCATAAATTAAGGTAAAACATGATGGTAAAATAAGGTGGGTATGAAATATAATTAAAAGACTTTCTATAAAAAATCTCTGTTTTACCTAAAATATTTTTTATATCTCCTCCTCTACAAGGTAGAGAACATTTTTTAATTCCCATATATTTTAACATTTTGGGGTCTTTATTGTGAATTAAAAAATGTTTGGATAGAGAGTGATTTAAAAAACCATTCTTAATATTCCTACAATGCTCACCTAATCTTATTTTTAAACATCTAGTGGTCATTCCGACGTATTGGAAGCCACATGGGTATTCCAGTAAGTAAATGACATTCTTAGTGTTACATGTAATGAATTCCTTTATTTTAAAGGAGGTTTTGGTTTTATTTGAAATAAATTGTATTATTTTAGGTGGCATTGTAGGGTCGGCTGTTTTGCATGCAATACAATTCTTACATTTATAAAAACCTGAAGATTGGGGGAAAAAAGACACACTTGGTTTAGGTTTTTTAGTAAAATTGGTAGTTAGAATGGATTTCACATTGGGGGCCCCTCTAAAAATTATACTCGTTTTTTTTGGAATGATTTTGGAGAGTTTTTCATCATGTTCTAGGATATGCCAGTGTTTATGAATGGTCTTCCTTATTTCTTTACTTTTATTGTTATAGTTAAAAATGATGGGGAGAGATATAGAGTCATTTTTAATTTTTGGTTTATACTTTAAGAGCTCATCTCTGTTTTTGTTTTTTATCTCATTTATATTTTCAAGTAAATCTTTTTCTGGATAGTTTCTCTCCATAAATTTGTTTTTAAGGGCATTGGCTTGTTCTTCGAAATTTCCTAGTTCTGTGCAATTTCTGCGTAATCTAAGGAATTGGCTTTTCGGAGCACTGTCAAGCAGACGGGAACAAGAGAGAAAAAATAGAAAGATAATGAGTCCCCCCAAAAACTTGAATAGTGGGATTTTTAATCTCTCACAAAAAACTCTCACTATAGCCCAACTGTCGGTTCTGAATAAAGGTCTCAAATTTGCTCCAACCAATTCTTTTAAATCCTTTGAAGCTTTTATTGATATTAACAAGTTTGTCCGCAAAGCAACCCTGAAACGTTATTTTAATGAGAAAATTGAAGATAATTCTATTCTTAACAACCCTACTGACAATAGTGCAATTTTATCCTCTACCTCTTCCCCAAAAAAACAAATTATCAATACGCATTTTAAAGAAAAATCTAAATTTTATCCAGCTTTTATGAAAACTGCCCCTTTAACTGTCTTTGAAAAATTAGTCACACATGACCTAAACAAATTACAGACCAACAAATATGATAAACAAAATCTAACAAACAAAGAAAAACAAGCACTTAAAGAACTACAAGATGATAACGACATTGTAATAAAACCTGCCGATAAAGGTGGCGGCCTGGTCATCTTATCGAGTGCCATGTACATTGAAGAAGCGCACAGACAACTAAATGACCCAGAAGTTTACGAAAAACTCCTATCAGAACCAACAAAAACTATTCAGACCCTCTTTTTAACGTTTTTAAATAAAGGAATATCTCAAGCTATTTTAACTAAGCAAGAATATAACTTTTTAAATAAAAAATTTCCTAAAATCCCAGTAATATACTTCCTGCCAAAGATACATAAAAATGCTACTAACCCTCCAGGTAGACCGATAGTGTCGGGGATAGATTCGCTCCTATGCAACCTATCCCAGTACATAGACAATCTCCTGCAGCCTGCTGTTAAAAAGATGAAGTCTTATCTCCAGGATTCTATGTCCCTTTTAAATTTTTTAAATGATTTTATATGGGACTCTAATTTTATTCTGGTCACCTGTGACGTCCAATCACTCTACACGATTATACCTCATGATATTGGATGCGAAGCCATTAGAAATATTTTAAAAAAGGAAGATAGAATTCCGGAAGTACAAATTGATTTTATTTTAGAGGGTATCAATATCATTTTAAAAAACAATTATTTTTGGTTTTTAGACTCTTTTTACCTCCAAAGAAGAGGAACCGCCATGGGTACCAGGTTTGCCCCCAGTTATGCCAACCTATTTATGGCAGACTGGGAATCAACAGCTATTTATAATGGCAACCACCTAAGGGCAAACCTGGTCTCATATTTTAGATACATTGATGATCTCTTTTTTTATCTGGAATGGATCGGAAGATAGTCTTATCTCTTTTTTAAATGTTCTTAATACCAATAATAGGGGCATAATTTTAACTCACGATTTTAGCAAAGAACAAATAAATTTCCTAGATCTTAATATATTCATAAAAAATGGGAAAATTAATACAAAAACCTTCTTTAAAGAAGTCTGTGTTAACACAGTCATCGATAAAAATAGTTGCCATTATAAACCGTGGCTTGACAGTGCTCCGAAAAGCCAATTCCTTAGATTACGCAGAAATTGCACAGAACTAGGAAATTTCGAAGAACAAGCCAATGCCCTTAAAAACAAATTTATGGAGAGAAACTATCCAGAAAAAGATTTACTTGAAAATATAAATGAGATAAAAAACAAAAACAGAGATGAGCTCTTAAAGTATAAACCAAAAATTAAAAATGACTCTATATCTCTCCCCATCATTTTTAACTATAACAATAAAAGTAAAGAAATAAGGAAGACCATTCATAAACACTGGCATATCCTAGAACATGATGAAAAACTCTCCAAAATCATTCCAAAAAAACCGAGTATAATTTTTAGAGGGGCCCCCAATGTGAAATCCATTCTAACTACCAATTTTACTAAAAAACCTAAACCAAGTGTGTCTTTTTCCCCCCAATCTTCAGGTTTTTATAAATGTAAGAATTGTATTGCATGCAAAACAGCCGACCCTACAATGCCACCTAAAATAATACAATTTATTTCAAATAAAACCAAAACCTCCTTTAAAATAAAGGAATTCATTACATGTAACACTAAGAATGTCATTTACTTACTGGAATGCCCGTGTGGCTTCCAATACGTCGGAATGACCACTAGATGTTTAAAAATAAGATTAGGTGAGCATTGTAGGAATATTAAGAATGGTTTTTTAAATCACTCTCTATCCAAACATTTTTTAATTCACAATAAAGACCCCAAAATGTTAAAATATATGGGAATTAAAAAATGTTCTCTACCTTGGAGAGGAGGAGATATAAAAAATATTTTAGGTAAAACAGAGATGGAATGGGTCTATAAGCTACAGACCCTAATACCCAACGGACTTAATGCAGATTTTGATCTGCATAATTTTTTATAGAAAGTCTTTTAATTATATTTCATACCCACCTTATTTTACCATCATGTTTTACCTTAATTTATGCCATACCCTAATTTTAATGTACATATTTTTAATTATTCTGATGCTATTTTTATTTTATTTATTTTTTTTATTATATTTTTAGCAAAGTACTTTTAAACCATGTTTACATCATTATTATGATTTTATATTATGTTCTGTATCTAGTGTATGCTCTGAGTCTTTTATATAAATACAAAGTCTGTGCAGGTTACATTTAAAAATGTATTTATAACATATTGGGGTCTTATGTTATAATAATTATATCACTCCTGGTGTATAACAGCATGTAGGGGTGCCCAGTGACCGGCTGGACTTCATTTCCCAACATACTTTGCATTACCAGCCGGCCACCGGGCACTCCGTTCACACCAGGAAGTGTTTTGCCGAAAAAACGATCTGCGCATGCGCGCAGCGTCCCGATCACGTGATCGGAACCAACAACAAATTATATCGTCCTAAAGCTTCGTTTTTATTATATGTATATATTTTAAGCCTAACTAGGCTTATATTAATGCATTTATCATGTTTAAAAGTTATTTTGAAATGTATTTTAAATATTGATTTTAATCTTTATTGTGATTGGTGCATCTAATTTTGGCGCCATTTTCAAACCCTTGTGAACCTATATATTCAACCTTTTGCCAGGTGTACTGTTCTTTTACCATTTTGAAAAAACCTTAAAGGTGAAACGCGTAAATGGTTATTATAAGTGTATTTTAGTCAATAAAAGTTATTTTTTGGTTACCTTTCAATATAGGACCAATTTTTTACCTATTTTATTGTACTCTATACACTTTTATTTATTTATTTTTTACTCCTGGCATATTTTTACTATATACAATTATTTTAAATTACTCCATTACTTTATTTTTATTTTTATTTTTAATTTTATTTTATACTTTTACTGTATTATTTTATTTTATTATCTACCACTGGAGTGCATTCCGTCTAAAGAAATCCTGAGGTGGGGATAATTCCACCAGCGCTGTGGGAATAGAGCAGTATCTGTCTGCTCTATTTTTGTAAGTATAACTGATTTATACATATTACTGTGTTGTTCATACTGAGAGCACTATCTGCTGTTTTATATATCTCGTGGACACCTACCATCCAATACCGGAAAGGCGGACCTATCTCCCCAGCATAACGAATATTGCACATCTGAGTAGGTCCTAGCCTACACTAAAGAAACTTCAAACCGGACGGACAGACCAACTGTTCAGTATATCCGATAGTGGGGATCAAACCACTAAGTGCCTTCTCTCCAAGAGCTGGATAAAGCTCCAACAAATGTGAGTGAAATACCTTTTCCTTTGAATATATATTACACCTTGGACATACAATATTTCACCATTGGAAGCCTTTCTTCTCTCATTTTTGTCTTCACATATATGGACCACCTACCATAAGGACGGAGTGACATTTGAGGACTTACATTATATCACTGCACATCAGTGAGATTGTTTTAACTTATACTTCTCTTATATGTGGATGAACTTATTGTTTTTTACCTTCATTTATTTTTACCTTCTTTTGCCTATCCTTTGCTAAGCGCAGCCCCCAACTCCTTTTTCTGTATCTTTTTGCCTTATAAGGGTTCTGTGAGGGATTCCCTTTCAGGGTTGCTGCTCAATTGAGTCAGCGCAGACTCTTCCCCTCTATTTCTATTTAGGAGTTTATACATACGTTCCTAGACACATGCTTCATACGGCCTGTTCAATATCACTGATACTAGTCTCTCTCTCTTTTCAGTTTAACAAGTCTCAGGGATGGAGAAGACTATATTCCCTAATGTTTCCATGTTGGATTAAGAGTTCAAGTTGAATTGGACAAAGTTAATATTTTACAGACTTGTGATGTCGCTCTAGCCAAGAGGAAATGATTGGTCATGCTTGGACTTATATACTCTCTGACGCACTCTGATTCTTTCTTTTAACAGTATTTTCTTTGCTGCTATGGAGTTAGTAAAGAAAGTTAATGCAAATACTCGCCTCCTGTCATTATTAAAATTAAGATTACTAGTATAATCTTCAATTTTAATCTATACTTCTATAAAAAAAAAAAAAGGAAAATGAGAGGGTGTATCTCATTCGAGTTTCCTTCCCTACCATTTCAATACGCGGTATTAAGCTACGTGGTTGCTGCTAACGAGTGGTTTCGGTCCCGTCACGGGGTCTGTCCTGCGTTTAACTTTGGGCTTTCGTTTCTTTGCTTGGATGGGCCATGTCTGCCAGCCATAACCGTGTTATTTTCCAGTAGGAGCATTATGTTTTGTTACCGGGAATGTGTTCTGGCCCTTACGAGACCTGTGGGCCATACACGCGCATGCGCTTTCTTTTCCTATTTCCTTTGTGTACTCCTACAGCCTGACCACCTGGAGTTTGCCGGGCTCACTCTGCCCTCCAGTTACGGTCAGCCCCTACGATTCTCCCTCATACCCCGCCCCCTTTTTCTTTTCATTTCACACAGTACGTCCCCTCTCTCACTCATTACCCTCCCCTCTTATGTAGCTGTTGCTGGCTGTCAGGGTACTAGGTGTCCAATAGTGGTAATTTCCCCCTGGCTTCTTCGCCTTAGGTTAGTGGTCGCGCGAGGCCAACACCCATCATCATACTCAGAGGTACTACGCCCCTGGGGCCAAATCATAGTTAGTCGCCTCGCATTGTGGCATAGTGAGGGCCTCACCTGTCACTCCCATTCTATCTTATGTTTAACTGTCACCGAGAGGCCGACACCCCGTCACAACATTTCAGTGGCCACGATATCCCCTCGCGCCAATGCATAGATAGAGCCTCTCACGCCACTTAGCATCTAGCAGGGCCTCACCTGTCACCAAACCTAGTTTTAATTGTTTCGCCTTTTGGCTTAGCTAGTATGCCAGCACTCCTGCGCACAATCACACACACACATGCTCGCACTGGGTCTTGTTACCCCCGTGGGGTTTACACCACCACGGTTTCTGTTGCCTGCTGCCGAGCTCACTCCTTTCAGCCTGTCCCCCTGGACTCTGACGTGCTTACTCTGCTTTCGGTTACGGTCGGCCCTGAGGTATTTCCTCGTTCACCCTCACGTTTTTGATACACGTTCAGCAAATCCGTCCTCTCTCACACTACCTTCCCTCCCCTCTTAGCAGTGGCTGGCTGTGAGGGTCCGAGGGTCCACTAGTTTGTAATTCCCCCCTGGCTTCTTCGCCTTAGGTTAGTGGTCCTTCGTGGCCAACACCCATCCTCATACTCGGAGGTACTGCGCCCCTCGGCCAAATCATAGTTAGTCACCTCACATTGTGGCATAGGGAGGGCCTCACCTGTCACTCCCATTTTATCTTATGTTACCTGTCACCGAGAGGCCAACACCCCGCCACAACGCTCAGTGGCCACGTTATCCCCTCGCGCCAACTCATAGATAGAGCCTCTCACGCTGCTTGGCATCTAACAGGGCCTCACCTGTCACCAAAACTAGTTTTTAATTGCTTCACCTTTTGGTATTAGCTAGTATGCTAGCACACATACATATACCCACACACACACGCATTGGGTTGCTTATGCGCTGCCTATTCGTCTCTTTTTTAGCAGGTCTCCACTGCTAGGCGTTGGTGTGGTATTGTCCACCTGGGTTCTCTGGCTTGGTCTGGTACCCTTCACGCTGTGGTGCTTCAGCTACTCCTACCTTTTTCGTGTCCTGGGCCCTTCCTTGCTTCGCTGCGGTTCTCTCAAGTCCCCTTTTTTTTCCCCCCACCCGGCAGCCTTTCGGACAGCTGAACTCTCAGTCCGCACTCCACAGTTAACACTGTTACTGGTGGGGGGCCCCGAGTTCGCTCTTACTTCTCCGTTTCGCCTCCTAGTTGTCTTCGCTGCTGTCGTCTATGGGGCGGTGTCGGATGGTAGTTTGGGGTAACTGGCATCTGCCAGTTTGGCTGGTTCCGATCCAGGCTTCCAGCACCTTTCGGGGGTCCGACCATGGGCTGCCAGCCTGGTTAGCTCATGGTCGTCATTTTTCGCATCTGGCTCTTTTTCCAATGCTCGCGGTTTCGTGTGTTTGGGCCTTCTTCCCCTTTGAAGCTCCTTCTTCGCGTATACCGATACTGTTCCTGTAGCTATGTTGTCTGCATTTTGGGTTTGCTTCTTTTGCCACCTCTAACTTGCATCAACTCTACCTATCCGGTTCACAACTCCCCATGTTGTACAGGTTTACCATTCATACACAGTTTCATGTCCTCATTCCAGACTATTAGCATACTCAAGGCATTTCAGGTTCCAGGGAATTTCAAATTTACAGATTTCACATCGACATCCAAGTATCTCATTCACTATCAGACTTATTAAATGCCTGTCACAACGAACCGGGCATCAACCTTCAATGTAGGGCAATAACTGCTTGATCCAAGGAAAATCTGACTGCCATTATGGAGTCAAGAAGGAATTTTTTCCCAGCTTGTTGCAAATTGGCAGCGCTTCAAACTGTGTTTTTCGCCTTATTTTGGATTAACCGTTTAAACACAAATGTGAGGAAGGCTGTACTTAATGGGCACTAGTCACTTTAACTTTGTAATCTAGTTGTTGAGCCACTATTCCTGCTTCCACAGTTTCTTGGGTCTCACATACTTTACCACAGCCACCACGTCCTTCTTGCAGCATTATCTTGGGAAGTCTCACCTTTTCATGCAGTCTATTGATTACCTTCTCTACCCCACATTTAGTCTACCCTAGGGGGCCAACACTTTTAATATACCTTACTTCCCCTTGCACAATTAAGAGTGCCGGCTAAAGTGCTGGGCAACTATTTCCTCGCTCGGCATTTACCATACAGCTAAGCAATTAGGTTTTGTTGATGGTTTTTCGTTTCTGACAGGTACCCAATTTTTGCCCTCTTTTATTACAGGCCTACCACGACGTCGTTTCCGGCATACCTCAACCGACTTATTTCCCTTTTACTTCCTATACGTCCTTATTTGCCCCCTCACACAAATGTTAAGGCTTGTCCTGCAGTTGTGGGAGGGACATGGTACCTATTTAAACCCCCCCCATCTCACCTTCCTCCGTCCCGTACGTTTTTTAGCGAATCGCATGTCCCCACCCTCTACTCCCTCTATCTATACTTTCATTACACCTCATGGGTGGGCCCTCTTTTATTACAGACCTACCACGACGTCAGTTCCGGCACACCTCAACCGACTTATTTCCCTTTTACTTCCTATACGGCCTTATTTGCCCCTCACACAAATAAAATATATTTGAATGCATTTTGGCACACTTCCTGCTAGCTGTTCTGAAGACGTACAAAAATATAATTTCAAAGTGTCAATTCTGCTCTTTTTAGGTTCGCAAAGGATTTTGGAAGATGCCTCCTATAATTTGGGAAGCAGACCTTCGAAATTTCAGAATCCTAAATCCTTATTATATGGAAGTCGCTGGAACAAAGATGCTGAATCCTGGGCAGGATTCAAAGAAGCGAATTAGAGTGGTAAGCAACATTCACTGTGATTAGCAGTATGCACCACAGGGGGCGCCATTCTGCATGTGTATTAGGTTACTATCAGACCGTGTTTTTATTTATATTATCATTGTAATTTATTTGTATATTTTTTGTCAAAAGCAGCATCGTTGTTTGCCATTAGTAAAAGGTATAACAAACAGGAGAACCAAAGCAAACGTTCCGTTCTTTTTTATGCCCTTTTACAATAGAAAGTACAAGAAGCAGAAAATATCCTTGTTTTAGCTGTAGATTCAAGTCTTGCATTTGGCAAAATGTTCATTACTACATACTTCCTTCCAAAGTGTTCCTCCAGATTGAATCAGTCGCTTGCTTTTTGATATTTCTTTAATAAGACGTTCTCTGTGTGCATGAATGTTTGAAGGAACGCTCCACTCCAAATTCTGACCCCATAATGACCATTTCGTCTTTAATACTGTAGATATGATTCCAGCTGTCTGTCTCATACCACGCCGCTCTCCGCGGGACGGAATGGTGCGATACACAATGCGATCCTGTGAGGGGACCAGTCTTTAAACAGTTTATTAATTAATGGCTAAGTTTGGCTAGAGTTACACTGATTTGTGTATATTTTCCAGAAACCGACCACCGGTATGCTGGCGATAACCTTCGCTCTTCATTTCTGCGACCTGGTCCATATAGCGGGATTTGGATACCCTGCCTCTACCAATAAAAATCAGTCAATCCATTACTACAATAAGGCGACATTAAAGAACATGGGTGTAAGTTTCTGTGCCTTTACTTACCTGGGTTTTTATATCACATATTATATTATAAAACTGGCTAAAAGAAGAGTTCAATTCATCTACTTCAGCATTTTGTGTATCTTTATATGTATCCCTTCAATTTGTTTTAATTGTTTTTTGTCAATTCATTAATTTCCAAATTTCAGGTTGTGTGAAGTTTGGAATTATTGATTCGGAACTGAAACAAAATTTGGACACGGTTATTCTAAAGGATAATAAATTAGTGCACCATTTAGCAGATAGCTCCCTAATTTGGTATCCTTAAAAATAGTAATTCCACATTTTATATTCCAAATTAGGGAGCTCTCTATTAAACAGCTGCCTGAAAAGAAATTGATAAAGGCTTTTATTTCTCTTAATTTTGATCTTTCAGCTGTTTAGTAAATAGCTTTCTGATTTGATATCCTTACATGGGATTGCCTTAATTAAGGCCTTAATTATGTGGGATTGCCTTAATTAATAAAGTAGGGATCTATTTTGTTTAATAGATAACTCCCTGATTTGGTATTCTTAAAATTAAAATCTCACATTATTATTATTATTTTATTATTTATAAAGCACCAGCAAAGTCCATAGCGCTGTACATAATTGTACCATTTGGGAACAATCTACTAAACAGCTGCCAGAACAATTAAATAGAAAAAATGGCTTTTCTTACTTTTGATCTTTTAGCTGTTTAGAGGATTGTTTCCTAATTTGCTAACCTGTGTATATCACATACATTCTATACACATGCAGTACATATAACCCATGTTAGCCTTTACCACTTCCACTGAAAGATTGTACCAAGTATCCACTACCCTTTCTATATTACTATTAGCCTTTACCACTTCCACTCGAAGGCTGTTCCATGTATCTACTACCCTTTGTATATCACTGTTAGAATTTACCCCTTCCACTGGAAAGTTGTGATATTGTAAGACGTAGTTGATATCCGAAATGGCCTTCCAATGGAAGCAGAATGGGTGAACAATAATATAGAAAGGATAGTAGGTACAGCGAATATATGTGTTGCATGTGTATAGAATGTATAGGATATACACAGGATAGCAAATTAGGGAGATATCTGCTAAACAACTGAAAGATAAAAAAACACCTGTTTATTTATTAATTTTGATCTTTCAGGCTACGATTTTGTATTTAGATCCCTACTGGTAGCCTTAACTGAGATTGCCAGAAGCAAATTAGGGAGATACTTACTAAACACAAACGTTCCATAGTCAATCCCATGTGAGGATAGCAAATTAGAGAGCTATCTTCAATACAACTGAAAGATGAAAGAACTTTTTCTTAATTTACTATTTCAGATTCTTAATCGAGAAGTCCATAATTTGCTATCCTTAAGAACACGAATGGATCTGAAAAAGTTTGGATCCATTTGTACTGAATTTGCTCGTTTTCATTTCGTTGTGTAGGAATGAAGGAATTCTGACACCTCTGAAACTTGTCTGAAACCAAACAAATGCATGTCTACAATCTCTATAACTGCTGTTGATTTGAAGCAATTTCATATTTTGCCACAAAATATGAGAAAAATGTAAATCTTAATTGATACATATGTCTCCTTTAATCAATAACCTGTCACATTTTTAATATTTTGTCCATGAATATTGGCAATGTTTAAAAGAGGAGTTTAAAATATAGAGCCCTCTAAAGGAGGATTGTCAGAAAATTCATACCTGTCTCTTTTCTTCTTTTTTCCAGAAGGCTCATAGTATTAACGGGGAAGCAGAAATAATAAAAAAATTTATTCGGCACAAACTGATTCAGAATTTAACATATTTCTGAGGATGAATATTTTTTGGGGAGAGAACAAGAAAACAAACCTGATTTTGTTCCTGTAGATATAATAGACCTGCAAGAATTTATTAAACTGATCCAGAATCCATGTCAAATCCAAGAAATATCTAAAGAATTGAAATTCATCTGTAAAATGACAGCGATTTGGGGAAAATGGGCTAGCAGTTGTTGTTCAAAACATCATGGTTTTATCTGTTTTTTTATTATTATATTTTTTAATAAGTCAAAACTCTAACTCTGAAATCCAATACACAAACACACACTGCATCCACAAAAAACACACAC
Organism: Pelobates cultripes; assembly: GCA_933207985.1. Classification (NCBI taxonomy): domain Eukaryota; kingdom Metazoa; phylum Chordata; class Amphibia; order Anura; family Pelobatidae; genus Pelobates; species Pelobates cultripes. The sequence goes on from OW240921.1 coordinate 118,429,801, forward strand.
CCTGTATCCACTCTACAAACACTGCATCCTTGCGGGTGGACTTGGAGGCAGGCCCTGTGTGCGAGACTTGGAGGTAGGCCTTGAGGACGGGCTTGGAGGGAGGCCAAAGGGGACCCAGTGCTTGAGCTGTGTTAGTGGCCTCACAGTGTAATGTGAATTTTGCATGTCAGTATCACAAAGTTGTTTTGTAATACACCTCACAATTACTTGTGACTTGTCTATGGTTTCTTACCCCCGTCCTCTAGACTGTAAGCTTGTTTGAGTAGGGTTCTTGTCAATCTATTGTTCCTGTAACTTCATAATTGTCTCATTTATTGTCAGATTTCCTCCTTTATAATTTTGTAAAGTGCTGCAGAATAAGCTGGCACTATATAAATGCCAATAATAATATTGTATCTCCATAAGTGGTATACCAGAGGACAAAGTGGGGCAGGGGGCAGAAAATGGAATTGTTAATGTTTTTAAAGACTACTTGTGGGTACGGTTTGTGGTGTAGTGTGTGTGTATAGGGGATGTAAAGATATATAAAGTGTGTGCATAGGAGTTGTAATGCATGTGCGAGGGATGTGGCGTTTGTGTACGGAATGCAGTGAATTTGTGTATAAGGGATGTACAGATATATAAAGTGTGTGCGTAGGAGTTGTAGTGCATGTGCGAGGGATGTGGGTTTTGTGTACGGAATACAGTGAATTTGTGTATAGGGGATGTACAGATATATAAAGTGTGTGCATTGGAGTTGTAGTGCATGTGCGAGGGATGTGGTGTTTGTGTACGGAATGTGTGTATAGGGGATGCAATGTGTGTGTGTATATGTGGTAGCGTCTGTAGGTGATGTAGTGAGTTTTTTCTGGTGATGCAGTCTATGTAAAGAATATATTGTTGTACTAATGATGTAGTGTGTGTTGGGGATATAGTATGAGATAGAGGATTGTGTGTGCTGGAGATGCAGTGTGTCTGTGCTCTATAGCCAAAACGCTGGGAGTTGGTTCATTGACTCCTGTGACTACTTTAAGGTATTTTATCCAGATGTTTGTCTTTTTTTGCCTTTGCATACAATATAGCAGCGACAGGCAACCTTCGGCACTCCAAATGTTGTGGACTACGTCCCCCATAATGCTTTTACACCCATAATACTGACAAAGCATCATGGGAGGTGTAGCAAAACATCTGTACTTGTAAGTGTACTTACTTTTTTGTAAAATAAGAAATATCTATTTGATAAAATTGTATTACTGTGTTTTTTTTGTTTTCAATCTTATTTTTGATGGAATAAAGATATATTGTTTATATTTAGCTCTACATGTGTGCAGTAGGATGTATTATTTTTACAGTTATTGTTTATGTAGCTTTTTTTGGGGGGGGGGGTGGGGTGGAGTTGGAAGGGGGGCGGTAGCACCTTGCACCAATTTTACTTCCTCTCTGTGGTTGTTTGTCTGTATTATTTTAGATGTAACCTGTAACTCTATAACTTTCCAAAGCACCATAAAACCTGTACATGGAGTACACCTGAAATATGAGTGTTTTATAGCAGTTAAATGTACAATACTGATGAAAGGTCAGTTTATTTGTGAAACATGCAAAAAATAAATATGAAAGCTAACAGGGTTTGTGACTAAGTGGCTACGAAGAGAATGGACATACCCCGTTTTGAATACCCTGGGTTGTCTAGTTTTGAAAATGCTATGCCATAATGGAGTTCGTTTTCATTCTTGGGCCGGTCTCAAAGGCAACATAATCAATCTGGCGAATTTCCAATGTGTAAAAAACTGAAATTGGCAAGCTTCATATTGAACAATGCAAGTGTCCAAAACCCCATAAAACCTGTACACGGGGGTTACTGCTGTATTCGGGAGACATCGCTGAACATAAATAAGTGTATTTTATTGCAGTAAACGCTAACAGTGTTAGCACAGTTAATCCGCCACGCAGAACTAAGAAAATAACACAATCTCGTAATGTTTCACACATTTAAAAAAAAAAAAAAAATCTTTATTTTCTTCAGTGCCAAAAGATAATACATGGATGCCTGCAGTGCCCCAACAACATAATCAAGCACCACTTTTTATTTAAAATTACATATGCAGGATAGACTTCCATGTCCAATTGTGTTCAGGACTAATTTAGCTAAATACATGTGCATAGTTGGACAGTAGGATTAACAGGTTTTAACAATATATAATTAGGGATTATTCTAGCTTCAGTGACCGAATAATCTAAATTTTATTACAGGAGGCGAATATTTGCTTTACTTTCTTTACAAAATCAACCAATCAGAAGACATCTAGACAGATCCAACGAGCAGTCATAGGACTGGACACAAGGTTATAAGGACGAATATAAGATACCAACAGAGGTCCTGAAGAGGGGAGATAAGTATCGCTGTAAGCAACGAGCAACACAAAGAGAAGGTTTATCCGGAAAGTAAGGATAAAAAACAAAGGTGGAAAGAACCTTTGTGCGACGATCAATGGAAAAACTTACACCCTCAGGGGTGAATGCAAAAACGTGGAAGCTAAAGGACATGATGTCAGAATCTTGACGAAACGAAACCAAACAATGCAAAAATGTTTGGCTGAGAGCTGGCGCAAGGAAAGTTCAGAATTAGAAGGCCATGCTTCCAGGAATGATAAAATCGGAGCTACATCCCATAATTCAATGTATCGAGGAGCCAGGGGTCGAGAAAGACGAATACCCTGTATCAATTTGCAAACAGAAGGATGTTTTCCAACCAGAAACACGTCAGTCGGGATATGAGCTGCCGAAATAGCAGAACAAAAAACATTTATGGTATGGTAAGACTTTCCTTTGTAAAAAAGAGAAGATAGGACGTTCATAATATTCACCAAAGTAGTTGAAAAAGGGATCAATATCCCTTTCCAAACACCAGCTAACCCAGAAAACATCATGCTGAAAGGTATGCTATCCGAGGTCTGGAGCCCCATGAATCCCAGAGGAGTCCTCAAGCAGAGTCTGAAAGTCCTGAGACATACCAGGATACCCTGAAACTGTCCAAGTCATGAGTCAAAGACTACCTTGGATGGTGAGAGAATGGAAGTCCCCTATAGAATCTTGGAGGGTGAGATACCAGGAGAAGCATATGTAATCTGCAAACATTTCTAGGAGAGTGGGATACCAAGGCTGTGCCCTCCAGAGAGGAGTTATTAAGAGGATCTTGATTCCAAGAACCCTGAGACAATGAAGAGTTCAAGAGATCATCGAAAAGAGTGGAAAGGCATAAGCCCCTGTCGATGGCCTTGGTTGTAGCAATGCACTGACTGCTTGAGGCATCGGATCTGGTAACCAACTGAAAAAGGCGTCAGTCTGATCAAGTTCTCTCGTAAGGTCTGAAAGGAGTTTTGATTAAGAACCCCTTAGACGATTGACTTCATGGACAGCAGAAACGTCCATCCTGAGAAGCAAAGAACAGTTGTAGGCGTCCTTGGCGAAGTTTCAAATCGCTAAGGAGACGGCCATCAGTGTGATATGAAACGTTAGTTCAGACTGTGTCCAGAGTCTGCCCTTGGAGAGGTCAGAGCAGGTAGCCCCCCAACCTAATGGGGTTATCAACTGAAAACCCAAGAAAAGAATAGTCTGAGATCGGATCAGAGAAGATTTCTCAAAATTGATTACAAATCCGAGGTTCTGAAGGAGAGATTTAGTCATTTCTGTATGTTTGTGAAGGGTGAACAGATCTAGAGCTATAATTAGGATGTCGTCTAGAAAGATTATAGATCTGATACCTTGGGAACAGAGAAGAGCCATAACTGGTTTCATCAACTTGGTGAAACACCAAGGGGTGGAAGAGAGACCAAAAGGGAGGCAAGTGAATTGCAAGAGATCTTGTTGCCAGAGGAATTGTTTAAATGGGCGATGGGAAGATGCCACCGGAACTGTAAGATAAGCATCTTAAATAAAAGTGGGAGAACCAATCTCCCTCACAGAGGAGGTCTCGAAGCATGTGTATGCCTTCCATTTTGAAATTATGATATACTATGAACTGATTTAAGTTTCTTAAATTGATGGTGGGGTGAAGTTTGTTGGATATCTTCCGGACCAGGAAAATAATGTTAAGAAACCTGGTTGTGGGAATGGAGAATGTTCAATCGAACCCTTGTCTCTGAGATTGCAGAGTTCTGAGTGTAAAATGGCTGTGTCCGATTGGGACATGCTTAGAGGATGAGGAGGAAACTCTTGTAGTGGGTCTGAGATTAAATCTGTGTGAAATGCTGAAACAGCTTAAGGATCTAAGGATCCTGAGTGAGTAGAGACCACTATGGGAAAAAATGGGTTAGACGGCCTGCAATCGGTATTAAAAAATAAGGTAGGTTGGATAACTGCAGCACTGCGACCCATGAGAGAAGCAGAACCAAGTCCTCTGATTGATCCTCTGTTTGTGAAGAGTTGTCTGTGAAAGGGGCAGGTATAAACCAAGTTCCAAGATTCAGTGGCACGAGGCCTATAGCCTGTGAAGGCAGTCCTGCTGGTAGCTCGGCCTCTATGGTGACTGGTCCTGTCAGAAAAATTACGAGAGTGGATCACTCTGCGTAGGCATGTTTGAGCTTTATTAAGAGAGGTGAAAACAGAAACATGTCTGTTGAGGTCTCTCATGAATTCTGGACCGAGTTCTTTAGAACTCAAATCTGCCAATTTTGGGTCAATCTTGTATAAAACAGCTTTACGTCTTTCAGTTGAAATGGCTACATTAGCATTGCCAAGTAAACATAAGGCCCTCTGTGCCCATTCTTGTACCAAAAGTGGATCCAAGGTACAGTCTGTTAGAGCTTCATCAGCAAAAATAAAGATTTGTATAATGGGGTCAGCGATGTCAAGCAACTTGTCCTGAACTGCTTTTAGACCCCGTTCAAGGCCTTTGCGGGGGTTTTTACCCAACCTGCTTAGAAAAGTGATCAGGAGCAGATCAAATTCAGGTGTGAGTGAGTGCCATCTTGTCAGGTATTGTTGGACATGGACATTCTGCTATCATCTTATTCAGAATCTCCTTTTCAAGAGGCTTGCAGAGCCACATTCTGCAGAATTGGGCTATATGGTCTGATGGGACCAACTCAGCCGAGCGGGAATTTTCAATGCTCCTGGGATCGACTAAGGGTTTGGCCACTAGGATCTAGTAAGGTAGACTGATCCTGGGTCTTTGAGGGATTCATTGTGTTAGAGGCTTGGGAAACCAGAGGCTGATTAACAAAAGACTCCTTGACATAAGGAATATTAGTGTGTAGTACATCAGTTGGGGATTCGTCATCAGAATACCATGCACAGTGCTCATCCACGACTTGTAGGTCATAGTGGAATGTGGAACCCTCTAGGGCAGTGATGGCGAACCTATGGCATGCGTGCCACAGGTGGCATGCCGTCCCTCTCTGTGGGCACGCGGCCATCGGTTGCCATCAATGCATCCAAAACAGCAGGCACCTACTCTGCTTCTGTGTCAGGAGGACAGGGGGAGGGATCTGAGAAGCAGCTCTCCTGTCCTCCTGTGAGCAATCTGTGTGGAGCGTTGCCGTGCGTTACTATGGCAACGCTCCACACAGCATCGCGTGGGAGGACAGGAGAGCTGCAGAACATGTCCCTCTTACCACCACCGGATCACTAGGGATTTCTGTGTCCCCACTCCTTCACCAAAGGTAAGAAGAAGGGAGGGGGCTACAGATTGTAGCTGTTTTGCAGCAGCACCCCCCCATGCGCACACACACACACAGCACCCTCCCCCAATATCACAGCAAAACCCCCACCCGCACCAAAAACAAACACATTATTTATGTGTTGGGAGGGAGAGGGGAATATACTGGGGAAGGGGGATGCTGGGGTAGTGAGGGGAAGATGCTGGGGGAGAAAAGAGGAAAATCTGGGGGAGAGAAGAGGAGATGCTGGGAGAGAAGAGGAGATGCTGGGGGAGAGAAGAGGAGATGCTGCTGGGGAGAGAAGAGGAGATGCCGGGAGAGAAAAGGAGAAGCTGGGCTAGAGAAGAGGAGATGCTGTGGGGAGAGAAAAGGAGATGCTGCGGGGAGGGAATAGGAGATGCTGGGGGGAGAGAAGAGGAGAATCTGGGAGAGCGGAGGAGGAGAATCTGGGAGAGCAGAGGAGGAGAATCTGGGGGAGAGGAGGAGAATTTGGGGGAGAGGAGGAGGAGGAGATGCTTAGGGGAGAAAGGGAGAGGAGGAAGAGATGCTGGGGGAGAATAGGAGAGGGGAGCAGAAGAGGAGAAACTGGGGGGAGGAGGAGGAGATGCTGGTGGGAGAAAGGGAGAGGAAGAGGAGAATCTGGGGAGAGGAAGAGGAGAATCTGGAGGAGAAGGAGGAGAATCTGAGGAGAAGAGGGAGATTTGGGAGAGAGGAGGAGAATTTGGGGGAGAGAGGAGGGGAGATGCTTTAGGGGAGAAAGGGGAGAGGAGGAAGAGACGCTTGGGGGGAGAATAGGAGAGGGAGCAGAAGAGGAGAAACCCGGGGGGGGAGGAGGAGGAGACAAGTGGAGAAAAGGAGAGGAAGAGGGAGAATCTGGGAAGAGGAGAATCTGGAGGAGAAGAGGAGGAGATTCTGGGGGGAGAATGGAAGAGAAAGAGGGGGAGATGCTGGGGGGAGAAAGGAAGAGGATGGGATGCTGGGAGTAGAAGGGGAGAGGAAGATGATGAGAATCTGGGGGAGAGGCGGAGGAGAATCTGGGGGAAAGGAGGAGGAGAATCTGGGGAGAGGAGAAGGAGATGATGGGGGGGAGAAGGGGAGAGGAGGAGGAGGAGATGCTTGGGGAGAGGAGGATATGCTGTGGGTAGAAAAGGGAAGATGCTGGGGGGAGAGAAGAGGAGAATTAGTTCGGAGAACTCTGAGTTGTTTTTTCTAAACTTAAACCTCAGTATTCAGGTTTAATTGCTGTGTTGGCACTTTGAGGTAAAAAAGTTGGCATGTATAGCGGTTTGGGCACTTGGGCTCAAAAAGGTTTGCCATCACTGCTCTAGGGGATCAATTATCTGTTGGCTCGAGGAGGTGTGTGACAACCTCTGATTTTTAGCTGGTGCCTTGCCTTTACCAGCTGAGGCACTGTTACCCTTCCAGGGATGCTTGCGCGGAGCCCATTCATGGTCACATGCATTATCTGAATCCGCAGAGTCTGAGAAACTTTGCGTCATAGGTGGTTTGAGAACAGGATTGGACTGTTTGTTGAATGCTGCAATGCCTTTGGGCATTGACTCAATTATGGCAGAAAAGCGATTTGAGCTTAGTGGAAACAGTACATTCTTGTTGGTCAGACATATTGACAATAATGAAAGTATGAAAGGGTAATATAACACTGGCCAAAAAATCATATACTATAAAAGACAGGCAACAGGCTAATAAAGTAATGTTTTAATTAAAATACCAATAAAAATAATTAAGAAAAAACACATATGAAAGGGAGTCACCCTTTGTTTATAATTGGGGGTCACCCTTTGAAATAAATCTTGGGGGTCACCCAAGTAAAGCAAATGTTTTTTTTTCGAAGATGCATTAGTAAATGGGAGTCACTCACTTACTAATGAATCTATCTATCTATCTATCTATCTATCTATATATCTGTCTGTCTATCTATATATCTATCTATCTATCTATCTATCTATCTAGTATCTATCTGTATATGTATGTATCTATC
>OW240921.1:118437535-118483110 GCA_933207985.1 Pelobates cultripes
CAGCAGTCTGTCTGTATGTGTATTCATCAGTCTCTGTATTCAGCAGTCTTGTGTGTGTGTGTATTCAGCAGACTGTGTGTATGTATTCAGCAGTCTGTGTGTGTATGTATTGCATTTGTTGGAGATACTAATAAATATAAGCTTAATTTTATCTATTTATATCATTATTTAAAATTTGTATCATTGAACTCTCTGTGTTCTTTAAAAACAAAAGTTATTAGTTCGGACAACAGTACGAGTTGTTTTTTTCTAAACTTAAACCTCAGTATTTGGGTTTAATTGCCGTGTTGGCACTTTAAGGAGAAAAAATGTTGGCATGTATTGCGGTTTGGGCACTCGGGCTCAAAAAGGTTCGCCATCACTGCTCTAGGGGATCAATTATCTGTTGGCTCGAGTAGGTGTGTGACAACCTCTGATTTTTAGCTGGTGCCTTGCCTTTACCAGCTGAGGCACTGTTACCCTTCCAGGGACGCTTGTGCAGAGCCCATTCATGGTCACATCCATTATCTGAATCCGCAGAGTCTGAGAAACTTTGCGTCATAGGTGGTTTGAGAACAGGATTGGACTGTTTGTTGAATGCTGCAATGCCTTTGGGCATTGACTCAATTATGGCAGAAAAGCCACGATTTGAGCTTAGCGGAAACAGTACTTTCTTGTTGGTCAGACATATTGACAATAATGAAAGTATGAAAGGGTAATATAACACTGGCCAAAAAATCATATACTATAAAAGGCAGGCAACAGGCTAATAAAGTAATGTTTTAATTAAAATACCAATAAAAATAATTAAGAAAAAACACATATGAAAGGGAGTCACCCTTTGTTTATAATTGGGGGTCACCCTTTGAAATAAATCTTGGGGGTCACCCAAGTAAAGCAAATGTTTTTTTTTCGAAGATGCATTAGTAAATGGGAGTCACCCACTTACTAATGAATCTATCGATCTATCTATATATCTGTCTGTCTGTCTATCTATATATATGTCTGTCTGTCTATCTATCTGTCCATCTATCTATCTATCTATCTATCTGTCTGTCTGTCTGTCTATCTATCTGTCCATCTACCTATCTATCTATCTATATATCTGTCTGTCTGTCTGTCTATCTATCTGTACATCTATCTATCTATCTATCTATCATCTATCTATCTATCATCTATCTATCTATTTATCTGTCTTTCTGTCTGTCTATCTAGCTGTCCATCTATCTATCTATCTATCTATCTATCTATCTATCTATCTATCTATTTATTTAACTATCTAGTATCTATCTGTATATGTATGTATCTATCTATTTATCTATCTAGTATCTATCTGTATAAGTATCTATCTATTTATCTATATTAATTATTTATATAGATAAATAGGGGTCACCTGTTACAATAAAAGGGGGTGACACTTTAGGCAGATGAATGTTTGGATTTATTCAGATGAAAAGATGAAAAAATAATGCCACTTTAAATAGATGAGGCTATGAACCTGGCAGGAAGAATATGAGAAAGAAACTATCTAGAATATATTTTAAAATATATGATTGTGGAAGAGTAATACAAAGAAATATATTTCACAAGAAAAACTTACCTTGGTACTTAGAAAAATAAACCTTGAAAACCGAGAGGGAATAGAAATGTTTCTCTGATGAAAATAAACCGCCAAAAGAAACAAAATAGCCGCCAGCACTAAAGGAGGCGGCAGACACTCGGGTCATAGGAAAAAAGGTGGGATAAATGGCCCGATAGGCCGTGCAACAGCGGCAGCGGTCCTCGACTAGTAGAGTGTCGGGAAGATAAGAAAAAAGCTGCAATTAGATTGCAGTCAGCAAAAAATCCTGAACCAAAGGGAGGGGAATAATTAGAGCAGATGGTAACAGGATAAGTGATAGAAAAACCCCTGTGGACTGACAAGAGGTCGGCCCTGAGGGGAGAATCTATATAATGAAGTATAAATAGAGATGTAATAACAATAATTGAGACCAAAAATAATACAATTAAAACAATGTTATGGTAAAAAACTGAGGTACTCAACATATACAGCACCAAGGCCAGTGGAATTAGAATAGTCACCTGGCAGGCAAGCAACAAAGAAAGAGGCAGTGGGAGGAATATCAAAGCCACAAATTACTGTCTAGATGTCTTCTGATTGGTTGATTTTGTTTTCAATTTTTTAACTTTTTTTTGCTGCTGGGAGGATTCAATAAAGAAAATAAAGCAAATATGAAGCCTCCTGTCTTGCCATAAAATTAAACTTAAGGGTTGCGTAGATTTAACCAGGATGAGATCACAGAAAGAGCGTGTAATGATAAAACCCGAAGAAGTACAAGATTGGTGGCAACATCAACATGGCTGTATGGGGGCATAAGAACGCAATGTGGTGACAACGGAGATACAGGTAAATGGGACATAGGTATATACATATAGCAAGAAACTTGTGAGGCTGTTATAAATTCCATTTCTTCTGTGTCTCTTTCCAGTTGATTTAAATAATTATTTTATATATATATATATTTATTATTATTACTGCTATTTATAAAGCGCCAACAGATTCCGCAGCGCTCTATAATTAGTGGAGAAACGTACAATATACACAGACAAATACAAGAGGTAGAGATAGCCATTCCCCTTAAGCTGATATCTAGACATTGGAGCTCTTTTATACAAAGTGCTTGGCTAGATGGCCCGTGAGCTTACAATCTAAAGGATACCATGGGGACAAGAGGTAGCAGGGGAAGTTTGGAGGTGATGGCTGAAAAAGTTAACAGAGAAGCAGCTATTAGTAAAATACAAAGGGAATGAAGACGTAATTGAATGAGAATCTCAAACAGCTGGAGGAGCATGCTATATATTTAGGGGGAGCCTGGGTGGGCGGTAGGAGGGGAGGGTGGGTGGGAAGTGGGGAGAAAAAATGCAGTGCTTCACTGAGTTGAGTGAGGCCTGAAGAACAGAGAATGGGATTGAACAGTTATATGGAGGTATATATATATTTCTTCTTGGGTAAAAGGCTCGCTATGTTAATATACGTCTATATTAACCAAAAATACCAATACGCAATCTGACTTACGATTTCTTACAGTTTATTCTTAGTTACTGATACATAATAAACAGGGCCATCTTTAATATTGATTGGGCCCTGGGCAAGCATTTGCTTTGGCCACCTCGACCCATTCCCTGGCATTCAATTACGCCTCAACCCCAACGCAGTGGCAGAACTAAAGTAGAAAGTGCCCTGGTGCAAGAATTTCATTGGGACCCCCAATTGCAAGGTTGGAAAGAAGGTAGAACCCTATCGGTCGTACAACTCCAACAATGCATTGACAGAAAAGCAAGGGGCCCGGTTGCGCCCAACCATGCCCCTGCTGGTACAAGCCCAATGGGTGGCCCTAAGTGCATGGGCCACTTGGTGGGACTCCTTACAGTGCAGGCCCGCCTAAATCGGCCGGGGAACATTTTTTTTTTTTTTAGGGCAGCGGGGCCCATGGGTAGCTGCCTTGGGCCCCCAGGAGTAACTGGGCCCGGGGTAGCTACCCCGTTTGCCCCATGTTAAAGACGGCCCTGATAATAAAATAAAAAAGGATGTTACATGATCATGGATGTTCAACAGCAGATGGTAATTGCTGGACTCCTGAAGGGAGAGTTACATCGTTACATAGCTGTACAGGAAGAAAAGCCAAGAGAGAGACCTTGTGTCCCTTTGTTCAGTTACTATATAGATGTACCGAAAAGAAAGCTCGGATCACTGGAAATCCAGTGATTTGAGCATGTACTGGAACTATAATGATAGAAATAGTAAGTAGTGTAGTTAATTATGAAGTTACAAAGATATATATATATATCAAAACTCTTATCCAGATTATAAGGTCATCCCAATGTGAAGATAGTGTGATCAGCCTGATAGGCAAAACCTCCCTGATACTAAACCGTGACTACGATGCACTACAGACTACTGACTTTAATATATCTTGATTGGTCAAAGTCTGTATATAGTGACAAATAAATATCAATAGAGTCACGGATAAAGATTTCTAATTCCTAAAAGTACTGCCTGTAAACGTAAATGTTATTGTACCGACAGTAAAATGCCGCGTTCTGCTCAGTGCCACAGCCCATCTGGGAGATCTCCGTCCTGACCTGAGTGCTGCTTGTCTCTGGCGTTTCTGTTTCATTTTGCGTTTATGCCGAGGACAGCGCTTGTTTCTCCACTATTTAGGGGCCTTCCGGGATAAGTATGTCCTCGCTTGTATTGGGCCACTGTGCAGCATCCTCTGCTCCAGTTTGCGCCAACATTTATTGAAGATTCATTGCAGCCTGGGGTGAACATCAGGCTGGTCTGCGCTGGAGCCAAGGGAGCAAGCCATTTCCACCATGATGGGTGAGTTGCCGCTTGTACTAGCCTCTCCTCTTACCTCTCCCTGTGTATTTGCTTTGGCAGGGAAGCCACCCGGAGTTGGACCTGTATAACACCCAGTGGTCCAAGGAGGGAGTGTGGGGGGAGGGGGTAACGGGGTACTTGCTTGTCTTTGAAGGTTGCTGCTGGGGGCCTCCAGGCATGAAGTTGGGCCTCCTCTCCCTCCCGGTGCGTGCTAGGCCGCATGGTTCAGCATGGTGAAAGTAGGTTCTAGTAGTGCTCACGTTTTTGTCCCTAAACGAGCTTGATGAGCCAGCAGGATACGCTTTTTAGCAGAGTGTGACGAGACCAATCTCGCCACTGTGCATTGGAGGAGCCTGGTTGCCCGCCTACTGCCTTTAGACTATGGCCCCATGTTGAAACGCTTGATTTTCCTCTGCGAAGACATGAAAGCCGGGTCATTCTGTGCTGGCCCTGTTTGAGCGGTGATACCCCAGATAGCTATGCCATGGAGCCCATTCGTATAATGAAAGACTATGGGAAAGACTTTGGCTCCATGGCAATTGAACTGTATGTGTGTGCTCTGAGCGCCATTCAGTAATAATGTGCGCTCAGATCTGAGCTATCTGGGGATATGTTGAATGTACCTGTTTTGTGTAATGGCTGCACAGTTATTTATTTTTATGTGTTTTATTGTCTTTTGCTGCCATGTGTTCAATGGAGTTTTGCCTCTGTCCTTGAAGATAATTGGATTACTTCCCAATTATCTCCAGGATAGAAGACTCTGTGGAACTGGTTTTGGGCATTTGGTCACAAAGGACTTTGATCTATCTTTTAAACCAATAGACCAATTTATTGAATTTATGTGAATGTGATGCATACTTTTCAAGTTATGAATAATGCCGTGATAATTACATTACCCATTGTGTAAGGTAATTGTATCACAGGCAGAGGGGAGGATTTTGTGTGGGAGTGTCTGAGTGTATTGTATGTGTTTATTGGTTATTTTCCAAAACCCTGTGGGTGGTACTAATGTGTATATAAGAACAATAAACCCACAGCTCTGACTGTTCCTGCTTGACCCTCAAAACGGAGCCTTGTCTCGTTCTTGGGGGGATTTATTGTATGCTGTTCCAGTTTGACTGCTAGGAGTGTAAACCTATTCGTATGGTTTTTCCTATTCAGCTGTTTACAGTATTCGTATGTTTACGGCATTCATATGGTTTCCTGTTCGGCGGATTGGTGTTCTGCAGTAGCTGTGACTGTATCTCTGGAAGGGAAGATCTACTAAACGGCGGTTTAACCCTTTTATGCTTGGGGGTGCCGTTACACAGAGTAATTAAGGAGCTCTTTCAGTACAAGTCTGGTTACCATGATAGACAGCCTCCCCCCCACACCCGCCCCCGCGTTTCACACATTTTTTGATTTCATTCATATTAAATTATGTTTCCTATTTAAATATTTGAACATTTTAAATAAAAACCCTGTTTCTCCTGAGCAAAATTATATATAATAAGTGTTGGTGCACTTAAAGGGACACTATATTAACCATAACAACTACAGCTTATTGAATTTGTTCTGGTGAGTAGAACCATTACCTTTAGTCTTTTTGCTGTAAACACTGTCTTTTCAGAGAAAATGCAGTGTTTACATATAGCCTAGTGATAACTTCACTGGCCACTCCTCAGATGGCTGTTAGAGATCCTTCCTGGGTTATGGCTGCCTAAAATGCATCCAAACATTCAGTGTCTCCTCCCTCTGCATGCAGACACTGAACTTTCCTCATAGAGATTCATTGATTCAATTAATCTCTATGAGGAGATGCTGATTGGCCAGGGCTGTGTTTGAATCATGCTGGCTCTGCCCCTGATGTGCCTTCTTGTCAGTCTCAGCCAATCCTATGGGGAAGCACTGTGATTGGATCAGGCTACAACATCTGATGATGTCAGCAGACTGCTTGTCTTTTGGAGTCTAACAGCATGCAGAGTTACAGCTTCTGGCTTGAATACAGTAAGATTTTGCTATATTTATGGAGGCATGAGGGTGACGGGGGGCTATATGGTGGGTTTAACACTATAGGGTCAGGAATACATGTTTGTGTTCCTGACCCTATAGTGTTCCTTTAATATGAAAGAGGTGACTTATGGCTGAATAGACATATAGTGAAATTCCTGGTTTTGTTTTGATTTTGTTTTGGTCAGAACTTGTACAACTGCTTCTGTCCTTATGGGATTAAGCTATAATAAATGTGTTTAGAAATCAGTCTGTGGAAATAAGATACATTGTTCTTGTTCTAAATTACATTTGAGTTCAATAAATTATTAGCAAGTCACCTAAGCTTTATCAGAGCGGCATCGCCCCTGGGCACACCCCTACACCCCTAAAGAGCAGACCCACCCATGGCCACACCCCATACACACACCCGGAATAACCCAGGCCCTGGCCACACACCCACTCACAGTCAGTATAAGCCCACCCATGGTGCCACACCCCCACTCATGCCCTTAAAATTAAAGTGTCCCTCATTGCGCAATGTTGGGTGGTGTAGTAAACGCAGCAGTGCACCATAATTTGTGGCTCCTGAGTTATTTGGAATAGTACGCACCAAGTGTCAAATACGAGGAAAAAACTATTGAGGTTTATTGACAAGAATTAAATTGTATTGTACTGAAAATTAAATGACAAAATCCATGCTATAATAGCCAAGCTGTGATTCGAGCTGTATTAGATTTTTCCAATCAGTTTCTTTCTCTAAAACATGTAAATTCACTGAGGTGTTTAGTGAATAAACCTCTCACTGCAGATCTTCTTCCATAAAATAATTGGTCTCTATTGGAAGCAGCGTGGAGCCAGCACTGTATATGTAGAGATTTGTGTATCTAGCACTTTGTCCAGCCATTAATGGTCCAACAAGAGAGTTCTTGCAAAGCTTTTAACTCGTAAGTCTTCATTATTAAAACACACATTACCTCGAGTGACAGCGTGTTAAACTTCACGGCCGCCATTAGCCACACACAAATCAAACCGTATAAATACATTTTATTTTTATGGCTCACTTCTTCTAACACAAAGAAAATAATATAAAACAAAAGCATTTACAGACATTGTCCCTTTTTTCTTTTGATGGGAAAGATAAAAATATTTATGTGTTTTTCATTCTGGTTATATGCGCCCACCGCAAGGTTTGTCATCTGTCATCATCAGAATACATTTCATCTTACGGATCTGAGCAGCGATGGGATTAAAGGACCAGGCATTCTGCTAAAGGTGGGATTGGTGGGTGAATGCATTTCTCTGAATTTCTTCTGTTTACTCCAGTCCCCGGTGATTATATTGCTATGTTTTAGATGCTGAGTAAATTGTTATATATATTATATAATGCATTTCCCTCCTTTATGGATAAACTAACAAGGTCATGAGTGCCATCAAATGTCTTTTAGAGAGTTCTTTCCTCCCGAGAATGTGCAAGCTAATAGTGCTTGTATGTAACATGCTGCCTGGTTTGATGAAAGGGACGTGACACGTTTTAATAGAAAGCCACAGGCCCACAGCTCACAGCGCAGGGAACAAACTCGGAAAACGGATCAGTTTGTTATGAAAAGGAAATGAAGAAATCATTACTTGGAGTAAGAGGACCACATATATATACATACACGCTGCACTCATTAATATTTTGTAATTTAGATATTTCATTGAATGCAATAAACATAGTTCAACCTTGATGGCCAGTTCAAATATTTTTGGTTCAAATGCACAATCCTAGTAGGTGTTGCCGACTCTAGTATTTTCTTATTTATCCCGTTAAACATGTTTCCCCCCAGTTTTAACTCAAGCTAGAGAAACATAACTAAAGATGAAAATAGCTAAATGTTCAGATATAAGAGTATTTCATGAGATGTAGAGTGTTGTAAGACAATAAAACATGCTAGGTAACAGCAAAATATAATAAATATAGCAATGATTGAGAAAGTTTATGTATAGGAATAATGAGAGCTGGATGAATGGTATAACTAACGCCATGGCACATATATAACAGAAACAATAGTAATACCACTGACAAATTAGGTTAGTATGACTGAACAAAAACAAAATAGGGGAGAAAATCTGCTGGCAAGCAAGTAGATCAGAGACACAGTACTAAAGCATCAGTGTCCTCATGAGTTGTAGATTCAGCCTCTGCGTTGGCGGGGGTCTGAGTCAGGCCTTAAGATCATCCCGCCAGTGTGCGTGGTTTAACACCCCTGAAGCTAATTCATCCAGCTCCTGGTCACTGTAGGAACTTCGACACAGTATCCATGGACCGTAGCACACAGGGTAAGCAGGTGGGTAGCCCAACAGAGTCCAGTTAAGAAGATCTTCTTCCCGGTTTGTGGACATTGTTTGGGTGGATGCCTCTTTTGGGTTCCTAGCCCAGAGTGTGAGGAACTGGTTGGAATGCCTTCTGGATCTGCACACTGAATAAACTGAATTGCTTGGAGTGCCTGTGTGTAAACAGAGTGCCAGAACTGTGCGAATATGTAACCGAAAGCAGCAAGGAAGGCATCTCCAGTTCTGCAATGAGTCTTAATCCAAGGACTCATCTTGAGGCTTGGCAACCCAAAATGTCAAGATTAAAGCTGGCTCAGTAAGTATCGAGGGGTGTAGCGATTGGGAGCGGAATAACCCTGGTCCAAAGGGGGGGTGAATAGGGAGCTTGGACAATCCAGTCAGCAAGGTCCCACCGGAGATGTCGGCCGCAACTCCCAGCTAGGTCCACGTTAAACCGCAGGTCAGTATGTGTAGAGCTCAGCAACAGCCAACAACCAGAGTGCCTCCAGAGGGTGCTCGAGTAGTCATGGACATCATCAATTGTTGGTGCAGCTCGGTAAGGAAACTGGGTGGCAAGATTTTAGGGTTAAAGCAAGACGATTGCGGAGCTCAAAGTCAATGCATCCGCTCAAGATGACAGTCAGGCCCCGCCCCGCGAGAGAGACATTTGCCTTTAGTGAGAGGGTTTCAGAGAGAGAGAGAGAGAAAGAGAGAGATAGACATTAATTCTAAGCAAAAATATGACAGAGTCATTCAAACTCACTATTGTTGTAACTCTTTAATTACAAAACTTTACCCTAGCTGTGCTAAACAGAGTCTCGCAAACTGTATTCCAGTGAAATTAGAAATATATTTAATGTAAGTCATGTAGGATGGGGGAGTGCTATAAATTCTATGTGTGATCCCACACTGCTGCCCACCTTTAGAGAATAAGGATGAACATAGTGTTTTAGTCATGATTTGGGCTGACACCAATGTGTCCCCTTTGTCTAGTTCATCGCCTTTGCTTGTGATGTGATGACTTTTGACTTGGGGGCAATGTCATTTCGATACACTGATGAGGATAGAAGATTATACAGATGGTCAAAGATGCTGTGAAAGGCAGGAGACATTTAAGGATTGATAGAAACAGACAGGGTTTCATGCTGTGACATATGCTGTCAAGCTCTGCGTATTTTTCATGCATTTGTTTGACACAATCCATTTTGGTAAACATACCGCGTTGCTAACCAGGAGAATTCTTGAAGGCACATTGTGTCCACTTTATAAACCATGTTTATATTACAAGACAACGCCACACATGCCAGGAGATCTTCCAATAACGTCTAAATTTGACAATAAATATGACGTGTGCTATTGGTTAATTATTCCTGGATAAATAAACAAAGTTTCCATTTTTTTATTGTCTTGTTCAATTTCAGGGTGCGAACGAGTCGCCGAAATTATTTATTTAAAATATTTTTTGAAAAGTTGCTTAAATTATGAGATAAATACCTTGTGAATCCCATCCTCACTCAGTGAGTTAAAATAAACACAATATAATAACAGGAGACGATTTCTGTGCTGGTTACTAATGAGATCTGGTCAAAATGTTATTTTGCTTGGGCCGGACCTTCATCGAGTTTGCTTATAATTACATCAGAAATATATTCCTCTCAAACTCACAACAGCTTCGACCCTGGGCAATTAAAGGAAGGAGCGTGTTCGGAAAGAAAACATTAATATTTCTGTAATTTGTGAATTCTATAAGAATATGAAATTAAATGAGTGAAAAATGGCATATATTGCGCAATTTCTTTTACAATAACCAGCAGAAATTCGTAGCAAAACGGTATGGAATGATTTATTCAATAAATGATTATTTAATTGTAAAATTGTTTTGATTTATGACTGCTGGATAATTCCCGGATAACCCTGATGTGGCAGAACCACTGCTTATTTGTGGATTTCCCCTCTCTTTCACATGTATTTTCCCTGTATTTTCATTTGTTATGCCCGCTCCCCATTCGGGAGGGCTCCCACGAAGGGGATTCATTCACCTCCCGAACGGAGACCACCCGAATACCTCATTTGAATGTTAGTATAGAATGTTCACACCTCCCAACATAAGTGTCGAAACCACAAACCACAAACCGCAAGAGAAACAATTAATGAGTGCTTCCCTGGCTGGCCGCCACCCGTACAGGCAAACGCCACCAGGGGGAATATTCGTGGATTGTTTCCTGACTTGTTCGTATCCCAAACGAGGGCCTCCCTGGTGCACCATTGGAACATTCACACCAATTATTCAGAACGCTCGCACCCGCAACATAGGTGTGATACTGCAAGGGAGTAATTCATGAGTGGGTCCCTTTACATTCTGAGTAGTTCCTGAGTGGCTGAAGGCAAGGAATTAGCAGAGGTAACCAGTTGGGTCACCAGGGGTCCGCTACACCCGGTACAGAGCCTGAGAATGGTCCGTGATGGCCAATGGGATTAGATGGCTTCTTTCTGAGTATTCGTCAAAAGAACTGGAGACCCCACAGTCTCGCAGGGTCTTCTATAAACCAACAACGCTTATGGCTTTGCATGGGATTTAATTAATGATGTCTGGGGTGTGACAAACTGAGCCTCGTCACGTGTGCTTGGAGGGGCTTACTGGCCAGTCTCTTACCAAAAGACTATGAGCCCTTTAAAAACAATGTGAACAGACTTGGTTCGTAGGATTTTATATTTGGTTCGGGAACCGAAAAGCCACACGAACCGGAGCCCATCCTGGAGCTTGTTAAGCCTAATTGCTACTTTGTAGCAATTTCCACCTCAGTGTTCTAACTGTTCATCTGGGTTTGCCGCAATTCCTATGGACGACCATGAGGTGGCGGCCATCTTGTTCCAGCAAATGCAGGAATCGGTGTTTGGGCATGAATGGAACTGAAAATGGACACAGAAACTCCCGAACAATGCTGGACTTCCAGCATCGCCTGCGTTTGGTTCTACAACACTTAGAAATACACTCTTTGGTGGAAGCGTTCCCATGAACAAGGGGATCAAGCTCCATGGTAAGACTATTGACTCTGTTCGGTAGTTTGTTCCTTTTTATACTACCAAACTAGACCGACCGCAACCCCTGATTCTCTGGAACTGTTTTGGGCATGGGACCATGCGGGCGGTCAGGCAAATTGTGACTTCCAGGATATTCCTGAAGCCCTGAACTGAACTGGGTGATTTTTTGTTATGTTGGTCACCCAAATCATGGCTATCAGGTGATGTAATTTTTGTGGGGATTTTGTGTTTTAAGGTGTTTTGGGGGTTTTGTAAAAATGTATGTTTTCTGTGCCTGGAGATAATTGAGTTTAATGCAGTGCTTGACTCAATTATCTCCCAGGTACAGGGGAGGGATTGACCTATTTTGTATGGGAGTGTCCTGACCTGAGAGCCAATGTAATCGTGTATATGTTTTTACTGTAGTCTACTCTCTGGTCCCGGGGGGAGTGCCTCTTGCATGGGGACCTGCATATAAGGCCAGTTGTAGCTGCCATTAAAGAGACTGGTTTTACCCTTCATGAAGTCTAGGCTCATGTTTGGGGAATTGGCGAGCTATATTCACTCTGCGGATTGCTGTAATAACTATACTCTCTTGTAAGAGCAGCCTGCTTCGCTCTCTGGACAAGGAGAGGTCTACCTACTGTAAGCTGGATCCTGGTTTTGGGTCCAGGGTGGGTGGAGGACAGCGAGACCGCAACCAAGCTGCGGTGGTTTGTGGAGTTTACGGGAGTTATGGTGTTCCAGTGCGGTGCTTATGGTGCTCGCAAATAGTAGGAATCAGTGATTGACGGAGGTACCCGGTCAGGGTGCCAGGCGGACCATCACAAGCACTACCTGTGAAATCCGGCAGCAGACCCGAGCGATGGACTCCTCACACTCTCCAGACGCCCAGGTAGGCACTAATATCCCGTCCCGACCCTTAATCCCGATTCCTACTGGGGTACCCCACAGGACTTTGGGAAAGACCAGAGGGAGGATCCCACCTTAGAGAGATATAGGTGGTTGTTACCAGTACATCCATGAAGAATGTCCCAAATCCCAAGCACAGTAGTGATTAGTTGTGAATATAGCTCCCAATCCCCCAAACATTAGCCTAGACTTAATGAAGAGGTAAAATGATCTGTTTAGTCCAGGCTTAATGGCCTGCTTTTATACAATACAGGGACACAGAAAACACGCCCATGACACTCCCATAAACACACCCACAAAATGTCTCCTAAACGCCATGTCACTATGACTAAGCATAAAATGACAAATTATAGAAAACACACAAAAATACACATTTCACATAAAGGAATGCTACAAACATTCACGGAGTCCTGTCGGAACTAGGAAAAGATTCTTCCCCATCTATTATTCATGTACAGGGAAGTACCCCAGGAGTCAACCTGAATCTCCTGCTTTGAATTATTGTATGGGAGAAGAGGCTTCCCTTGCCCAATATGCTACCGACCACCCCAGTGGGGGTAGAGCAAGTCAGCTTAGGGACTGACGAGCCCCACGGAGAGACAGCAAGCCTCCCAACTGCTGAGAGAATTTGGCAATATGTTTTCTGCCATACCAGGGTGCACAACGCTAGCGGTACATCGCATGGAAACCCCAGGTCAGGCACCCCTCTGGCAGCAACCATATCACATCCCCGAAGCCGTTAGGGAGAGCATGCACAAAGAGTTTCAGGACATGTTAGGGCTAGGAGTCATAGAACCCTCTCAGAGTCCTTGGGCTTCCCCGGTAGTTTTGGTGCCTTAGCGGTTTGGTACAACCTGTTTTTGCATCGACTACCGCAAGCTCAACGACCGGTCAGTTACGCATACCCTAATTATTTGACCACTGTCGACTGTGCAAAGGGTATTGGCAAATCGCTCTGGAGCCTGACGCTATTCCAAAGTCGGCATTCGTCACCCCATTTGGCTTGTAGCAGTGCCTCTGCTATGTTTCAGAGGATGGCAGACTGGCTCTTGGAGGGATTTCAGGACTTCACATGTGTGTATCTGGATGATATTGCTATCTTCAGCCGCACATGGAAGACCACCTAGAGCACATCTCCGTGGTACTCAAACGGACTCAAGCCGCCAGTCTGAAGCTTAAGCCAGACAAATGCCATGTAGGGATAGCAGAGGTCCAGTACCTGGGGCACAGGGTGGGCTTTAGTAAATAGCGACCCGAGCCAGCTAAAATTGAAGCCATAACCCAATAGCCCCAACCCCTCACCAAAATGGAATTAATGGCCTTTTTGGGGACGGTAGGTTATTACCTGAGGTTTGTACCGGACTACAGCACCATAGACTACAGCCCCTTACAGACTTTACCAGTAGGTCCTTACCCAGGCAGATTTTATGGTCTCCAGAGTGTGAAGACGCATCCCAGAAGCTGAAAGCAACCTTGAGCGAGGCACCTGTATTAGCTGCACTAGACCACACATTTCTCATTCATGCAGATGCCTCAATGTTTGGACTGGGAGCCGAATTAAGCCAGGTTAGGGAAGACGGCATGGAGCATCCAGGGCATATCTGAGCAGGAAGTTGTTACCTGGGGAAGTCAGTTAGGCCACTGTGGAGAAGGAGTGCCTAGCCCTGGTGTGGGCACTAAAGAAACTACAGCCGTACTTGTATGGGCGCTCCTTTACTGTCATGACTGACCACAATCCCCTAATCTGGCTTAACAGTGTAGTTGGAGATAACCCCAGGCTGTTGCGATGGAGCATGGCACTGCAGCCTTATAACTTTACAATGTAGTATCGACCAGGGAAGCAGAATACCAATGCAGATAGATTATCTCAGCAGACGGAACTAGAAAAATAACCAACACTTGATCAGACATCACCAAGCCAACCCATTGGGGTCTAGGCAGGTATGCCTGTAGCGTGCACTGCCTCCTAGCAACCTCTCTGCTATGCGGTACAGTAGACCCAGCTCCCAGAAGTACCGTTCCCCCTCCTTTCCTATCAGACCCATGTCTGCCCTGTCTCTACGTGCCTGGAGGACCGGGTCGGACACTATCTCCCTCCCTAACTCGACCGGTGTATCCCAGGGAAGGGGTACTGAGGTGTGAGCGGCAGTATTGGGGACTGGGGTAGGAGGTTTTCCCGGGGGGTCTGCTTACAGGGGTGGCTACCGGAAACAGGTGTAGGGGGCCGCCTTCGAGGGGACGGGGTGTAGGGACAAGTGCCTACCTGATCCTCAGAGTGTGAGCTGCCGGGTCATCACAGGGTACTAATAAAAATTGCCTACTTTGGAATTCGTTGGAATTCGTTTTCTACAATTAACAATCACAGGGTAAGCTTCATCGAGGGTCTGGACGAAGACATAGGTGGAGGTGAGGTGGCCCAAGCCATTGCCGAGCAACACTTCTGCGGGTAGCCGATCCATGAGGCCAACTTCAACTCTCTGTGCTCTCGTGCCACAGTCAAGGTGAACATGGGCAGTGGGTAAATAGTGGACATCTCCTCCGGCCACTCAGATGGCGACGGTAACCCCCGTCCTCTCTTCTTCTGGGATAAGCTGGGGTTGCACCAGAGTTAGGGTGTCTCTGGTGTCTCATAGCCCCTGGACCTTGAGCCCGTTTAGCCACACTGGCTGTCTGTCGTGGTCCCAGTTATGATGGTGGCCTGGACTAGGTTCGCCTCATGCAGGATGGTCCAGGCTTCTTCCATAGGGCTCTGGAAATCTGTGGGGTCATCTTGGTAGCAGAGGGCTGCAGTTCGCGGTACAGTAGGTGCTACAGGGGTGACCCACTATGGTCTGCCCTGGTTTTGGGGACAGTTCAGCTTGATGTGGCCAGGCTGGTTGCACTGGCAGCATCGCTGGTCTGCCCTGGGGAATGCTCACTGGGAGGGTGGCTGGCCCGGGAAGCCACGAAGGGTAGCTGTGGTAGTGGGGTTGGGTTGTAGCAGAGGTCGGATTGGGTGTCGGGACCGTCGAGTATCCACATACTCGTCAGCCCATTTGGCTGCTTCAGTCACGGTCTTGGGCTGCGGTCTCCAGGGCCGGACTGGCCCACCGGGATACCAGGAAATTTCAGCATTCACCAGCGCGTGAGGGCGGGAGAGCAGAGCCAATGCAGCTCCCCCAGCGGCCGCCAGTACAAGTCCCCCAGCGGCCGCCAGCAGACCTCCTCCAGCGGCCGCCAGTACAAGTCCCCGAGCGGCCGCCAGAAGACCTCCCCCAACGGCCGCCAGTACAAATCCCCCAGCAGGTATTAGTAATGTGTGTCAGTGTGAGTTTGTCTGTCTGTTATGGTGTGTGTGTCTGTCTGTCTTGTCTATGTCATGGTGTCTGTCTGTATGGTGTGTGTGTGTTTGTCTGTATGGTGTGTGTGTGTCTGTCTGTCTGTGTCATGGTGTCTGTCTGTATGGTGTGTGTGTGTCTGTCTGTCTGTCATGGTGTGTGTGTCTGTGTCATGGTGTGTGTGTGTGTCTGTCTGTCATGGGGTGTGTGTCTGTCTGTCATGGGGTGTGTATCTGTCCGTCATGGGGTGTGTGCCTGTCTGTGTCATGGTGTGTGTGTTTGTCTGTGTCATGGTGTCTGTGTCTGTGTCTGTCTGTGTCATAGTCTGTCATGGTGTGTGTGTGTCTGTCATGGTGTATATTTGTGCTTAAAAATAGTGTTTTTGCTCACCTTTTTTTTCCCCACGCAGCGTGCTGGTCTCCCCTCGACTGGCCCTGTGATAGAGAGACCCATAATGCAACACTGCCGGAACCGGCCTGTGATAGAGATACCCATAATGAAACACTGCCGGCACTGACCTGTAATAGAGAGAGACCCATAATGCAACACTGCCGGCACCGACCTGTAATAGAGAGAGACCCATAATGCAACACTGCCGGCACCGACCTGTAATAGAGACACCCATAATGCAACACTGCCGGCACTGACATGTGATAGAGATACCCATAACGCAACATTGCCATTACCGACCTGTGATAGAGATACCCATAATGCAACACTGCCAGCACCGACCTGTGATAGATATACCCATAATGCAACACTCTCGGCACCGACCTGTGATAGAGATACCCATAATGCAACACTGCTGGCACCGACCTGTGATAGAGATACCCATAATACAACACTGCCAGCACCGACCTGTGATAGAGATACCCATAATACAACACTGCCGGCACCGACCTCTGCTAGAGATACCCATAATGCAACACTGCTGGCACCGACCTGTGATAGAGATACCCATAATACAACACTGCCAGCACCGACCTGTGATAGAGATACCCATAATGCAACACTGCTGGCACCGACCTATGATAGAGATACCCATTATGCAACACTGCCGGCCCCGACCTGTGATAGACCAATAATGCAACACTGCCGGCACCGACCTGTGATAGAGAGACCCATAATGCAACACTGCCGGCACCAACCTGTGACTTGAGATACCCATAATACAACACTGCCGGCACCGACGTGTGATAGAGATACCCATAATACAACACTGCCGGCTCCGGCCTGTGATCGAGATACCCATAATGCAACACTGCTGGCACCGACCTGTGATAGAGATACCCATAATGCAACACTGCTGGCACTGACCTGTGATAGAGAGACCCATAATGCAACACTGCCCACACTGACCTGTGATAGAGATACCCATAATTCAACACTGCCGGCCCCGGCCTGTGATAAAGATACCCATAATGCAACACTGCCGGCACGACTTGTGATAGAAAGACCCATAATGCAACACTGCCGGTACATCCCTGTGAAAGAGAGACCCATAATGCAACACTGCTGGCACCGACCTGTGATAGAGATACCCATAATGCAACATTGCTGGCACGACTTGTGATAGAGAGACCCATAATGCAACACTGCCGGTACCGACCTGTGAAAGAGAGACCCATAATGCAACACTGCCAGCTCCGACCTGTGAAAGAGAGACCCATAATGCAACACTGCTAGCACCGACCTGTGATAGAGAGACCCATAATGCAACACTGCCATTACCGACCTGTGATAGAGATACCCATAATGCAACACTGCAGGCACCGACCTGTGATAGAGATACCCATAATGCAACACTGCCGGCACCGACCTGTAATAGAGATACCCATAATGCAAGACTGGCGGCACCGACCTATGATAGAGATACCCATAATGCAAGACTGCCGGCACCGACCTGTGATAGAGACACCCATAATGCAACACTGCCAGTACCGACCTGTAATAGAGATACCCATAATGCAACACTGCCGACACTGGCTTGTGATAGAGATACCCATAATGCAACACTGCCGGCACCGACTTGTGATAGAGATACCCATAATGCAACACTGCCGGCACCGACCTGTGATAGAGAGACCCATAATGCAACACTGCCGGCACCGACCTGTGATAGAGATACCCATAAGCAACACCCATAATGCAACACTGCCAGCACCGACCTGTGATAGAGATACCCATAATGCAACACTGCCTGCTCCGGCCTGTGATAGAGATACCCATGATGCAACACTGCTGGCACCGGCTTGTGATAGAGATACCCATAATGCAACACTGCCGGCACTGACCTGTGATAGAGATACCCATAATGCAATACCCATAATGCAACACACTGCCTGCTCCGGCCTGTGATAGAGATACCCATAATGCAACACTCCCAGCACCGACCTGTGATAGAGATACCCATAATGCAACACCGCCGGCACCGACTTGTGATAGAGATACCCATAATGCAACACTGCCGGCACCGGCTTGTGATAGAGATACCCATAATGCAACATTTCCAGCACCGAACTGTGATAGAGATACCCATAATGCAACACTGCCAGCACTGACCTGTGATAGAGATACCCATAATGCAACACTGCTGGCACCGGCTTGTGATAGAGATACCCATAATGCAACACTGCCTGCTCTGGCCTGTGATAGAGATATCCATAATGCAACACTGCCGGCACCGACCTGTGATAGAGATACCCATAATGCAACACTGCCAGCACTGACCTGTGATAGAGATACCCATAATGCAACACTGCTGGCACCGGCTTGTGATAGAGATACCCATAATGCAACACTGCTGGCACCGACCTGTGATAGAGATACCCATAATGCAACACTGCCTGCTCCGGCCTGTGATAGAGATACCCATAATGCAACACTTCCAGCACCGAACTGTGATAGAGATACCCACAATGCAACACTTCCAGCACCGAACTGTGATAGAGACACCCATAATGCAACACTGCCAGTACCGACCTGTAATAGAGATTCCCATAATGCAACACTGCCGGCACCGACCTGTGATAGAGATACCCATGATGCAACACTGCTGGCACCGGCTTGTGATAGAGATACCCATAATGCAACACTGCCGGCACTGACCTGTGATAGAGATACCCATAATGCAACACTTCCAACACCGAACTGTGATAGAGATACCCATAATGCAACACCGCCAGCACTGACCTGTGATAGAGATACCCATAATGCAACACTGCCGGCACGACCTGTGATAGAGATACCCATAATGCAACACTGCCGGCACCGGCTTGTGATAGAGATACCAAAAATGCAACACTTCCAGCACCGAACTGTGATAGAGATACCCATAATGCAACACTGCCAGCACTGACCTGTGATAGAGATACCCATAATGCAACACTGCCGGCACCGGCTTGTGATAGAAATACCCATAATGCAACACTGCCTGCTCCGGCCTGTGGTAGAGATACCCATAATGCAACACTGCCAACCTGTGATAGAGATACCCATGATGCAACACTGCAGGCACTGGCTTGTGATAGAGATACCCATAATGCAACACTGCTGGCACCGACCTGTGATAGAGATACCCATGATGCAACACTGCAGGCACTGACCTGTGATAGAGATACCCATGATGCAACACTGCAGGCACTGACCTGTGATAGAGATACCCATGATGCAACACTGCAGGCACTGACCTGTGATAGAGATACCCATAATGCAACACTGCCGGCACCGACCTGTGATAGAGATACCCATAATGCAACACTGCTGGCACCGACCTGTGATAGAGAAACCAATAATGCAAAACTGCCTGCTCCGGCCTGTGATGGAGATACCCATAATGCAACAGTTCCAGCACTGAACTATGATAGAGATACCCATAATGCAACACTTCCAGCACCGAACTGTGATAGAGATACCCATAATGCAACACTTCCAGCACCGAACTGTGATAGAGAGACCCCTTCAATACAGAACCACCAGGACTTAACTGCAATATTATTGCTTCATAGAAATTAAGATACCACAAACCACGTTGGAAACTGAGAATGATTTCCGAGATAAATAAGAAACACACGGCTGTAAACCCAACATTGAGTAGACAAAGTGATAACACTTTGAAACTCCACAACAATTACATGATTGTAAAAATCTCATTATCTAATGATGAAAATCACTCACAGCTTCTGATACTGATCGGTAGAACTGTTTATTCCAAAAAGCCTGGTCAATGTAATTTCAGTAAATCAAAACCGATTGTTTACTGATCTCTTTCTGTAGCTTTTAAGAAAAATAATGATATCTGAAGCAAAAAACAAATCTGGCCAAATAGTCCTGCATGTAATA
Source organism: Pelobates cultripes (assembly GCA_933207985.1). Classification (NCBI taxonomy): domain Eukaryota; kingdom Metazoa; phylum Chordata; class Amphibia; order Anura; family Pelobatidae; genus Pelobates; species Pelobates cultripes. The sequence goes on from OW240921.1 coordinate 118,457,774, forward strand.
CTGTGTATCGTCAGTTGATGGCGCCAAGAGTCTTCTGTTCATTCGTCAGTTTCTTATTCCATCCATTAAACCAGAACGCATGTGTTTTATGTAAAGAAATACATCTTAAACGTCCCTGGTTTTATTTAAGCATATCTTACCGCAGACCCAAACAATACAGCTTCCTCTGCAAATTAATCATTTCAACTGATTTAAGCAGCCGCAGCAAACACAAATATTGTGAGTCGTTCCAGCATCGGAAGTGTAAAACACACAATGCAATTCACCAATGCAAAGTGGGAAAGCACTCATCTGTGCAACAGCTTCTACCAGGGCTCATCTGTCGCATATCCCTGAAAAAGTGGAGGAAATTTGTGGCTATGATCGTTGTATAACACAGGTCGGGATTAATGTTGCAATTATTTTAAACACAAGAATAATATTATTGATTGCTATGTTTATTTTTATGCACAAAATGAGTGAGATTTTATGATTTCCTAGTAATTAGGACAGTAATCGTGACTATTTATTAACTTTCTGCGTGTGGCACTCTGACTGTCTGACGGGTCTTTGCGATTCAAACACTTTTGTTTTTCCCACCATTTTTCATGAGCTGAACTCAAAGATCTAAAACTTTTTCTCTGTACACAAAAGGCCCATTTCTCTCAAATATTGTTCACAAATCGGTCTAAATCTGTGCTATTTTCTTTTCTTTTTGTTTATTTATACAATATTTTACCAGGAAAGATACATTGAGATTTCTCTAGTTTTCAAGTATGTCCTGGGTCCACAAAACATTGCATTGTTACATTAGGTACAACAAAATACAAAAACAATATTAATACACAATATATACAAAATTTAACATAGAACAGGTAGGAAATATATAATCAACCATGACAGGTGCATTCTACATAGTTACATAGCTGAAAAGAGATTTGCGTCCATCAAGTTCAGCCTATCTCACATTTGTTTTTTTGCTGTTGATCCAAAAGAAGGCAAAAAACCCAGTTTGAAGCACAATTTTGCAGCAAGCTAGGAAAAAAATTCCTTCTTGACCCCAGAATGGCAGTCAGATTTATCCTTGGATCAAGCAGTTATTACCCTACATTGAAAGATTATATCCTTGAATATTCTGTTCTTGCAAGTATGCATCTAGTAGCCGTTTGAACATCTGTATGGACTCTGATAAAACCACTTCTTCAGGCAGAGAATTCCACATCCTGATTGTTCTTACAGTAAAAAAACCTTTCCTTTGCCTTAGACGAAATCTTCTTTCTTCCAGTCTAAACGCATGGCCTCGTGTCCTATGTAAAGTCCGGTTTGTGAATAGATTGCCACACAATGGTTTGTATTGGCCCCGAATATATTTGTATAATGTTATCATATCCCCTCTCAGGCGACGTTTTTCTAAACTAAATAGGTTTAAATTTGTTAACCTTTCTTCATAGCCAATATGTTCCATTCCTTTTATTAGTTTTGTAGCCCGCCTCTGCACTTTTTCTAGTGTCATAATATCCTTCTTTAGAACAGGTGCCCAACATTGCACAGCATATTCAATATGGGGTCTTACCAGTGATTTATAAAGAGGCAAAATTATATTCTTGTCCCGAGAATGAATGCCCTTTTTCATGCATGATACTACCTTACTGGCCTTGGCCACTGCTGATTGACATTGCACATTGTTGCATAGTTTGTTGTCGATAACAATTCCCAAGTCCTTTTCATGTGTTGTTATCCCTAATTCGCTTCCATTAAGGCAGGGCCGTCTATAATATTATTAGGACCCTGGGCAATGCATTTTCTTGGGCCCCCTGGGCCCTGCTCCTCCCCCCCCAACCCCTTAATTACACTCAACCCGCAATCACACTGACAGACATACTGACACATACGCACACAGACAGACATATTAAAACATTCTCAGATACATACTGACATACACATACACTGACACACAAATATATACTGGCAGACATATTGACACACACTCAGACATACTGACACACACACAGACACACAGACACACATTCATGAATACACAGACACATAAACTGACAAATATACTGACACACACAGACGCATACACTGACAGACCTATTGACACACACAAACAGGCATTCTGACACAGACACACAGGCAGACATACTGACAGACAAACACACAGACATACTGACACACAGACAGACAGACATACTGACAAACACACACACACACAGGCATACTGACATATACAGACACACACAGACATACTGACACACACACACACACACACACACACACAGACATACACATACATACTGACACACACACACACACACACACACACATACACACAGACAGACATAGACACACAGAGACATACTGACACTCACAGACATACATACACACATACTGACATGCACACAGACAGACATAGACACACACAGACATACATTTAGCCACCCTCCAGTTTCCTACCTTTTTCTGGAGGGTGGTTTCCCTGGTCCAGTGGCAGGCTGAGGCAGATGGGAGTTCTCCTCTGGAACTCCCCTCCTCCCTGCCTTTCTCCTCCCACGCGGTTGTGATCACCGGTGGGAGGAAGTGACGCGCGGTACTCACTTCCTCCCAGCCGGCTGCCAAACAGGAAGGGGCCCGGTCGCGCTGTTTAAGTGTCACAGCGCCCGACTGGGCCCCTTCTGCCACATGCCCAACGGGTGGCCCTTGGTGTATGGGCCACCCGGGGGCACTCTTTAGCGTGCGGCTGGTGTGGCTCTGTGCAGCCACCCCACCGGGTCCAAGGGGAGCTGCTCAAATCGCGGGGCCCACGAGGCAGCTGCTCTGGGGCCCCTCAGGAGCAACTGGGCCCGGGGCAGCTGCCCCGTTTGCCCCGCATTAAAGACGGCCCTGCATTAAGGGTATACGTTGCTTGTGTATTCTTTACGCCGAAGTGCATAACTTTGCATTTTTCAACATTAAATTTCATCTGCCATTTGAGTGCCCAGTCCCCCAGTCTATCTAAATTCATCTGCAGCAAAGTAATATCTTGCTCACATTGTATTGTTTTACAAAGTTTGGTGTCATCTGCAAACACTGAAACATGACTTTCAATTCAATCTTCAAGATCATTTATAAACATGTTTTTTCTGTTTTGAGATATGTAGAGAGGGATCTCTTAAAGGACTTTAGGCTTAGGGAAGATTTTAAATTGTGCGGGAGGTCGTTCCATAATTGCGGTGCTCTGTAGGAAAAGGAGGATCAGGCTGCTTTCTTTTTGTATTGAGGTAGACTAAGTAAAGTGTTGGTACTGGATCGGAGCTTATAGGAGGTGGGAACAGCCGAGGAGAGTATTCTGCTCAGGTAGGGGGGGAGCTTTCCAGAAAAGCTCTTAAACACAAGGCTGGAAAGATGAAGGATGCGTCTGGATTTCAGCGACAACCAGTTTAGTTCTTTTAGCATGTCACAATGGTGGGTCCTGTAATTACATTGTAGCACAAATCGGCAGAACGATAAAATGTGTTGAGTTTATTGAGGTGGGTTTGCGGTGCAGGTGCATATACCACATGCCCATAATCAATGATTGGCATCAGCATTTGCTTTACAATCTTTTCCTTTACTGTAGGGCTTAGGCAGGATTTGTTTCTGTACAGGGAACCTAGTTTTGGATAAAGTTTAGTGAGCACTCCTCCTTTGCCGAGATAATCCATCCACCTCACAGGTGTGGCATATCAAGATGCTGATTAGACAGTATGATTATTGCACAGGTGTGCCTTAGGCTGGCCACAATAAAAGGCCACTCTACAATGTGCAGTTTTACTGTATTGGGGTGCCTGGGGGGGACACCTATCTAAAGTGCCAGACACCATCGAATGTATGAATTTGCCCACTCAAGTCGGTCAGGTCGAGACCCCAATGAGGACGACAAGAATGCCGATGAGCTTCCTTGAGATGGTTTCTGACAATTTGTGCAAAAATTATTTGGTTACGCAAACCGATTGTTGCAGCAGCTGTCCGGGTGGCTGGTCTCAGACGATCTTGGAGGTGAAGATGCTGGATGTGGAGGTCCTGGGCTGGTGTGGTTACTTGTGGTCTGCGGTTGTGAGGCCAGTTGTATGTACTGCCAAATTCTCTGAAACACCTTTGGAGACGGCTTATGGTAGAGAAATGAACATTCAATTCAGGCAACAGCTCTATAGGACATTTCTGAAGTCAGCATGCCAATTGCATGCTCTCTCAAAACTTGCGACATCTGTGGCATTGTGCTACGTGATAAAACTGAACATTTAAGAGTGGCCTTCTATTGTCGCCAGCCTAATGCTCACCTTTGCAATAATCATGCTGCCTAATCAGCATCTTGATATGCCACACCTGTGAGGTCAATGGATTATCTCGGCAAAGGAGAAGTGCTCACTAACACAGCTTTAGACAGATTTGTTAACAATATTTGAGAGAAATAGGCCTTTTGTATACATAGAAAAAGTCTTAGATCTTTGGGGGCAAAAACAAAAAGTGTTGTGTTTAAAATTTTGTTCAGTGTAATAAACTGGACGTTCTGTCTCCATTAGCGTAACAATATCAGTCCCTCGGGGCAGGGTACCTTATTACAGGATAGACCCACCCCCGTAGAGATGCATTAATGGAGAACACTTAATTAACTCTCTGTACATTACATTTAATAAATACATCCTAGAAATGCAGCGTAACTCTAGCTGTGAAACAGAATGATCATCACGCTCAGCCAAAAAATTACAGATGGATGGAAGCTGTAACTTATCGTGAGATAATATCATATTAATGTGGCAGCAGAGGCCATAAATTGGATCCTTCAAGGTAACAAAATAGCTCTGTTAAAAACTAAGCCCGCCCCCAGGAAACTGCAATAAAAATCTTAAAATAGAAAAGAAAATATATATATATTTATATATGTAATGCTCAGTAAGTGTGATATTATATCCATAATGCCCCCACCCCCGCCTGTATAACAGGAGCAGCTTAGGATTTAAATACCAAGCGAGACTGAAGACTTAGTTTCCTGCAGAATCCCAATTTCACAGCCTGGCTCGCAGTTATCCTGGATAGAAATCACTTAAATAATATATTGTTACAGTACTTTCAAGAAGCAACCTTAATAGGCCCCACTAAACCTGGGATGGATTTCATTTAGGCTGAAATGAGGTGATTTGCATGTAATTTAGCAATCGTTTAAAAGCCAGTTACTATCACAATTAGAGATATGGAGCTGGGAGGGCGCAGTAAGAGGATCTTTCAGCGTCTGACTCGGACCTGCTGGAGCGTAATAAGCAGGCCTCCGATTTAAACGTGGAGACCGTTCTGATCCCGGATAAAAATAATGAATAAAACCATTTACAGCTGGACTTTTTAGGAGCACCTACTTGCCACTATAATGACACAATATGACACGAGTAGCAACAAAACAAATAACGTAAAGTTAGGGGCTGTTTTACTCTTTAATCCCTTAAAGTTAGATGTGTACATGTGGGAAAACATACATTTCCTGGTAATGCATTCAAAGAACTTAACAGAAATGAAAATTATTGTTGTAATTTTTTGCCATTTATAGGGGTATGTAGCGCATTGTGTAAAGATACCTAACCAGAGATACTTTCACATAATTATTAATACTGGAAAAATACTCATTTAAAGAAAATAGTCACAAGTTGTGATGATATAAGACAAATGTTCCTATAATCAATCTATCTATCTATCCATCTATCTATCTATCTATCTATCTATCTATCTATCTATCTGTCTATCTATCGTTTATTGTTAAAGGAACACTATAGGATCAGAAACACAAATGTGTATTCCTGACCCTATAGAGTTAAACTAACTATTTAGGTAGCTGTCCCTTTTATTCCCCTTAAAAAAAGATTTTACTTAGCTTTAACGTTTATTCCAGTGCTGCATGAGTTAGCTGACACTAGCATGCCTCAATCTGCCTCATTGGTAGACATTATCAGAATTGATTATCTCAGCCAACTACAATGTTTTCTCATAGGAAAGCATTGGATTAGCAGAGATTGTCAATTCTGATGACCTCCTGGCCTATCAGAATCAATGCATCTTTATGAGGAAAGTTCAGTGTCTCCATGCAGAGGGTGGAGACACAAATTGTCAGTCACACTGTGCAGCACTGCCCCAGGAAGCACCTCTAGCAGCCATATGAGGAGTTGCCAGTGGAAGTATCCCTAGGGCAGGCATAGGCAACCTTCGGCACTCCAGAAGTTTTTGGACTACACCTTCCATGATGCTTTGCCAGCATTATGGGTGTAAAATCCTTATGGGGGATGTAGTCTAAAACATCTGGAGTGCTGAAGGTTGGCTATCCCTGCCCTAGGGTGTAATGTAAAAACTACATTTTATTCTGTGTTTACTGCAAAAAGCCTGAAGGGACTGATAATACTTAACATAAAAAATACAACAATCTGTAGTTGTTCTGGTTACTACAGTGTCCCTTTAAGGAAGGATTAGTGATTATTTATATTTTCCATGGACTTAAATTATATTACCTTGCAATCTAATTGTAATTGCATTTTTTTTTTTGTGTAAAGCGTCAGTCTTTGGTTCTATGCAGACATTGTGTTAGATTGTTATTGTGTGTGAATAATGAGTTGATGATGTGTGTGTGAGTGTTTCTAAACAGGTTGAATGACATTTGAATGTGTACATTTCAGAGTGCTGTGTGTGTATGTGCTTTGCATTTGTTTTTAATTTGGGCTTCCAGTTACCCTCCGACATGCTTATCTCCCCCAGCAACAAAATGTTTGTATTTCTCTCCATCTTATTCCAAAATATTTGTCTTTCTCCATGTTTCACCACTGGAGCTTACAGCCAATCAGTGCTGCCCAGATATGGAGAGTCCTTTTTATTAGATTTTTAAACACTGGAATATCTCAGTATATTTTTATATCTTTGTATTGGATGGCCCTCGTTTTGAAATAATTAGCTTTCAGGAAACACTGTCTTTATATCTGAATCTAAGTAAATTCTGTCAGCCCAACAAACACAATCTAGAGAGTATAGAGAGACATTCGACATTGTTAATATAATCCGTATAAGTCTGTATATATAATGGTATAACTTTGCAATGCTTTCTCTGCCCGGCGGATGTCTTGTGCTGTGAATGCTGGATTCCTGTTAAACCTGATGTTCCGCCAGATGACAGCTACACGTTTCCTGGTGTCAGTTCTTTGGCATTTAACCTGGAGGACCTTGCGTTGCTCAGACCGCGAGTATCTGACCCGACATTTAAATACCAGGTGTCAGGTTTGATGAAAACTGATAACTTGAAATGTAAACGACCCCTTTGCTGGAACGAAGGACCTTTTGTGGACCTTGCACTACGACCGTGTGTAAAATTTTCAAATCTTATTTCAGAAGTGATTGCTGACGCTGTGAGAGCAGTGCCAAGGGGGCCTCTGAAGGAGGTTGTGGCCCATAGAAACATAGAATGTGACGGCAGATAAGAACCACCCGGCCTATCTAGTCTGCCCAATTTTCTAAATACTTTCATTAGTCCCTGACCTTATCATATAGTTAGGATAGCCTTATGCCTATCACACGCATGCTTAAACTCCCTCACTGTGTTAACCTCTACAACTTCAGATGGAAGGCTATTCCATGCATCCACTACCCTATTAGTAAAGTAATACTTCCTGATATTATTTTTGAACCTTTGCCTCTCTAATTTAAAGCGGCACTGTCATGCCGAATCCCGTTTTTTTTTTAACCCCCCTCCCGCCTCCACTACATCCAATTGACCCACTAGTCACCCCCAAATGCCCCTAAGCCCCCAGATTACCTATTTTTTAATCCTTATTTTCTGCCCCGATCTTGATTCAGGGCGCCGCCATCTTTGTGTGGGTAGGTGAAGTCCCTGTGGGACACGTCATCAGCCCACACTAGGCAGACACTGAGATTCCCGCACATGCCCAGTGAAACACCTGGACATGCGAACGGGAATTTCATCTATTCATTCATTCATCAGACAGACGAATGAGTGAATAGAAAGATCAGCCGAACAAACAAACACAATGTATCAGTGTTAGTTTGTTCGTTCAGTTTATTACAAGGAGGGAGCTACCGGCGTGCAGCTCCCTCCTTGTAATATGTAACTATAGAAGCGGCAGGGAGCAGTGCTCCCCACCACTTCATAAGCCCCCCAGTACCCCCTCTCACTCTATGGGGGTCAATATGACCCCCATAATAGCACAAGGGAGATTAAAATCTCCCAAATGCCCCTACTCGCTATACCGCGAGTAGGGGCATGTCTACTAAACAGTGAGCAGCCTATGACATAAATTACAATAAGGGGGGGCGGACCTATTGTCCTCCCCCCCTCCCCCACCCTGAGCGGCGGGTGGGGGCCATGAAGATAATGAGGGGGGGGGGACCTACTGTCCTCCCCCCCCGGCCCCCACCCCTGAGCGGTGGGTGGGGGCCCTAATAAAACAACAAGGGGGGGGACCTACTGTCCTCCCCCCCGGCCCCCACCCCTGCGCGGTGGGTGGGGGCCCTAGTAAAACAATAAGGGGGGGGACCTACTGTCCTCCCCCCCGGCCCCCACCCCTGCGCGGTGGGTGGGGGCCCTAACAAAACAATAGGGGGGGGACCTACTGTCCTCCCCCCCGGCCCCCACCCCCCCACCCCTGCGCGGTGGGTGGGGGCCCTAATAAAACAATAAGGGGGGGACCTACTGTCCTCCCCCCCCTGGCCCCCACCCCTGAGCGGTGGGTGGGGGCCCTAAATAAAGATATTGGGGGGGGACTTCTGTCCCCCCCCCGGCCCCCACCCCTGCACGGTGGGTGGGGGCCCTAATAAAACAATAAGGGGGGGGACCTACTGTCCTCCCCCCCTGGCCCCCACCCACCTAATGAAACAATAAGGGGGGGGACCTACTGTCCTCCCCCCCTGGCCCCCACCCCTGAGTGGTGGGTGGGGGCCCTAATAAAACAATAAGGGGGGGGACCTACTGTCCTCCCCCCCCGCCCCCACCCCTGAGCGGTGGGTGGGGGCCCTAAATGAACCCCCCCCCAATCAAGGTGACTAGGGGTCCCAAGCCCCTAGTCACCAACCCCCCACCCAAAAAAACCTATCCCCTACCTACCCACCTCACCCTACAAATAGTGAGGGGGGAATAAAATAACTAACCTGTAAAAAAAAAAAATTAAACTTACCATTTGACGTCTTCTTTTTTCTAAAATCTTCTTTCTTCAGCCCCCAAAAAGGCCAAATAAAAATCCATTACACCCGTCGCACTTTAAAAAAAACAAAAAAAAACGAGCGCAAAAAAAAATTAATCCAAGTTCGCCCTTCGAGGGCACGCCGCATACTGAGCTCCGCAGGAGCTATAAGCTGCTCACTGCTTACTACACATGCCCCTACTCGTGGTATAATCTTTATTTAGTATTAGTAAAGTTGGCTGAAAGACCAATTTAGGTCTTTCAGCCTTTTAGTAGATAGCTCCCTGATACCGTGGGAATTAGGGAGTTATCTACTAAGCGGTTGCAAGATGCAGCCACAGCAATGAATAGGATCAGAGTTTCATTCATTAGAATGAAATTCCGATCCGAATAAAGTGCCGAATTGCGTTCTAAAAGAAACGAACATACTGTTGTCATTCAGTTAGAACACAATTCGGCAGTTTTGTGGAAAGTGACAGGAAGCATTGTGGGAACACAGAGGGAAGGTGAGGATCATGGGAAAATTGCTCTGACCAGCGGAAATGAAGCACACTTTGCTCCTCCGCTGGTCAGAGCTGGTCAAGCGGAGGAATCCTCCATAAGGCAAATAGTCCCTACTTTGTCTTATGATTTTAAAGAAAACTAAAGAAGACAGGAAGAAAAGAATAACAGATCCTGAGAGAGGGGGAGAAGAGGAAGAGATTGAGGAAAGGTAAGTTCGGCATGACAGTGCCGCTTTAAGACTATGTCCTCTTGTTGTGGTAGCTTTTCTTCTTTTAAATATAGTCTCCTCCTTTACTGTGTTGATTCCCTTTATGTATTTAAATGTTTCTATCATATCCCCCCTGTCTCGTCTTTCCTCCAAGCTATACATGTTAAGATCCTTTAACCTTTCCTGGTAAGTTTTATCCCGCAATCCATGAACCAGTTTAGTAGCCCTTCTCTGAACCCTCTCTAAGGTATCAATATCCTTCTGAAGATACGGTCTCCAGTACTGTGTACAATACTCCAAGTGAGGTCTCACCAGTGTTCTGTACAATGGCATGAGCACTTCCCTCTTTCTACTGCTAATACCTCTCCCTATACAACCAAGCATTCTGCTAGCATTTCCAGCTGCTTTATTACATTGTCTTCCTACCTTTAAGTCATCTGAAATAATTAGCCCTAAATCCCTTTCCTCTATCAAATATTCTGTACTCTGCCCTTGGATTTTTACATCCAAGATGCATTATCTTGCACTTATCCACATTAAATGTCAGCTGTCACAACTCTGACCATTTTTTAGTTTACCTAAATCATTTGCCATTTGGCTTATCCCTCCTGGAACATCAACCCTGTTACATATCTTAGTATCATCAGCAAAAGGACATACCTTACCTGTATATTCCCTCTGTTGCCTGTCACTCACCCACTGCCTTACCCATTCAACAATATTGGAATCCAAACTTAATTGCAGATTGCAGTTTATTGATAAGCCTTCTATTTGCAACAGTGTCAAAAGCCTTACTGAAATTGGGGTGTGGCAGACTGAGCTACAGAGAAGACAGGTTTGGGTGGAGCTCTGACCCAGAGACCGGAAAGAACTAGATAAAACCGCTCAAAGGCTCCACTAACATGGCAAATCACTGCCCTCACACAGTAGACCTTATGGGGCGCAAAAGAAAAAAAATACGCTATCTGGAGGGCACTAGAATGCCAGATATTAGACTTTCATTGGATAGGCCTACCCCGCAGGTCCCCCCTAAGATGGTGCCTGAACCACTCAGCGATGAAGAGGCCCCAGGGGAATCTCGAGAAGGAGAAGAGACCAACACATCACCTTCGGTGGGGACACCCTCAATTGACCCAGAGTCCAATGAGGATTCCTCTCCAGCAACCAAGAGGGACATTAAGAACCTCCTGCTAGATATGCGGAAAGTGTGGAAAGAAAACCTAGCAGAAATGCGCATGGAGCTGGGGAACCTCAAACAGAGAATGGTTCAGATGGAAACAAAAGAAGCGACCAGAGAACAGGGGCTGCAAACCACCCCAGACCACAATCACTGAACAGGTCCAGAGACTCACCAAATCGATGACTGCACTAGAGCCTAGGCACAAGAGGAAGAATATCTGCCTCCAGGGAATTCTGGTGCCGATTGGAGGAGAAGCAATGATTGCCTTTCTCCGGCGCCTCCTAACCTTAATGGACATCAGAGGCAGCACAGATCCGGGACTAATAATATCAGCTTTCAGAGTCCGCAAAGTTGTTGCCACCCCGGCAGACTCACCGAGAGACGTGATTGCAGTGTCCAAAGACGTATCTGTACAGTATGCCATCTTGTCCACCTCGCTAATGTCGTAAGAATGTTATACTGTTCTACTGTTACATTTTTTCCATACTGTGAACCAGATGTATTTTGAGTGTGGAAACTCCAATAAAATACAAAAAAAAAAGCCTGACTGAAATCTAGGTAAGCAATGTCTACTGCACCACCCTGATCTATTATTTTAGTTACCCAATCAAAAAAATCAATAAGATTAGTTTGGCATGCTCTCCCTGAAGTAAACCCATGTTTTCTTTGATCCTGAAATCCATGTGTTTTTAGATGTTCAACAATCCTATCCTTCAACATGGTTTCCATTACTTTCCCCACTACTGAAATAAGGCTTACTGGCCTATAGTTGCCCGACTCCTCCCTACTACCTTTCTTGTCAATGGGCACAACATTCGCTAACTTCCAATCTTCTGGGACTACTCCTGTTAATAATGATTGGTTAAATAAATCTGTTAATGGTTTTGCTAGTACACCACTAAGCTCTTTTAATAGCTTTGGGTGTATTCCATCAGGCCCTATTGACTTATTTGTCTTTACTTTGACAGTTGAAATAGAACTTCTTCCTCTGTAAACTCATATGTAATAAATGACTCATTTGTCCTTTTTCCTAACTGGGGCCCCTTTCCTTCATTTTCATCTGTAAATACTGAACAACAATATTCATTGAGCCAGTCAGTTAGACCTTTATCCTCATCTACATACCTTCCTTCTTTTGTTTTTAATCTAACTAATCCTTGTTTTACTTTTCTTTTCTCATTTATGTATCTAAAAGATGTTTTATCCCCCTTTTTTACTGACTGTGCTATTTTCTCTTCTGTATGTGATTTGGAAGCTCTTATAACTTGCTTAGCCTCTTTCTGCCTAATCTTATAGATCATTCTGTCTTCCTCACTCTGTTTTTGTTTATAATTACTAAATGCTAACTTTTAGTTTTTTTTGTGCTGGGTGTCATGATGCAGAATGTCTGCTGAAATCTTTGCTCCAGCTATTATTATATAGAACAAAGAGGGGTCTGTTCATTAAATAGTGAATTGCAGTGATTTGAAAAGCAATATACTAAATCAGCAGAATATGAATAACGTTTCCAGTTGGAGTCAGTGGTTTAATCCATTTTTACTAATTTGGCCTGAATTGAGCGAGTTTGTCCTCAAGCCAGCACACCTTGCTGTTCAGTGTACAAGCTATACATTTGCGTTTCCAGGTTTTTTTCTGCCGTTACAGCAAAGTTTCACCAACATTTAGTACGAGTACGAGTTTCAAGACTGCACTGGCAGAAAACCCAAAACTCCTAAACAGAGCAAAACCTCTCTGCAGGAACGCACAGCCTGAGCAGTGTGTGATAGAAGTCAAATTACACCTTTCGCAGTGCAAAGCACCGGTCTGTAACCTGCTGCGGCCAAGGCCATATAAAGCCAAATTTAACTCATACGGTCTTTGGCACTCTGCTATTAACCTGAGATGACCAAATAACGGTACGGCATAGGCAAGGGATTTAAAATAAGATTTGGGGACCCCTGGGCTCTGGGTACTGCTATTGTATGATGGGAAAATCTTTGTTTGTTGCTTCATTACGTCATCAAGCCTGTCAATCAGGACCCAGGAGAACGGGATTGCCCTATGACAAAGGTGATACTGAACCCAGAATATGTACATCAACCAGTGACATCCTGTGAATGTAGTTTGAGGGATCATAATAAATCGATATTATCCTAGATGAATTCATACATAATTATTATTTATAATGCACAATCAATGTACAATAGATGGATTTACACTCAAACCAGTCTTCATTCTACGGGATTTAGTTGATGCATCGGTACCTGTGACATACCTTGGGAGAAGCTCCCTGATTGGTGGATTTGGAGCTCTGAACCAGATGAAGAGAGCTTCTGTTTGTACAGGAATGATATTAAGTTTAAGACATGAAAGATATTGTTTGTGTTAGATCTTGAGCTGTCTGATTCAGCAAGAAAATGGATCATCTTAGTCTGTAATACCTGTACTGGTAACAATCGGAATTTTTGTTTGACGAAAATGTGCAATTTACAATTTTGTTATTTTGCTGGAGATATTAGTACCAAATTTTGCAGTTTGCATGTACGTACCGGCTTTTGGTTGTGTGTGTGTCTGGTGCCCTTGGTATTGTGAGAAAACACATGGCTCCAAGCACAACCCTTGACACTTACCGTTCTTTTAGTTGTTTATTTTTACCCTTTAAGATAAAACATTTGCTAGCACTCTGTCTGAACCACGTATGGCATGAAATGTTATTCTCTATAAAATGGCGCCATGGCTTGCATTTTAACTCTCACTAAAATGATTCCTGATTGAAATGAGCACATCTGCTTTTGTAAGTGGATAATTGAAGTTACTAATTAATAGTCACCTAAAATATCCTCCTTTCAGGTCTTATTCTGGTATCACCTACTGAATGTTATATTCCTTAAAGGGGAAGGAGCACTGTAGTGGACTCAGTAAAGAAGCCGAACAAAAGACAGTATAAAACCAAAAGATAAAATACTCCCACTCGATAATTGCTTCTCAAAACAAGTGCGTATTTAAAAACTAAATCCCTACATTATGAAGCTAATTCACTATTCATACATTAGAGATTATAGCATTTAAATAAGCTGCAATAGCATGTATCGCCACCACATGGACTCTGAGTAGTACTGCACCCTAACCTTTCCACTTACTGTACAGGTGATACTCGAAAAATTAGAATATTGTGCAAAAGTTCATTTATTTCAGTAATGCAACGTAAAAGGGGAAACTAATATATGAGATAGACGCATTACATGCAAAGCAAGATAGTTCAAGCCGTGATTTGTCATAAGTGCGATGATTATGGCTTACAGCTCATGAAAACCCCAAATCCACAATCTCAGTAAATTAGAATATTGTGAAAAGGTGCAATATTCTAGGCTCACAGTGTCCCACTCTAATCAGCTAAGTAAGCCATAACACCTGCAAAGGGTTTCTGAGCCTTTAAATGGTCTCTCAGTCTGGTTCAGTAGGAATCACAATCATGGGGAAGACTGCTGACCTGACAGTTGTGCAGAAAACCATCATTGACACCCTCCATAAGGAGGGAAAGCCTCAAAAGGTAATTGCGAAGGAAGTTGGATGTTCCCAAAGTGCTGTATCAAAGCACATTAATAGAAAGTTATGTGGAAGGGAAAAGTGTGGAAGAAAAAGGTGCACAAGCAGCATGGATGACCGCAGCCTGGAGAGGATTGTCAGGAAAAGGCCATTCAAAAGTGTTGGGGACTTTCACAAGGAGTGGACTGAGGCTGGAGTCAGTGCATCAAGCGTCACCACATACAGACGGATCCTGGACATGGGCTTCAGATGTCATATTCCTCTTGTCAAGCCACTCCTGAACAACAAACAACGTCAGAAACGTCTTACCTGGGCTAAAGAAAAACAGACCTGGTCTGTTGCTCAGTGGTCCAAAGTACTCTTTTCTGATGAGAGCAACTTTTGCATCTCATTTGGAAACCAAGGACCCAGAGTCTGGAGGTAGAATGGAGAGGCACACACTGCAAGATGCTTGAAGTCCAGTGTGAAGTTTCCACAGTCTGTGTTGATTTGGGGAGCCATGTCATCTGCTGGTGTTGGTCCACTGTGCTTCATTAAGTCCAGGGTCAACGCAGCCGTCTACCAGGAGATTTTGGAGCACTTCATGCTTCCTTCCACAGACGAGCTTTGTGGGGATGCTGACTTAATTTTCCAGCAGGACTTGACACCTGCCCACACTGCCAAAAGCACCAAAGCCTGGTTCAATGACCGTGGGATTACTGTGCTTGATTGGCCAGCAAACTCACCTGACCCCATAGAGAATCTATGGGGCATTGCCAAGAGAAAGATGAGAGACGTGAGACCGAACAATGCAGAAGAGCTGAAGGTCGCTATTGAAGCATCCTGGTCTTCCATGACACCTCAGCAGTGCCACAGGCTGATAGCTTCCATGCCATGCCGCATTGAGGCAGTAATTGCTGCAGAAGGGGCCCAAACCAAGTACTGAGTCCATATGCATGCTTATACTTTTCAGAGGTCCAATATTGTTCTCCGTACACTCCTTGTTTTATTGATTGCATGTAATATTCTAATTTACTGAGATTGTGGATTTGGGGTTTTCATGAGCTGTAAACCATAATTATCGCACTTATGACAAATCACGGCTTGAACTATCTTGCTTTGCATGTAAATATTGTAAAGCACTACGGAATCTGTTGGCGCTATATAAATGGCGATAATAATAATAATAATAATAATAATGCCTCTATCTCATATATTAGTTTCCCCTTTTACGTTGCCTTACTGAAATAAATCAACTTTTGCACGATATTCTAATTTTACGAGTATCACCTGTATTCCCCCTTCCTGTAATGTAAGCATCCTTTAATTATTACATTTTACACAAAGGAAGTAAAACAAAGTGGCAAGGCAATTGGGCAAATAAGATGGACTCTGGGTTCCTGAGCTTACAGTCTGTATGTGGAAGCAGGACGTGTGCTCAGGAGACATGTTTGATTGATGCTCTGATATATTGCATATTGGTAGATTTTTATAAAAGCGGAGCAGAAACCCCTGAAACATACCTCCCAAAACAGACAAAGAAAGACATTTTAATTTTGTTTGAGGTGTGAGTGGTAATGAGTCCAAGCGAGGAACTGTGACTATACACAGAAAGGGTGTCAGTAAGCGGCTCTATCTATACCCTCAGAGGGTGTCAGTAACTGGTTCTATCTATACCCTTGTGACAGATCCCCTATCCCTGGATTGTCCCCCTTTTATTTTCTGTTGACGTGCTACACTGGGTGGTTTAGTATATGGGATTCACCGGACCTCTGAGACCCATTTGGTTCGTATACCGACCAAACGGACGAACAGCCAGATCACTCAGGGGAGTCGTGTGCCACTCATTGACCCTGTTAACCCTTGTTCTTACCTCAGTAACCGCAATTAACCCAATGTTCTGAATGGTCAGCTGGGTGGCCGCTGTTCGTTTGAGCGAACACGTGGCGGCGGGCATCTTTATACACGAACGCATACCGCGGTGTTTGGTCGTCAATGGCATGGAACTTAAATTGGACACTCGACAGTGTGA
The DNA here is from genome assembly GCA_933207985.1 of Pelobates cultripes. Taxonomy (NCBI): domain Eukaryota; kingdom Metazoa; phylum Chordata; class Amphibia; order Anura; family Pelobatidae; genus Pelobates; species Pelobates cultripes. The sequence goes on from OW240921.1 coordinate 118,474,360, forward strand.
ACACCGCAGGGACTTCCATCTATCCTTATTGGGTTCGTATGAGAAGAGCTGCGTTCTTTGGGCACAAGCTCCCGAACAAGGGACACAGATTGAGAGTACGTACGGACAGTTTAATTTGTATATTTTGTGTGTTTTGTACCCCTGAAGGAGACTTGCCGCACAGCCTAATTCTATGGAACTATTCTGGGCAGGCGCATCGTATGCGGTTGGTCTAAACTTTACCCTGGCATTTCTGTGGCATTTGTGGGATCTGAGCGCTTCTTGGATATGTTGGGCGCTCAGATCCAGGCTATCCAGGGATATAGAACCTGAGGGTGTACCAGTTAATATTATATGTATTTTGGGGTGTAATTATTGTATGTAATTATTGTGTCCTGGACCTGAGAGATAATGTAATTTCAGTGTGTACTTTGTCATAGTCCCCTCTCAGGTCCAGTGGGGAATGCCCCTGGAATATGTTATAGTAAACCTGCATATAAGGTCAGTTGTGGTTGCCAACAAATCAGTTCCTGCTTACCCTTAACACAGAGTCTCATCTCATGTTTGGAGGGAACAGCTATATCAGCTATACCGTGACTTGGCTTATCATGATTAGGATTATTGTAGCATCACTCTAAATAGGGGGAAAGTGTAGCGGACTAGCCCCTGTACAAGAGTCTACCTCGGTTTCCTGGAGGGGGCTGCTTGCTCACCTCCTGCCCAGTGATTATGGTCCCGGGAAGATGTGACCTTTTAAACTCCATGGCTGGGCTTAATGGGATTTTTGTATGGCACTACTGGCCCTTTAAGAACCAGCCAAGGGCATATAATATAATATTGTAGAGACTTCGGACTATATAAATTATGCCGCACAGGACATTGCGCTGTCTACCAAAATTTGTGTATTTTAAAATGCTTTTGTGTATTGCTATTCCATGTATTCACATTGTATGCAGCATTCGGCTGATTGTTCGGTAAAATCACTCCGTTTACTATACAAGTGAAACTACTGAACAATCAGACCAACCCAGGGATAAGTGTGCCTCTGATTACCATTTGCAACAATGTTGCAAACCCCCAATTGACAATCGGTACTTTGTTCTATGGGTGGCCGCCATTCGGGAGTTTTACACGTGGCAGTGGCCATCTTAATCTCCTGAACAGCGGTGTTTTGCCGTCAAGTGTCTGGAACTAAAATCGGACACTCGACTAGGCAAACACCGCTGAGACCTCCAGACTTCCATAAATTCCTGCCGAAACTACCGAACGAGCCGCCGTTCGGTAGAAAGACTAATGCAAACACGGGGATTCACACGAACACCAGTATAGCCATGGATGGCAAACATTTTGTGACTTTTATTCTGCGAATGGAGACCGACCGCAAGGCCAAAACTTATGGAACTATTTTCGGATATTGTTGCCTGTGCGGTCGGTCAAAACTTTACTTGCCCCTAACTCCCGAACCCCTGGTCCGATCTGGGTGATTTTTAAAAATGTTATTCACCCAGATCAGGTCAATCAGGGGATATCATATTTAGGGGTGTACCCTATGTATTTAGGGTACATCTAGAACTTGGGGAAAAATATGTACCTTTTAATTCGTCCCTCCTCCCCAACAACTAAGCCCGTCATCAGGAGACCTGGGGTCTGTACCACCTACCCCCCAACCAGACCCAGAGGTGGGAGACCTTATCGACTGGTCCTGGGAAGACCCGCAGCTGACAGGTGGAGGGAAGACCAAGATCGCTCCACCGGTAGAAGTAGGGACAGTCGATACCTCTTCACAGTGTGCAACCCAGGGTAGAGGAGAGTGCTGTCCTCCCTCTCCAGCAGCCAAGTGTGATGTTGGGAGAAGAGAGAGGCGGTCTCTCTCCCCAGCGGCAGAGTGCCTTACAGGGAGGGGAGACAACCGGTCTCACTCCCCAGCGGCTGAATGTGATAGTGGAAGGGGAGACGGTTGGTCTTCCTTCCCCGCAGGACAATGTATTGGGAGAGGAGACAGTCGGTCTCCCTCCCAGCGAGAGAAAATGGTTCAGGGAGAGGAGACAGTCGGTCTCTCTCCCCAACAGGCAAGTGTGGTACCCGGCGGGGAGAGTGTTGTTCCCCATCTCCAGAAACCAAGGGTGTTATTGGGAGAAGGGACAGGCGGTCCCTCTCCCCAGTGGCAGAATGTCTTACAGGGAAGAGAGACAGCTGGTTTCACTTCCCAGCGGCTGAGCCTGTTATTGGTAGGGAAGACGGCTGATTCCCTTTCCCAACAGCGGGACAATTTATTGGAAGGGGAGATAGTTGGTCCCCTCCTACAACAAGGGAGAGTGTTGCAGGAAAAGGAACTGGCATCTGGGCAGAACGCAGGCGGCCTCTGCCCTCTCTTCCTTTTTGCCTTAGAACCTGACGGTGCACCATCTACACCAAGGACCACAGAACAAAGTTTCACTGGCCTCGACCGGTCAGTGTGTGTGTGAGACTGTCTGCCTGTAACTGTATGTGAGTGTGTGTGTGTGTGTATGTCGGTCTGCAAGTGTGTGTGTGTGTGACTGTCTGCCTGTAACTGTGTGTGTGTGTGTGTCACTATCTGCTTGTAACGGTGTGTGAATGTGTGTGTGAGACTACCTGTAACTGTGTGTGTGTGTGTGACTGTCTGCCTGTAACTGTGTGTGTGTGTGTGTGACTGTTTGCCTGTAACTGTGTCTGTGAGACTGTCTGCCTGTAAATGTGTGTGTGTGCTACTGTCTGCCTCTAACTGTGTGTGACAGTCTGCCTGTAACTGTGTGTATGACTGCCCGTGACTCTATATGTGATTGTCTGCATGTGACTATGTCTGTGTGTGTGACTGCCTGTAACTGTGTGCTTGACTGTGTGTGACTGCCTGCAATTGTCTGTGTGTGACTGCCTGCCTGTGATTGTGTGATGCTGCCTGTAACTGTGTGTGTGGGGGTGCAGAGGTTTTGTAGAAGGGGGCAGTACAGGGGTTTTGTAGAAGGGGGTAGACGGAGGTTTTACAACATTTACAAATTTGTGCAATACATTATATAAAAAACATTATTAAAAATTTGTGGGGTTTTTTACATTAAAGTATTTATTGTTTTTTTTAATTGGATTGTGTTTAATTGGATTAATGTATTTTCTGTATTGCCTGTACTGCTGTTTCCGCCGAATGCAAATGGCGGTTTTGTATGGGGATTTTCTTTCGTTTCACGAACGGCACTTTAGAAAGCCGTTCGTGAACCGAACGTGATACCCCCTAATAGCCCACACACTTAGAGGCGTGTGGCGCTAGTTAACCGATTGCAACATTGTTGCAATCGGTTATTAGAGGCTCTCCTGGGTGGCCGTCGTTCGACTACCGACCATGCGGCGGTCGGCCATCTTGGATCCCTTGTTCTTCAGCGGGTCCGTGTCGTCGAACGCATAGCATTACCAATAGTTATTCGACGGCACGAACACCGCTGAGCCTCCAGGACGTTCGGGAGTTTCAGGACCAGGTTCACTAAAAGCAATCGGTTCTTTTCATGTGTTTTGAAAGAAATGTGTTTTCTGTGCGGCGTTCGGTTATTTTAGCTGGGATCTGAGCGGCAATCTCACGAATGATGCGCCCAGACCCCAGCTATCTACCGAACGTCCATTCGTGTAAATCCACCGTATATTGTAACAGTTGTAGATTTTTGTGTGAATTGCCGGTTCTGCTGCACGAGGGGATAATCCCCTTAACGGTGCATTCTGGGAGGATGATCCCTCTCGTGCAGCAGTGCCTGATGGGAGAAATATGTTGTACTGTAAGTCCCCCATGTAGTCCCCTCTGGGAGTGCCCCTGGGGAGGAACTCAGGAAACCCCTTGCCTGGGGACTTGTATAAATTGTCGTGCCGATTAAAGGATTTCAGTTGACTCCCAAAACTGTGTCTCGTCCGGTTATTGGGAGGTTGGGGATATTGCCTTGGTGTTTTCAGCGCTTGACTGTGGATTCGTTTCTGGACCAGCGGAATTCGTGGATTTTATATTGGCGTTCGGCTACAGATTGCATGGACAGTGTTCTTTGTCTTGTGGCCCCTTATCTCTCAGCTCAGGCTGTGTGTACTGAAAAGAAACTCCTAGCTCTGCTATAGGCATATCCTTACATCTTGTCCGTTATTCAGGACTGAGCAACATCAGAAAAGACTCAGCACAGAGCTTTTATTTTCCTTCTCGGAGTAAAAAATACCTGTATAGCAGCCTTCTTTATTAATAAGTAATTACTGCACATCACATGTCCACATGTAGCACTAAGCGGCTGGATACAGTTGGAATATAAGGGATGTGTGTGTATAATGATCACAATGATAGGAAAAACTTTTTGTTACACTGTAAGGTTAATTAGGGAAATAAAACGCCCCTAACAGGACAGTGAGTAAGGATTATAATAAAAATAATAATCTATTATGTAATTTTATGTACGTGTTAGAACGGAATGCAATAAAATATGGTACAATATGATGGCGTATTATAATGTGTAATAAAATGTGACGATTAAATGTAGAGGAATCTGATGGAATGTTTTACGATGATGGAATGTAGTGGGATCTCATGGAATATGGTAGAATATGATAAAATGTAGGGGGATCTAATGGAATGTGATACAATATTATGGAATGTAGTAGGAGCTAATGAAATGTGGTACAATATGATGGTGGAATGTAGTGGTATCTGATGGGATGTGGTACAATATCATCGAATGTAGTGGTATCTGATGGGATGTGGTGGAATGTAGAGAGATCTAATGAAATGTAATACAATACGATGGAATGTGGTACAATATGTTAGAATGTTGTGGGATCTGATGAAATGTGGTACAATATGATGAAATTCAGTGGTATCTGATGGGATGTGGCACAATGTGGTGGAATGTAGAGAGGTCTAATGAAATGTAGTACAATGTGATGAAATGGAATGGGATCTGATGGAATGTGGTACAATATGATAGAATATTGTGGGATCTGATGGAATGTGATACAATATGGTAGAATGTTGTAGGATCTGATGGAATGTGGTACAATATGATAGAATGTTGTGGGATCTGATGGAATGTGGTACAATATGATAGAATGTTGTGGGATCTGATGGAATGTGGTACAATATGATAGAATGTTGTGGGATCTGATGGAATATGGTACAATATGATGAAATACTACAATATGGAATGTGGTGGGATGCGAAATTGTGGTTCAATATAATGGTAAACTATGACATGTAATAAAAAATGTGTTGGGATGTGGTGGAATGTGATGGAATAGGGTGAAGACAACTTTTTACCTATCACTATCCTTTAAGAAATGCATATCTCAATTATGTGTGTGTTTTATTTGTGCTTCTGAACAACAGGGTTGGAATATTGAAATACATACTTAAAGCTAGGGTTTCACTTACAATTTGAGCATATCTACTAAACCCTATTATCAAGTCATTTCTAAAAATATATTTAAAAACAAAACAAACCAAAAGAAAACGACAAACCAAAGATATTTGACATAACAGGTTTTGACTTTTAATCCTTAATTTGTGCTATTATAGGAGTTGTTGTATGGGTGACAGGAATGTACTGTCCCGTAGTTCATGGCTTTCCCCCTCTGATTGTCAGGCCGTACCAACCAGCAAGGCTCTTTCTTTCTTAACTTTTCACAAGAACGTCCAGTGCTAGAACACAATCAGATCACTTACCATACTTCTTGATCAGTAATTTCCTGGCACAATATTTAACGGTTGACCTTACTATATTTACCTTATTGACCTTACTAGACCCACTTCATTTGTTTTGGTTGAGATGTGAAAGACTGGCCTTAAGACTTTAAAATGAACAATGTAGTTCCTAGTAGATGACACTTACTGTTATGGACAGGACTTGCATCCACAACATTAACATCAGCATGTCAGACAACTCTTAATGAATTATGAAATAGTAGAGACAATGCCAAAAACAATACTTTTTTTTCCAATCTATTGAGAATAGTTCAAAATGAACTCAACAAGTAGTATAAAAATTATACATAAATATGTTCTTATGCATGATTTCATGTCAGTCCATTTGGGTGTCGATACCACGAAGAGGTGAGATAATGAAAGTAAACCAGTGACGGAGATAAGAATATTGAAAGGATATGATACGGGATCTGACAGTGACCAACATCACTGAATCAAGAGATCTTTATGTTTTAATTGTTTGGAAAGGAGAATGACAAAAAAACAAATAGGAGCAATGAGTCCTTTCACATGTCCAGTGTGATAATCTATTGCAAACAAGAATGTGACCCCGGCACCATTTTGATGGGGGGGAGGGGGGTTCACAGTTGGCCAATTTAGAAAATAAACAAAAACAAATGACCACTACCAACAAATATCTGTATATGTTCCTGGCCATTTTGCCAGATTATGGTTTCTTTGACACCAAACTGATTTATTTGCCTAAGTGTTGAATAGAGATTGGTGCTGTGTTTGCTATGTCAAACAACACATGTATATAGGTCCCGTCACTTGCCCTGGTGGGAAGTGTTTCCTACGTTCACTCCTGAGGAAGAGTCTGGCTGCTGGAACAGCTATATTTGTATCTCGGTGGGCGCTTTAGGAATCCGTCTTAAGAGATGACATTCTGTCTGAATGATGTAACTATATAATAACCCTCCAGCCTCTGAATGTCAGAAACAGCATCTTAATATCTGGAACATTCTTTAAATCTCTAGAATAGCTTCTGAATCTCCAGAATGTGTACGTTCAGACTATCAAAGACTGTGTTTAATATATCAACATTGTGCTTGCTAATGGCTAAATTCCTAGTTGAGACAATTAAAATCCGGGCCGAGGCTCCAAGTCAGAAATGGGAGCTCATTTTTTATTATCATACATTTTTTTTTTCTTTTGGGATAGTTTATGAAAGGTTCTTTTTTTCCTCCTACCTAACTCATAGAACCATGGCTTGTTGTACTCTTTTGAAACAAAGTGCTTTGATTTTCCATTTTTTTTTTTACAATAGGAATATCCTCTCCTTTTCATATAAATATAAAACTAAATAAATATCTCAACCAGAGAGGCCATTCCTTTCTTTAAGACTCCAGGATGTCCAAAATCTTTTTTTTTTCTGGAAGTTCCACCATTGCCACCCAACTCTTGTACATCTTTCCAGCCCTCCCGTATATTTGACACAATGCCCCATATAGGCCTATTTCACACGTGTGTCTGCATTCGCCTCTGAAGAGGCCTGCTTGGGTCAGAGTTTTGAGAGGATGACTGAGAGTAGTGTGAAGAAGAGGCTGATGCCTTGCTCGACTTGTCGAACTGAACGTAGCCGTCTTGCTTTCCGCTGCTGCTAACACTGCTGTCACACTGAGTGTCCAGGAATGAGCTGCTGTCGCTCATGGATCCTCTCTGAAACTCCCGCTCGCAAAGCTCAATGGAACTGCTGCCCATGCCCAAGACAAAGCGCTGGCTGTAGTCATAGAGGCGATTCTGGCCACTCAGAGTGGTGTAAATGTTGGTGAAAGACATGCCTGTAGGAACCCGTTGCTTATTTGCTGGTCGAAGGTCCGGCTGGCAGTTGGAAAGGGAAATTGTTGGCGTTGAGTGATGGTCCTTGAATGTGTTTACACTGTAGTAGCCATTGGTTGGGTCCTAAAATAATACATTTGAGATAAATAATTAGACGTAATACTTTCGATCATCATATATACACAGCAAAGCTCAGTTTTAAATGTACTACTCCTCACATTCCCATAAAGAAATTAGAAAAGAATCTTTGAAAAATACTTTACATTTTCAGAAAGTTGTTATTGGGGAGGTCCAATCAAGGTAAAAAGGTTAGATATATCCTGGCCATAATCTGCCAATCACACAGAACTGCCCCCTAACAGCAGACCATGCAGAGAGCCCTGTTACAGAGCTTTCTGCATGGTTCTAGGGACAGTTCCTTAGTGTCCTCAAAAGTGGGACACCAGAGTATAAACTCAGGATGGAGGAGCAGGACCCTGAAATAGGCACCGCTCTGCCGAAAGTTGGGAGGACAGTTTGTAGGCCTGGTATGATTATAGAATGTGTAGATCATAGGGATTCAGAACATAGTTCCCAGCAGTGACCAGGATAATATGTTTCACTGGATCCTGTCCGATCCAATCTCATTCTCTCTATCTGGTGTTATTCACTTTGAAGTAATGGTGCAGGCTGGAGATACCGAAGTTGAGTATAATCATACAAGGAAACAAATAGGTGGTGGGTGCTCAAATACTGCTGTATAAATATTGACAAGTAAATAAAACTGAAAAACAACATTTTTTTTCCCCCGAGGGAACATTATCTAGTTAATGTGTTTTTTCTTTTTCTGTTTTCTATGCATGCATTTAATAATAAGGCCCAGAGCTTCCAGAAAAAAAAAGGTTTTCTACAAAGGAAATAGTGAGAAACACAATAGGCTCTACATACACTTGTAGGCCTGACTCCCGAGAGAGTGAGTCTCTTTGTGTTGCTATGGAAACCACTTTGATTAAATATCTTTTTTTTTTGGAGGAGAATAGATTAATAATCCCTTCTTCTATATGTAAAGAAATCTGATTTAAAAGGCTAATAACAATTTGAAATTGTTTCTATGAGTGGAAAGAGGAAGGGGTGTGCTCTGCCCTTCTATTATGACAATGCTTTGTTTGGAGGGGCACGGGGGGCAGTTGGAATCTTTCGGTTCCAATAAAGTGGTCTTCAGATCCTTATTTTCGTACAGACAAAGTAAAAAAAAAAGGGGTGATATATTTTGGAGTGTCAAA
>OW240921.1:118483210-118498317 GCA_933207985.1 Pelobates cultripes
AATAATACAATTAAAACAATGTTATGGTAAAAAACTGAGGTACTCAACATATACAGCACCAAGGCCAGTGGAATTAGAATAGTCACCTGGCAGGCAAGCAACAAAGAAAGAGGCAGTGGGAGGAATATCAAAGCCACAAATTACTGTCTAGATGTCTTCTGATTGGTTGATTTTGTTTTCAATTTTTTAACTTTTTTTTGCTGCTGGGAGGATTCAATAAAGAAAATAAAGCAAATATGAAGCCTCCTGTCTTGCCATAAAATTAAACTTAAGGGTTGCGTAGATTTAACCAGGATGAGATCACAGAAAGAGCGTGTAATGATAAAACCCGAAGAAGTACAAGATTGGTGGCAACATCAACATGGCTGTATGGGGGCATAAGAACGCAATGTGGTGACAACGGAGATACAGGTAAATGGGACATAGGTATATACATATAGCAAGAAACTTGTGAGGCTGTTATAAATTCCATTTCTTCTGTGTCTCTTTCCAGTTGATTTAAATAATTATTTTATATATATATATATTTATTATTATTACTGCTATTTATAAAGCGCCAACAGATTCCGCAGCGCTCTATAATTAGTGGAGAAACGTACAATATACACAGACAAATACAAGAGGTAGAGATAGCCATTCCCCTTAAGCTGATATCTAGACATTGGAGCTCTTTTATACAAAGTGCTTGGCTAGATGGCCCGTGAGCTTACAATCTAAAGGATACCATGGGGACAAGAGGTAGCAGGGGAAGTTTGGAGGTGATGGCTGAAAAAGTTAACAGAGAAGCAGCTATTAGTAAAATACAAAGGGAATGAAGACGTAATTGAATGAGAATCTCAAACAGCTGGAGGAGCATGCTATATATTTAGGGGGAGCCTGGGTGGGCGGTAGGAGGGGAGGGTGGGTGGGAAGTGGGGAGAAAAAATGCAGTGCTTCACTGAGTTGAGTGAGGCCTGAAGAACAGAGAATGGGATTGAACAGTTATATGGAGGTATATATATATTTCTTCTTGGGTAAAAGGCTCGCTATGTTAATATACGTCTATATTAACCAAAAATACCAATACGCAATCTGACTTACGATTTCTTACAGTTTATTCTTAGTTACTGATACATAATAAACAGGGCCATCTTTAATATTGATTGGGCCCTGGGCAAGCATTTGCTTTGGCCACCTCGACCCATTCCCTGGCATTCAATTACGCCTCAACCCCAACGCAGTGGCAGAACTAAAGTAGAAAGTGCCCTGGTGCAAGAATTTCATTGGGACCCCCAATTGCAAGGTTGGAAAGAAGGTAGAACCCTATCGGTCGTACAACTCCAACAATGCATTGACAGAAAAGCAAGGGGCCCGGTTGCGCCCAACCATGCCCCTGCTGGTACAAGCCCAATGGGTGGCCCTAAGTGCATGGGCCACTTGGTGGGACTCCTTACAGTGCAGGCCCGCCTAAATCGGCCGGGGAACATTTTTTTTTTTTTTAGGGCAGCGGGGCCCATGGGTAGCTGCCTTGGGCCCCCAGGAGTAACTGGGCCCGGGGTAGCTACCCCGTTTGCCCCATGTTAAAGACGGCCCTGATAATAAAATAAAAAAGGATGTTACATGATCATGGATGTTCAACAGCAGATGGTAATTGCTGGACTCCTGAAGGGAGAGTTACATCGTTACATAGCTGTACAGGAAGAAAAGCCAAGAGAGAGACCTTGTGTCCCTTTGTTCAGTTACTATATAGATGTACCGAAAAGAAAGCTCGGATCACTGGAAATCCAGTGATTTGAGCATGTACTGGAACTATAATGATAGAAATAGTAAGTAGTGTAGTTAATTATGAAGTTACAAAGATATATATATATATCAAAACTCTTATCCAGATTATAAGGTCATCCCAATGTGAAGATAGTGTGATCAGCCTGATAGGCAAAACCTCCCTGATACTAAACCGTGACTACGATGCACTACAGACTACTGACTTTAATATATCTTGATTGGTCAAAGTCTGTATATAGTGACAAATAAATATCAATAGAGTCACGGATAAAGATTTCTAATTCCTAAAAGTACTGCCTGTAAACGTAAATGTTATTGTACCGACAGTAAAATGCCGCGTTCTGCTCAGTGCCACAGCCCATCTGGGAGATCTCCGTCCTGACCTGAGTGCTGCTTGTCTCTGGCGTTTCTGTTTCATTTTGCGTTTATGCCGAGGACAGCGCTTGTTTCTCCACTATTTAGGGGCCTTCCGGGATAAGTATGTCCTCGCTTGTATTGGGCCACTGTGCAGCATCCTCTGCTCCAGTTTGCGCCAACATTTATTGAAGATTCATTGCAGCCTGGGGTGAACATCAGGCTGGTCTGCGCTGGAGCCAAGGGAGCAAGCCATTTCCACCATGATGGGTGAGTTGCCGCTTGTACTAGCCTCTCCTCTTACCTCTCCCTGTGTATTTGCTTTGGCAGGGAAGCCACCCGGAGTTGGACCTGTATAACACCCAGTGGTCCAAGGAGGGAGTGTGGGGGGAGGGGGTAACGGGGTACTTGCTTGTCTTTGAAGGTTGCTGCTGGGGGCCTCCAGGCATGAAGTTGGGCCTCCTCTCCCTCCCGGTGCGTGCTAGGCCGCATGGTTCAGCATGGTGAAAGTAGGTTCTAGTAGTGCTCACGTTTTTGTCCCTAAACGAGCTTGATGAGCCAGCAGGATACGCTTTTTAGCAGAGTGTGACGAGACCAATCTCGCCACTGTGCATTGGAGGAGCCTGGTTGCCCGCCTACTGCCTTTAGACTATGGCCCCATGTTGAAACGCTTGATTTTCCTCTGCGAAGACATGAAAGCCGGGTCATTCTGTGCTGGCCCTGTTTGAGCGGTGATACCCCAGATAGCTATGCCATGGAGCCCATTCGTATAATGAAAGACTATGGGAACGACTTTGGCTCCATGGCAATTGAACAGTATGTGTGTGCTCTGAGCGCCATTCAGTAATAATGTGCGCTCAGATCTGAGCTATCTGGGGATATGTTGAATGTACCTGTTTTGTGCAATGGCTGCACAGTTATTTATTTTTATGTGTTTTATTGTCTTTTGCTGCTATGTGTTCAATGAAGTTTTGCCTCTGTCCTTGAAGATAATTGGATTACTTCCCAATTATCTCCAGGATAGAAGACTCTGTGGAACTGGTTTTGGGCAGAAAAGCCATGCTTCATTTGGTCACAAAGGACTTTGATCTATCTTTTAAACCAATAGACCAATTTGGATGAGTTTGACATATGTTTGTATTTGGAGTATGCTGATTCTGAAAATGTAAGTTTATGTGAATGTGATGCATACTTTTCAAGTTATGAATAATGTGGAAAAACTGTATTTCTCTGCCGGTGATAATTACATTACCCATTGTGTAAGGTAATTGTATCACAGGCAGAGGGGAGGATTTTGTGTGGGAGTGTCTGAGTGTATTTTATGTGTTTATTGGTTATTTTCCAAAACCCTGTGGGTGGTACTAATGTGTATATAAGAACAATAAACCCACAGCTCTGACTGTTCCTGCTTGACCCTCAAAACGGAGCCTTGTCTCGTTCTTGGGGGGATTTATTGTATGCTGTTCCAGTTTGACTGCTAGGAGTGTAAACCTATTCGTATGGTTTTTCCTATTCAGCTGTTTACAGTATTCGTATGTTTACGGCATTCATATGGTTTCCTGTTCGGCGGATTGGTGTTCTGCAGTAGCTGTGACTGTATCTCTGGAAGGGAAGATCTACTAAACGGCGGTTTAACCCTTTTATGCTTGGGGGTGCCGTTACACAGAGTAATTAAGGAGCTCTTTCAGTACAAGTCTGGTTACCATGATAGACAGCCTCCCCCCCACACCCGCCCCCGCGTTTCACACATTTTTAGATTTCATTTATATTAAATTATGTTTCCTATTTAAATATTTGAACATTTTAAATAAAAACCCTGTTTCTCCTGAGCAAAATTATATATAATAAGTGTTGGTGCACTTAAAGGGACACTATAGTAACCATAACAACTACAGCTTATTGAATTTGTTCTGGTGAGTAGAATCGTTACCTTCAGGCTTTTTGCTGTAAACACTGTCTTTTCAGAGAAAATGCAGTGTTTACATATAGCCTAGTGATAACTTCACTGGCCACTCCTCAGATGGCTGTTAGAGATCCTTCCTGGGTCATGGCTGCCTAAAATGCATCCAAACATTCAGTATCTCCTCCCTCTGCAGGCAGACACTGAACTTTCCTCATAGAGATTCATTGATTCAATTCATCTCTATGAGGAGATGCTGATTGACCAGGGCTGTGTTTGAATCATGCTGGCTCTGCCCCTGATGTGCCTTCTTGTCAGTCTCAGCCAATTCTATGGGGAAGCATTGTGATTGGATCAGGCTACAACTTCTGATGATGTCAGCAGACTGCTTGTCTTTTGGAGTCTAACAGCATGCAGAGTTACAGCTTCTGGCTTGAATACAGTAAGATTTTGTTATATTTATGGAGGCATGAGGGTGACGGGGGGCTATATGGTGGTTTTAACACTATAGGGTCAGGAATACATGTTTGTGTTCCTGACCCTATAGTGTTCCTTTAATATGAAAGAGGTGACTTATGGCTGAATAGACATATAGTCAAATTCCTGGTTTTGTTTTGATTTTGTTTTGGTCAGAACTTGTACAACTGCTTCTGTCCTTATGGGATTAAGCTATAATAAATGTGTTTAGAAATCAGTCTGTGGAAATAAGATACATCGTTCTTGTTCTAAATTACATTTTAGTTCAATAAATTATTAGCAAGTCACCTAAACTTTATCAGAGCGGCATCGCCCCTGGGCACACCCCTACACCCCTAAAGAGCAGACCCACCCATGGCCACACCCCATACACACACACGGAATAACCCAGGCCCTGGCCACACACCCACTCACAGTCAGTATAAGCCCACCCATGCGCCACACCCCCACTCATGCCCCTAAAATTAAAGTGTCCCTCATTGCGCAATGTTGGGTGGTGTAGTAAACGCAGCAGTGCACCATAATTTGTGGCTCCTGAGTTATTTGGAATAGTACGCACCAAGTGTCAAATACGAGGAAAAAACTATTGAGGTTTATTGACAAGAATTAAATTGTATTGTACTGAAAATGAAATGACAAAATCCATGCTATAATAGCCAAGCTGTGATTCGAGCGGTATTAGATTATTTTTCCAATCAGTTTCTTTCTCTAAAACATGTCAATTCACTGAGGTGTTTAGTGAATAAACCTCTCACTGCAGATCTTCTTCCATAAAATAATTGGTCTCTATTGGAAGCAGCGTGGAGCCAGCACTGTATATGTAGAGATTTGTGTATCTAGCACTTTGTCCAGCCATTAATGGTCCAACAAGAGAGTTCTTGCAAAGCTTTTAACTCGTAAGTCTTCATTATTAAAACACACATTACCTCGAGTGACAGCATGTTAAACTTCACGGCCGCCATTAGCCACACACAAATCAAACCGTATAAATACATTTTATTTTTACGGCTCACTTCTTCTAACACAAAGAAAATAATATAAAACAAAAGCATTTACAGACATTGTCCCTTTTTTCTTTTGATGGGAAAGATAAAAATATTTATGTGTTTTTCATTCTGGTTATATGCGCCCACCGCAAGGTTTGTCATCTGTCATCATCAGAATACATTTCATCTTACGGATCTGAGCAGCGATGGGATTAAAGGACCAGGCATTCTGCTAAAGGTGGGATTGGTGGGTGAATGCATTTCTCTGAATTTCTTCTGTTTACTCCAGTCCCCGGTGATTATATTGCTATGTTTTAGATGCTGAGTAAGTTGTTATTTATATTATATAATGCATTTCCCTCCTTTATGGATAAACTAACAAGGTCATGAGTGCCATCAAATGTCTTTTAGAGAGTTCTTTCCTCCCGAGAATGTGCAAGCTAATAGTGCTTGTATGTAACATGTTGCCTGGTTTGATGAAAGGGACGTGACACGTTTTAATAGAAAGCCACAGGCCCACAGCTCACAGCGCAGGGAACAAGCTCGGAAAACGGATCAGTTTGTTATGAAAAGGAAATGAAGAAATCATTACTTGGAGTAAGAGGACCACATATATATATACATACACGCTGCACTCATTAATATTTTGTAATTTAGATATTTCATTGAATGCAATAAACATAGTTCAACCTTGATGGCCAGTTCAAATATTTTTGGTTCAAATGCACAATCCTAGTAGATGTTGCCGCCTCTAGTATTTTCTTATTTATCCCGTTAAACATGTTTCCCCCCAGTTTTAACTCAAGCTAGAGAAACATACCTAAAGATGAAAATAGCTAAATGTTAAGATATAAGAGTATTTCATGAGATGTAGAGTGTTGTAAGACAATAAAACATGCTAGGTAACAGCAAAATATAATAAATATAGCTATGATTGAGAAAGTTTATGTATAGGAATAATGAGAGCTGGATGAATGGTATAACCACCGCCATGGCACATATATAACAGAAACAATAGTAATACCACTGACAAATTAGGTTAGTATGACTGAACAAAAACAAAATAGGGGAGAAAATCTGCTGGCAAGCAAGTAGATCAGAGACACAGTACTAAAGCATCAGTGTCATCATGAGTTGTAGATTCAGCCTCTGCGTTGGCGGGGGTCTGAGTCAGGCCTTAAGATCATCCCGCCAGTGTGTGTGGTTTAACACCCCTGAAGCTAATTCATCCAGCTCCTGGTCACTGTAAGAACTTCGACACAGTATCCATGGGCCGTAGCACACAGGGTAAGCAGGTGGGTAGCCCAACAGAGTCCAGTTAATAAGATCTTCTTCCCGGTTTGTGGACATTGTTTGGGTGGATGCCTCTTTTGGGTTCCTAGCCCAGAGTGTGAGGAACTGGTTGGAATGCCTTCTGGATCTGCACAGTGAATAAACTGAATTGCTTGGAGTGCCTGTGTGTAAACAGAGTGCCAGAACTGTGCGAATATGTAACCGAAAGCAGCAAGGAAGGCATCTCCAGTTCTGCAATGAGTCTTAATCCAAGGACTCATCTTGAGGCTTGGCAACCCAAAATGTCAAGATTAAAGCTGGCTCAGTAAGTATCAAGGGGTGTAGCGAATGGGAGCGGAATAACCCTGGTCCAAAGGGGGGGAATAGGGAGCTTGGACAATCCAGTCAGCAAGGTCCCACCGGAGATGTCGGCCGCAACTCCCAGCTAGGTCCACGTTAAACCCCAGGTCAGTATTGTTGGGGAAAATATTATGTATATATCTGTTTAATATGTGCTTGATTAAGTCTGTGTGTATGGGAGGTCAGGAATTATCTTCAAAGGGAGTTTCTGTTTAGATAGCTGAAAAGATACAGCACCTGAAAGACACCAATCACATTTACATATCAACTGGTCTTCAAAGTAGTCCCTATCTAGGAAAACACACCTTGGGTTAGAGGAAAAGGGATGGCTGGGAGAGTTAACACTTAAATAAAATAACAGGACAGACAACACTTTGGGCCTTGGGAAAGTAAATCACATTTACATATCAACTGGTCTTCAAAGGAGTCCCTATCTAGGAAAACACACATTGGGTTAGAGACAAAGGGGTGGCTGGGAAAGTTAACACTTAAATAAAATAACAGGATAGACAATACTTTGGGCCTTGGGAAAGGAAATCACATTTCCATGTCAAATTGAGCTGAGGAATTGGCTATTTACAACATGGGAACCAATTCCTTTAAAAATAGAAGATACTGACATCACATTAGATTAGGTTTGGTAAGGCACAAGCTGCACATAACATCTCACAGCACATACACAATACAGTAGATATTAGACAGATGGAATGTATGAGTGTTATGAATGTATTGTAACTGTAATACTAGAACTCTGTAACATTCTTCTTCTGTAATATTTAATTGGGCAGATTCTAAGTAAAGATTTCTCTCTGGTAAGAACTATGGTGTTGGCTGTTTATTTGTAATATCGGGTAGAATACCTTAGTAGTGCTAGTCATATATTTATCTGGACAAGGGGATAAAGATATATATTAGTTCTTGGAAGAGGTGACACAGGGATATTACATTCACTATTAAAAACACAACGCAGAGTGGATTTCTCTCAAAAGGATACCAATTGGAAGTATTGGTGGTGAGAGAAGGATTATACAACAAGTATGTGTAGAGCTCAGCAACAGCCAACAACCAGAGTGCCTCCAGAAGGTGCCTGAGTAGTCATGGACATCATCAATTGTTGGTGCAGCTCGGTAAGGAAACTGGGTGGCAAGATTTTAGGGTTAAAGCAAGATGATTGCGGAGCTCAAAGTCAATGCATCCGCTCAAGATGACAGTCAGGCCCCGCCCTGCGAGAGAGACATTTGCCTTTAGTGAGAGGGTTTCAGAGAGAGAGAGAGAAAGAGAGAGACAGACGTTAATTCTAAGCAAAAATATGACAGAGTCATTCAAACTCACTATTGTTGTAACTCTTTAATTACAAAACTTTACCCTAGCTGTGCTAAACAGAGTCTCACAAACTGTATTCCAGTGAAATTAGAAATATATTTAATGAAAGTCATGTAGGATGGGGGAGTGCTATAAATTATGTGTGTGATCCCACACTGCTGCCTACCTTTAGAGAATAAGGATGAACATAGTGTTTTAGTCATGATTTGGGCTGACACCAATGTGTCCCCTTTGTCTAGTTCATCGCCTTTGCTTGTGATGTGATGACTTTTGACTTGGGGGCAATGTCATTTCGATACACTGATGAGGATATAAGATTATACAGATGGTCAAAGATGCTGTGAAAGGCAGGAGACATTTAAGGACTGATAGAAACAGACAGGGTTTCATGCTGTGACATATGCTGTCAAGCTCTGCGTATTTTTCATGCATTTGTTTGACACAATCCATTTTGGTAAACATACCGCGTTGCTAACCAGGAGAATTCTTGAAGGCACATTGTGTCCACTTTATAAACCATGTTTATATTACAAGACAACGCCACACATGTCAGGAGATCTTCCAATAACGTCTAAATTTGACAATAAATATGACGTGTGCTATTGGTTAATTATTCCTGGATAAATAAACAAAGTTTCAATTTTTTTATTGTCTTGTTCAATTTCAGGGTGCGAACGAGTCGCTGAAATTATTTATTTAAAATATTTTTTGAAAAGTTGCTTAAATTATGAGATAAATACCTTGTGAATCCCATCCTCACTCAGTGAGTTAAAATAAACACAATATAATAACAGGAGACAATTTCTGTGCTGGTTACTAATGAGATCTGGTCAAAATGTTATTTTGCTTGGGCCGGACCTTCATCGAGTTTGCTTATAATTACATCAGAAATATATTCCTCTCAAACTCACAACAGCTTCGACCCTGGGCAATTAAAGGAAGGAGCGTGTTCGGAAAGAAAACATTAATATTTCTGTAATTTGTGAATTCTATAAGAATAGGAAATTAAATGAGTGAAAAATGGCATATATTGCGCATTTTCTTTTACAATAACCAGCAGAAATTCGTAGCAAAAGGGTATGGAATGATTTATTCAATAAATGATTATTTAATTGTAAAATTGTTTTGATTTATGACTGCTGGATAATTCCCGGATAACCCCGATGTGGCAGAACCACTGCTTATTTGTGGATTTCCCCTCTCTTTCACATGTATTTTCCCTGTATTTTCGTTTGTTATGCCCGCTCCCCATTCGGGAGGGTTCCCACGAAGGGGATTCATTCACCTCCCAAACGGTGACCACCGAATACCTCATTTGAATGTTAGTATAGAATGTTCACACCTCCCAACATAAGTGTCGAAACCACAAACCACAAGAGAAACAATTAATGAGTGCTTCCCTGGCTGGCCGCTGTAACGGAACCGCTGGCACCCCGACTGGGTACCTCCGTTAAAGGATGCTCCTAGCGCTTCCTGAGGACTCCAAGCACTGCAGCAGACACCACAAGCACCGAACCGGAGAAGCATATGAATCCTCTCAAGCATATGAATGCTGTAGACAGTTGAATAGGAACCATACGAATAGGTTTACTCTCCTAGCAGTCAAACTGGAACAGCATACAATGAATCCTTCCCCCAATAATGAGACAACACTTCACTTTGAGGGTTAAAACAGGAACTCTCTGTACTGTCACATACAGTCTCTTTTATTCCCAATCCACAAACATAGTACAGCCCACAGGGCGTTACAAAACAACCAATCAATCCGTACAATACACCCAGACACTCCCACACAAAATCCTCCCCTCTGCCTGTTATATGATTACTGAACACAATGGGTAATCTCATTATCACCGGCAGAGAAATACAGTTTTTACACAATATTTATAACTTCTAAAATATACATGTCACAAACAAAAAAAATACATTTTCATAATCAATCCATTCAGGGGAACAACATATTAAAAAATGGCACGAATCAGACCAGGGGTTCAAAAGTTAAGGGAAAGTCCTTTGTGACTAAATGAAGCATGGTTTTTCTGCCCAAAACCAGTTCCACAGAGTCTTCTATAGTGGAGATAATTGAGAAGTAATTCAATTATCTCCAAGGACAGAGGCAAAACTCCATTAGCCACATGGCAGACAAAGGACAATAAAAGACATAAAAATACAATAAAATATATTACATTTATTACATAAAATACAGACATTCTACCTATCCCCAGATAGCTTAGATCTGAGTGCACATTATTACCGGATGGCGCCCAGATCACATACATACAGTTCAATCGCCATGGAGCCAAAGTCTTTCATACAGTCTTTCAGTATACTGCTGGGCTCCATGGCATAGCTATCTGGGGTAGCATGGCTTTAACAGTCCGCAGAAAGGCACAAACCAGCCTTTCTGCTGGGAAAAAGAACAGGGGCCATAGTCTAAAGGCAAGAGGCGGGCAAGCAGCCCCCTCCAAGGACGCATGGCGAGGTTGGTTTCACCACAGCCGCCATCCGTACAGGCGAACGCCACCAGGGGGAATATTCGTGGATTGTTTCCTGACTTGTTCGTATCCCATACGAGGGCCTCCCTGATGCACCATTGGAACATTCACACCAATTATTCAGAACGCTCGCACCCGCAACATAGGTGTGATACCGCAAGGGAGTAATTAATGAGTGCTTCCCTGGGTGGCCGCCATTCATACAGACGAACACCATCCAGGGGGAGCATTCATACCATGAAAGGAGACGCTTCCCTTGTCTGGGTTTCACACCAGGATCTCGCGAATGGAGACTAGTTGATCGAAGGACCGAGACGAGGATCCCTGAGATTGGCGTGGACACTTCTGGGGCACTGGCGAGTTTGGTGCGCTCTCATGAGCCTGAGGGACAAAGAGACGAGCTCTTTTCTTTGCCTGGGAGACAAAGGGATGGTCCCTTTTTCCCGCACCTAGACTCCCAGGCACAGAGGCTCTTGGGAAGGAGACGCCTGGTGGTTGGTGTGGGGAACCCTAGGGATTTAGTGGCAGGCTTTGAGGACAAAGGTAAAGGAGTCCCTTCCCACGCTGAGACCTCGGGGAGGGGGAGAATTGTAGGATGTGTCTTTGTATGTGTGTGTGATCCACCCCTTGCAAGGGGTATGCATAAAAGCCGTGTGTGGCTAATAAAATTGTGTTGTACCTCCAGGACTGTGTGTCGTCCGGTTACTGGGGGGAAATGGGTCCCTTTACATTCTGAGTAGTTCCTGAGTGGCTGAAGGCAAGGAATTAGCAGAGGTAACCAGTTGGGTTACCAGGGGTCCGCTACACCCGGTACATGGCCTGAGAATGGTCCGTGATGTCCAATGGGATTAGATGGCTTCTTTCTGAGTATTCGTCAAAAGAACTGGAGACCCCACAGTCTCGCAGGGTCTTCTATAAACCAACTGATAAACAACGCTTATGGCTTTGCACGGGATTTAATTAATGATGTCTGGGGTGTGACAAACTGAGCCTCGTCACGTGTGCTTGGAGGGGCTTACTGGCCAGTCTCTTACCAAAAGACTATGAGCCCTTTAAAAACAATGTGAACAGACTTGGTTCGTAGGATTTTATATTTGGTTCGGGAACCGAAAAGCCACACGAACCGGAGCCCACCCTGGAGCTTGTTAAGCCTAATTGCTACTTTGTAGCAATTTCCACCGCAGTGTTCTAACTGTTCATCTGGGTTTGCTGCAATTCCTATGGATGACCATGAGGTGGCGGCCATCTTGTTTCAGCAAACACAGGAATCGGTGTTTGGGCATGAATGGAACTGAAAATGGACACAGAAACTCCCGAACAATGCTGGACTTCCAGCATCGCCTGTGTTTGGTTCTACAACACTTAGAAATACACTGTTTGGTGGAAGCGTTCCCACGAACAAGGGGATCAAGCTCCATGGTAAGACTATTGACTCTGTTCGGTAGTTTGTTCCTTTTTATACTACCGAACTAGACCGACCGCAAGCCTTGATTCTCTGGAACTGTTTTGGGCATGGGACCATGCGGGCGGTCGGGCAAATTGTGACTTCCAGGATATTCTTGAAGCCCTGAACTGAACTGTGTGATTTTTTGTTATGTTGGTCACCCAGATCGTGGCTATCAGGTGATGTAACTTTTGTGGGGATTTTGTGTTTTAAGGTGTTTTGGGGGTTTTGTAAAAATGTATGTTTTCTGTGCCTGGAGATAATTGAGTTTAATGCAGTGCTTGACTCAATTATCTCCCAGGTACAGGGGACTGATTGACCTATTTTGTATGGGAGTGTCCTGACCTGAGAGCCAATGTAATCGTGTATATGTTTTTACTGTAGTCTACTCTCTGGTCCAGGGGGGAGTGCCTCTTGCATGGGGACCTGCATATAAGGCCAGTTGTAGCTGCCATTAAAGAGACTGGTTTTACCCTTCATGAAGTCTAGGCTCATGTTTGGGGAATTGGAGAGCTATATTCACTCTGCGGATTGCTGTAATAACTATACTCCCTTGGATCACAACATTTGCTCTTGTAAGAGCAGCCTGCTTTGCTCTCTGGACAAGGAGAGGTCTACCTACTGTAAGCTGGATCCTGGTCTTGGGTCCAGGGTGGGTGGAGGACAGCGAGACCGCAACCAAGCTGCGGTAGTTTGTGGAGTTTACGGGGGTTATGGTGTTCCAGTGCGGTGCTTATGGTGCTCGCAAATAATAGGAATTAGTGATTGACGGAGGTACCCGGTCGGGGTGCCAGGCGGACAGGGCCGGACTGGGGATACAAAGCAGCCCTGGAAAAAAAATTTGTGCCAGCCCCATAAGTCACTGCGCCATATATTGTCGCGTGTAATATGTAAGGCTATGTCTTGCCAGGACAGATGATTGAGTAATATATATATATATATATTGCTTTTTCTAATATAAAATATTGGTCCTTTTAGGGTAAAACGTTTAATTATACAGTAAGCATACGCACATGCAGACACAGGCAATTTCACTGACATTTCAGTGACACACACAAGCTCATTAATACACAGCCTCATAGACAAACAATCTTACTGATATACATCAGCTCATTGACATAAAAACACAAGCTCACTCACTAGCAGGCACACGCATGCAAGCAAGCTCACTCACTAGCAGGCACACGCATGCAAGCAAGCTCACTCACTAGCAGACGCACACACACAGCTTAATGTGGTGGTACTGGTGTCTATAGCATGTCCCTACAGGCATTTCAACGTAAACACTGACTTTTCAGACAAAGGCAGTGTTTACATTGCTTCAAAGTGACACTGCTAGTGACAGTCCCTCAGACGGTCACTAGAGGTGCTTCCTGTGTTAGTGCCCTCCCGCCCTCGCGCGCTGCTGAATGAGACTGGCGCCGGAATATGACGTCATATTCCGGCGCCGGTCTCATTCAGCTGCGTGCTGGGGAGCAGAGCCAGCGCAGCTCGCGCAGCTCCCTCAGCGGCCGCAAGGACAAGTCCGCCAGTGGCCGCCAAAAGACCTCCCCAGCGGCCAGGGGAGGGCTGGCAGCCTTAGGCCTGGGGGGCAAAACCAGTCAAGTAGACTGGTGCACCTGCCCAGGATCAGAGCCGGTGCAAGGATTTTTGCCGCCCTAGACAAAATAAAAATTTGCTGCCCCCACATGTCACACCACAATGCCCCACCCATATGATCTGCCATATGAACTAACGCCAGTGCTGCACACAGTGTGTGTTTACATTAAAAAGCCTGCAGGGATCAGCTACAGACACCAGAACCACTTCATTAAGCTATAGTGTCCCTTTAATGTGAGGTAAATTATAGATTAGTGTCACTAATAATATACTAGATTGCCTACTTACAAGCAGATGAGGATGATGATGGGCTGCAGTTTGGCTCCACTGGTCTGGTGTAGGACAGGATCTCTGGAGGCTGTTTGCAACTGTGGTCACAAAATTCAATGTTCTGGGGAGGTAGGCAGCTCACCATTTTTTGGGGCCCTGCATCAGGTCTGGGCTGGGGCCTGGCGGCGGTGAGTATGCCCATAAGGCCCACTCATAAGTTCCACCCACCCATGAGTTCGCTCACAGGGAGTGGAGTGTGTAGGGGATGTGTTATGTGTTGTTGTAGAGGATCTAATATGTGTGCTTATGGTATGTAGTGTTTAGGGTTACCAGTTTGTGCAGGTGATGCGGTGTGTTTGTGTGTAGTGGAAGCAGTGTGTATTTGTGTATAAGGGATGTATTATGTGTTTCTGGTTGTGTGTAAGGGATGCATTGTGTGAATCTGTGTTTGTATGCATAAGGGATGCAAGGTGTGTGTCTGTATGTGTGTGCATGGGATGCATTGTGTTTCTGTGTGTATGTAAGAAAAGAAGTGTGTGTGTTTGCATGCGTGTGTACGGGTTTGCATTGTCTGTTTCTGTGTATGTGTGCAAAGGATGCATTGTCTTTGTGTGTAAGGGTTGCATTGTGTGTGTGTGTGTAATGGATGCATTGTGTGTTTCTCTGTGTGTAAGGGAGGCATGTTGTGTTTCTGTGTATGTATAGGGATGCATTGTGTGTGTGTGCGCGCGTAGTGTGAAAGAGCTCCCTGTCTTGGCCCCTGTCCTATAGAGCTGCCCCTTCTTCTTATTCCCCCCCTCCCCTTCTTCTTATTCCCTCCCCTCTTCTTATTCCCCTCCCTCCCCTCTTCTTATTCCCCTCCC
>OW240921.1:118498417-118783629 GCA_933207985.1 Pelobates cultripes
CTGAGAGAATTTGGCAATATGTTTTCTGCCATACCAGGGTGCACAACACTAGCGGTACATCGC
This sequence comes from Pelobates cultripes, assembly GCA_933207985.1. Lineage (NCBI taxonomy): Eukaryota > Metazoa > Chordata > Amphibia > Anura > Pelobatidae > Pelobates > Pelobates cultripes. The sequence goes on from OW240921.1 coordinate 118,498,481, forward strand.
ATGGAAACCCCAGGTCAGGCACCCCTCTAGCAGCAACCATATCGCATCCCCGAAGCCGTTAGGGAGAGCATGCACAAAGAGTTTCAGGACATGTTAGGGCTAGGAGTCATAGAACCCTCTCAGAGTCCTTGGGCTTCCCCGGTAGTTTTGGTGCCTAAGCGGTTTGGTACGACCTGTTTTTGCATCGACTACCGCAAGCTCAACGACCGGTCAGTTATACCCTAATTATTTGACCACTGTCGACTGTGCAAAGGGTATTGGCAAATCGCCCTGGAGTCTGACGCTATTCCAAAGTCGGCATTCGTCACCCCATTTGGCTTGTAGCAGTGCCTCTGCTATGTTTCAGAGGATGGCGGACCGGCTCTTGGAGGGATTTCAGGACTTCACATGTGTGTATCTGGATGATATTGCTATCTTCAGCCGCACATGGAAGACCACCTAGAGCACATCTCCGTGGTACTCAAACGGACTCAAGCCGCCAGTCTGAAGCTTAAGCCAGACAAATGCCATGTAGGGATAGCAGAGGTCCAGTACCTGGGGCATAGGGTGGGCTTTAGGGTGGGCTTTAGTAAATAGCGACCCTAGCCAGCTAAAATTGAAGCCATAACCTAATAGCCCCAATCCCTCACCAAAATGGAATTAATGGCGTTTTTGGGGACGGTAGGTTATTACCTGAGGTTTGTACCGGACTACAGCACCATAGCTAAGCCCCTTACAGACTTTACCAGTAGGTCCTTACCCAGGCAGATTTTATGGTCTCTGAAAGCAACCTTGAGCTGCACTAGACCACACATTTCTCATTCATACAGATGCCTCAATGTTTGGACTGGGAGCCGAATTAAGCCAGGTTAGGGAAGACGGCATGGAGCATTAAGGGCATATCTGAGCAGGAAGTGAGCGGCAGTATTGGGGTCTGGGGTAGGAGGTTTTCCCGGGGGGTCTGCTTACAGGGGTGGCTACCGGAAACAGGTGTAGGGGGCCGCCTTCGAGGGGCCGGGGCATAGGGACAAGTGCCTACCTGAGCCTCAGAGTGTGAGCTGCTGGGTCATCACAGGGTACTAATAAAAATTGCCTACTTTGGAATTCGTTGGAATTCGTTTTCTACAATTAACAATCACAGGGTAAGCTTCATCGAGGGTCTGGACGAAGACATAGGTGGAGGTGAGGTGGCCCAAGTCATTGCCGAGCAACACTTTTGCGGGTAGCCGATCCATGAGGCCGACTTCAACTCTATGTGCTCTCGTGCCACAGTCAAGGTGAACATGGGCAGTGGTTAAATACTGGACATCTCCTCCGGCCACTCAGATGGCGACGGTAACCCCAGTCCTCTCTTCTTCTGGGATAAGCTGGGGTTGCACCAGAGTTAGGGTGTCTCTGGTGTCTCATAGCCCCTGGACCTTGAGCCCGTTTAGCCACACTGGCTGTCTGTCGTGGTCCCAGTTATGATGGTGGCCTGGACTAGGTTTGCCTCATGCAGGATGGTCCAGGCTTCTTCCATAGGGCTCTGGAAATCTGTGGGGTCATCTTGGTAGCAGAGGGCTGCAGTTCGCGGTACAGTAGGTGCTACAGGGGTGACCCACTATGGTCTGCCCTGGTTTTGGGGACAGTTCAGCTTGATGTGGCCAGGCTGGTTGCACTGGTAGCATCGCTGGTCTGCCCCGGGGAATGCTCACTGGGAGGGTGGCTGGACCGGGAAGCCACGAAGGGTAGCTGTGGTAGTGGGGTTGGGTTGTAGCAGAGGTCGGATGGGGTGTCGAGACCGTCGAGTATCCAAATACTCGTCAGCCCATTTGGCTGCTTCAGTCACGGTCTTGGGCTGCGGTCTCCAGGGCCGGACTGGCCCACCGGGATACCAGGAAATTTCAGCATTCAGCAGCGCGCGAGGGCGGGAGAGCAGAGCCAATGCAGCTCCCCCAGTGGCCGCCAGTACAAGTCCCCCAGGGGCCGCCAGCAGACCTCCTCCAGTGGCCGCCAGTACAAGTCCCCCAGCGGCCGCCAGAAGACCTCCCCCAGCGGCCGCCAGTACAAATCCCCCAGCAGGTATTAGTAATGTGTGTCAGTGTGAGTTTGTCTGTCTGTTATGGTGTGTGTGTCTGTCTGTCTTGTCTATGTCATGGTGTCTGTCTGTATGGTGTGTGTGTGTGTCTGTCTGTATGGTGTGTGTGTGTCTGTCTGTCTGTGTCATGGTGTCTGTCTGTATGGTATGTGTGTGTGTCTGTCTGTCTGTCATGGTGTGTGTGTGCCTGTCTGTCTGTGTCATGGTGTGTGTGTGTCTGTGTCATGGTGTGTGTGTCTGTCTGTCATGGGGTGTGTGTCTGTCTGTCATGGGGTGTGTATCTGTCCGTCATGGGGTGTGTGCCTGTCTGTGTCATGGTGTGTGTGTCTGTCTGTGTCATGGTATGTGTGTCTGTGTCTGTCTGTGTCATGGTCTGTCATGGTGTGTGTGTGTCTGTCATGGTGTATATTTGTGTTTAAAAATAGTGTTTTTGCTCACCTTTTTTTCCCCACGCAGCGTGCTGTTCTCCCCTCGACTGGCCCTGTGATAGAGAGACCCATAATGCAACACTGCCGGCACCGACCTGTGATAGAGAAACCCATAATACAACACTGCCGGCATTGACCTGTGATAGAGAAACCCATAATACAACACTGCCGGTACCGACCTGTGATAGAGATACCCTTAATACAACGCTGCCAACACCGGCCTGTGATAGAGAGACTCATAATGCAACACTGCCGGCACCGACCTGTGATAGAGATACCCATAATGCAACACTGCCGGCTCCGGCCTGTGATGAAGATACCCATGATGCAACAATACCGGCACCGGCCTGTGATAGAGAGACCCATAATGCAACACTGCCGGTACGGACCTGTGATAGAGATACCCATAATGCAACACTGCCGGCACTGACCTGTGATAGAGAGACCCATAATGCAACACTGCCCACACTGACCTGTGATAGAGATACCCATAATGCAACACTGCCGGCTCCGGCCTGTGATAGAGATACCCATAATGCAACACTGCCAGCATCGACCTGTGATAGAGATATCCATAATGCAACAGTGCTGGCACCGGCTTGTGATAGAGATACCAATAATGCAACACTGCCGGCACCGACCTGTGATAGAGATACCCATAATGCAACACTGCCGGCACCGACCTGTGATAGAGAAACCCATAATGCAACACTGCCTGCTCCGGCCTGTGATAGAGATACCCATAATGCAACACTTCCAGCACCTAACTGTGATAGAGATACCCATAATGCAACACTGCCAGCATCGACCTGTGATAGAGATATCCATAATGCAACAGTGCTGGCACCGGCTTGTGATAGAGATACCAATAATGCAACACTGCCGGCACCGACCTGTGATAGAGATACCCATAATGCAACACTGCTGGCACCGACCTGTGATAGAGAAACCCATAATGCAACACTGCTGGCACGACTTGTGATAGAGATACCCATAATGCAACACTGCTGGCACTGACCTGTGATAGAGATACCCATAATGCAACACTGCCGGCACCGATCGGTGATAGAGAAACCCATAATGCAACACTGCCTGCTCCGGCCTGTGATAGAGATACCCATAATGCAACACTTCCAGCACCTAACTGTGATAGAGATACCCCTTCAATACAGAACCACCACGACTTAACTGCAATATTATTGCTTCATATAAATTAAGATACCACAAACCAAGTTGGAAACTGAGAATGATTTCCGAGATAAATAAGAAACCCACGGCTGTAAACCCAACATTGAACAGACAAAGTAATAACACTTTGAAACTCCACAACAATTAGATGATTGTAAAAATCTCATTATCTAATGATGAAAATCACTCACAGCTTCTGATACTGATCGGTAGAACTGTTTATTCCAAAAAGCCTGGTCAATGTAATTTCAGTAAATCAAAACCGATTGTTTACTGATCTCTATCTGTAGCTTTTAAGAAAAATAATGATATCTGAAGCAAAAAACTAATCTGGCCAAATAGTCCTGCATGTAATACTGTGTATCGTCAGTTGATGGCGCCAAGAGTCTTCTGTTCATTCGTCAGTTTCTTATTCCATCCATTAAACCAGAACGCATGTGTTTTATGTAAAGAAATACATCTTAAACGTCCCTGGTTTTATTTAAGCATATCTTACCGCAGATCCAAACAATACAGCTTCCTCTGCAAATTAATCATTTCAACTGATTTAAGCAGCCGCAGCAAACACAAATATTGTGAGTCGTTCCAGCATCGGAAGTGTAAAACACACAATGCAATTCACCAATGCAAAGTGGGAAAGCACTCATCTGTGCAACAGCTTCTACCAGGGCTCATCTGTCGCATATCCTTGAAAAAGTGGAGGAAATTTGTATAACACTGGTCGGGATTAATGTTGCAATTATTTTAAACACAAGAATAATATTATTGATTGCAATGTTTATTTTTATGCACAAAATGAGTGAGATTTTATGATTTCCTAGTAATTGGGACAGTAATCGTGACTATTTATTAACTTTCTGCGTGTGGCACTCTGACTGTCTGACGGGTCTTTGCGATTCAAACTGAGTTTCTACACTGAACACAATTATAAACGCAACACTTTTGGTTTTGCCCCTATTTTTCATGAGCTGAACTCAAAGATCTAAGACTTTTTCTATGTACACAAAAGGCCTATTTCTCTCAAATATTGTTCACAAATCGGTCTATTTTCTTTTCTTTTTGTTTATTTATACAATATTTTACCAGGAAAGATACATTGATATATCTCTTGTTTTCAAGTATGTCCTGGGTCCACAAAACATTGCATTGATACAATAGGGTACAATAAAATACAAAAACAATATTAATACACAATAAATAAAAAAATTAACATAGAACAGGCAGGAAATATATAATCAACCATAACAGGTGCATTCTGTTTTGAGGTATGTAGAGAGGGATCTCTTAAAGGACTTCATGCTTGAGGAAGATTTGAAATTGTGCGGGAGGTCGTTCCATAATTGCGGTGCTCTGTAGGAAAAGGAGGATCGGGCCGCTTTCTTTTTGTATTGAGGTAGACTAAATAAAGTGCTAGTACTGGATCGGAGCTTATAGGAGGTGGGAACAGCCAGGGAGAGCATTCTGCTCAGGTAGGGTAAGAGCTTCCCAGAAAAGCTCTTAAACACAAGGCTGGAAAGATGAAGGGTGCGTCTGGATTCCAGCGACAGCCAGTTTAGTTCTTTTAGCATGTCACAATGGTGAGTCCTGTAATTACATTGTAGCACAAATCGGCAGAACGAGTTGTGAAGAATCCCCCTCCATTCATTCGATACTTTCCCTCCCTGCTACTTTATTCGCCACTTGTGCCTGGAGAGGACTGCTTGCCCGCCTCTTGCCCTGTGACTATGGATAACAAAAACACGGACACCCGTGAAAAAAGTGTGAAAACACAAAAAAACAACAAAATGAAAAACTTAGCTGATAGGTACACTGCTTCCCAAGGTTATCTCCCAGCTGATAACCATATAACAGAACTGTGTAATTGATAGGATATTTTGGGAGACTGCTAGTATACCTATAATAGAGAACAAAACATAGTGCAAATATTGCTAAATATTATAAAACTTCCAATGATTGAAATGCACTCTCCCAAAATATCCTATCAATTACACAGTCCTGTGACTATGGACCCTGGGAGATTTGGCCCGTTCAATTCAGTATGATAGGAGTTATGTATTTTTGTATCCTATTGTGTTTTACTGGGAACATGTGCTCAATGGAGTCTGCCTCTATCCCTGGATAATTGGATTATTTTCCCCATTGTCTCCAGGATAGAGGGCTCTGTAAAACCGGTTTGGGCCAGATAGCCATGCTGCCAGCCAGGCCCCAAAATATATTTTACTAACTTCTGAACCCCTGGTCTGATTCATGCCATTTTTTTGATATGTTGTTTCCCTGAATGGATTGATTGTAAATATATAAGTTTTATGTGAATGTGATGTATATTTTAGAAGTTATGAATATGCTGTAAAAACTGTATTTTTCCTACCTGTGATAATCGCATCTTCTATTGTATAAGATAATTGAATCACAGGCAGAGGGGGGGATTTTGTGTGGGCTGTAACCTCTGTTTTATTGGCTACTGTAGATAACATGTGTGTCCCTCCCCTGCATGGGAGCAGGGCATAAAAGAAACTGTAGCTTGAATACCTGTTGTTGTTACTTTCAGTAAAGTCTTGTTCCAGCATTAAGCCTTGGCTCATGTTTGGGGGATTGGAAAACTACACTCCACTGCTATAATCACTTACTCCCCAGAGTAAACTCTTGCAATAGTTTGATTTGTTCCTGCTACGCTCTCTGGATTTAGGAGAGGTTCACCCACTGGGAGCTGGATCCTGGTCGTGGATCCAGGGTGGGTGTAGACGGCGAGACCCCGGTGCAGCTGTATCGCTGGAAGTGGGGTCTGCAGTGCTGATGGTGTCGGTTGGAGTGCTTGGAGTCCTCAGCGAGCACTAGGCGCATCGATTGGCGGAGGTACTCAGTCGGAGTGCCAGCGTTCCGTCACACGAGTTATACAATGTATTGAGTTTAGGTGGGTTTGCGGTGCAGGTGCATATACTACATGCCCATAATCAATGATTGGCATTAGCATTTGCTGTACAATCTTTTCCTTTACTGTAGGGCTTAGGCAGGATTTGTTTCTGTACAGGGCACCTAGTTATGGATAAAGTTTAGTGAGCACTCCTCCTTTGCCGAGATAATCCATCCACCTCACAGGTGTGGCATATCAAAATGCTGATTAGACAGCATGATTATTGCACAGGTTTGTGCCTTAGGCTGGCCACAATAAAAGGCCACTCTACAATGTGCAGTATTACTGTATTGGGGGTGCCTGGGGGGGACACCTATCTAAACTGCCAGACGCCATCGAATGTGTGAATTTGCCCACTCAAGTCGGTCAGGTCGAGACCCCAATGAGGACGACGAGCATGCCGATGAGCTTCCTTGAGATGGTTTCTGACAATTTGTGCAAAAATTATTTTGTTACGCAAACCGATTGTTGCAGCAGCTGTCCGGGTGGCTGGTCTCAGATGATCTTGGAGGTAAAGATGCTGGATGTGGAGGTCCTGGGCTGGTGTGGTTACTTGTGGTCTGCGGTTGTGAGGCCAGTTGTATGTACTGCCAAATTCTCTGAAACGCCTTTAGAGACGGCTTATGGTAGAGAAATGAACAATTAATTCAGGCAACAGCTCTATAGGACATTTCTGAAGTCAGCATGCCAATTGCATGCTCTCTCAAAACTTGCGACATCTGTGGCATTGTGCCTGGTGTCCCCATGTCTCCCAGTGTCCCTATATGTCCCAGTGTCCACATGTCTATGTCCACAACTGTCCCCATGTCTCCCAGTGTCCCCAAGTGTCTGTCTCCCAGCCAATGTCCCCTAGTCTCCCAGTGTCTGTGTTCCCATGTCTGTGTCCCTAGTATCTTAGTGTCCCCAAATGTTTCAGTGTCCCCATGTCTCCCAGTGTCTGTGTCCCTAGTGTCTCAGTGTCCCCATTTCTCCGAGTTTCCCTAAATGTCTCAGTGTCCCCGGGTCTCAGTGTCCCTGGGTCTCTCAGTGTCCCTAGTATCCTATTGACATGGGGACACACTGAGACATTGGGACACTGGGAGAAATGGGGACACAGACACTGGGAGACTAGGGGACTGGGCGACATGGGGACACTGACACTGTGATACATAGGGACACTGAGACACTGGGAGACTTGCGAGACTGAGACACTGGGAGACAGGGAGACACTGGGAGCAATCCATCTATACAGCAGAATCAAACTGTGAGTAGTTTGGTGATTTTATAGAATTTTCTCTGATGTCACTCCTTGTGATTTACATCATGTGATGTCACGCATAACTAATTAATTATACAAATTATTAAGGCTGGTATTTTTTTTGGCAACCTTAACTACTCTTCACATACTCTTGCTTAAAAGACCACTCTAGGCACCCAGACCACTTCAGCTTAATGAAGTGGTCTGGGTGCCAGGTCCTTCTAGGGTTAACCCATTTTTTAATAAACATAGCAGTTTCAGAGAAACTGCTATGTTTATTAATGGGTTAAGCCTTTCCTCTAGTGGCTGTCTGCATTTGACAGCAGCTAGAGAAGAGCGCTCGTGGTCTCACTGTGATTTTCACGGTGAGGCTTGCACTCAACTCTATAGGAAAGCATTATGAAATGCTTTCCTATCGCATTTTCAACTGAATCTTGTACGCCTTTCTTGCAGCGTGTCTCATTCAGCGGTGACTTGAGAGCAGGAGGGAGGGGAGAGAAGGAGGGAGGAAGCTCTCGCCCAGCGCTGGAAAAAGGTAAAAGTTTAAACCCCGCTTCCCCTTTCCAGGCGGGCTGAGGGAGGGGACCCCTGAGGGTGGGGCACCCTCCCAGGGCACTATAGTGCCAGGAAAACGAGTATGTTTTCCCTGGCACTATAGTGTCCCTTTAAAGGAGCACTATAGGGTCAGGAACACAATCATGTATTTCTGACCCTATTATGTTAAAACCACCACCCTGGCCCCTTCTTGCCTCCCTAAATATAGTAAAATATTACTTGTATTAAATTCTGCAGCTGCTGGCTCAGAAGTGGTGGTCTGAGCAAATTACAATACTTCCCCATAGGACTGGCTGAGACTGTCAACTAGGCAGATCAGGGGCAGAGCCAGCACAAGTCCAACATAGCCCTGGCCAATCAGCATCTCCTCATAAAGATAAATTGAATCTGCTCTCTATGAGGAAAGTTCAGTGTCTGCATGCAGAGGGTGGAGACACTGAATGGCAGTGCTGCACACTAGGCAGTACTGCCCCAGGAAGCACCTCTAGCAGCCATCTAAGGAGCAGCCAGTGGAGTTATTTTCTCTGAAAAGACAGTGTTTACTGCAAAAAGCCTGAATGGAATGATTCTACTTACCAGAAAAAATACAATAAGCTGTATTTGTTCTGGTGACTATAGTGTCCCTTTAAGTTTGGAAGCTTAAGTGGGATGTATGGGAACAAAACTTGTGTGCACTTGCTGACATTAAAGTTAGTTTAGGCAATGCAGATGTTGGTCTCTCTAACACTGTGGCACGTCCCCTTTCTTCTACACTCACTACAGACATCTTTTCTCTGTCTCAGACTATGTACCAGGAACTTCTGCCTGCTAGTAAGAAGGTAAGGAGACAAGTGGACCAGCGAGTGCTAGGGGACAGTCCTTTGAAAGAATGGAGTGAGCGCATCATTAGACGCATTTATGTCAAGCTTAAGGTGCTGCCTGCATAGTATTCCCTTAGTTGGACAGCCTGCAGGATTGGCAGGCAGCCTGACATGCATTCATGCCAGGCTGACCTTCCAATTCTTTGGACAAACGTTCCCCTTTTTGGGCATGTTCACCCCTTTTGGCAGGTCTTGTCACGTGATTCTCGCTAGTGGCACACCCTTTTACGCCACCCATTGACTTCCTGCTTCACTGGACACTGCTGTTAGGGGTTATGGATTTACTTGAAAGATGAAATCATAAATTAGAGAGGGATTAGCATAGAGTATGTGTTTTCTTATAGCTGCATCCTTTGAGTTTCCTTCCAGCACCATCTCCATCAGATACATGACGCTTGGGAGGTATGATTGTTTTAGTGTTTTTGGTCGATAAGATTCCGTAATTAGGCCCATCATAATTGTCAGCACCAGGCCCACTGGGCTCTTAATCCGGCCCTGCCCCCGGCCCAGCCCGCCCCTGGCAATAATCATGCTGTCTAATCAGCATCTTGATATGCCACACCTGTGAGGTCAATGGATTATCTCGGCAAATGAGAAGTGCTCACTAACACAGCTTTAGACAGATTTGTTTACATTTTTTGAGAGAAATAGGCCTTTTGTATACATAGAAAAAGTCTTAGATCTTTGCGTTCAGCTCATGAAAAATGGGGGCAAAAACAAAAAGTGTTGTGTTTAAAATTTTGTTCAGTGTAATAAACTGGACATTCTGTCTCCATTAGTGTAACAATATCAGTCCCTCGGGGCGGGGTCCCTTATTACAAGATAGACCCATCCCTGAAGAGATGCATTAATGGAGAACACTTAATTAACTCTCTGTACATTACATTTAATAAATACATCCTAGAAATGCAGGGTAACTCTAGCTGTGAAACAGAATGATCATCACGCTCAGCCAAAAAATGACAGATGGATGGAAGCTGTAACTTATCGTGAGATAATATCATATTAATGTGGCAGCAGAGGCCATAAATTGGATCCTTCAAGGTAACAAAATAGCTCTGTTAAAAACTAAGCCCGCCCCCAGGAAACTGCAATAAAAATCTTAAAATAGAAAAGAAAAAATATATATATATTTATATATGTAATGCTCAGTAAGTGTGATATTATATCCATAATGCCCCCACCCCCGTCTGTATAACAGGAGCAGCTTAGGATTTAAATACCAAGCGACACTGAAGACTTAGTTTCCTGCAGAATCCCAATTTCACAGCCTGGCTCGCAGTTATCCTGGATAGAAATCACTTAAATAATATATTGTTACAGTACTTTCAAGAAGCAACCTTAATAGGCCCCACTAAACCTGGGATGGATTTCATTTAGGCTGAAATGAGGTGATTTGCATGTAATTTAGCAATCGTTTAAAAGCCAGTTACTATCACAATTAGAGATATGGAGCTGGGAGGGCGCAGTAAGAGGATCTTTCAGCGTCTGACTCGGACCTGCTGGAGCGTAATAAGCAGGCCTCCGATTTAAACGTGGAGACCGTTCTGATCCCGGATAAAAATAATGAATAAAACCATTTACAGGAGCACCTACTTGCCACTATAATGCCACAATATGACACGAGTAGCAACAAAACAAATAACATGTACAGTTAGGGGCTGTTTTACTCTTTAATCCCTTAAAGTTAGATGTGTACATGTGGGAAAACATACATTTCCTGGTAATGCATTCAAAGAACTTAACAGAAATGAAAAATATTGTTCTAATATTTTGCCATTTATAGGGGTATGTAGCGCATTGTATAAAGATACCTAACCAGGGATACTTTCACATAATTATTAATACTGGAAAAATACTAATTTAAAGAAAATAGTCACAAGTTGTGATGATATGAGACAAATGTTCCTATAATCAATCTATCTATCTATCTGTCTGTCTGTCTGTCTGTCTATCTATCTATCTATCTATCTAATCTATCTATCTATCTATCTATCTATCTATCTATCTATCTATCTATCTGTCTGTCTGTCTGTCTGTCTGTCTGTCTGTCTGTCTGTCTGTCTATCTAATCTATCTATCTATCTATCTGTCTGTCTGTCTGTCTGTCTGTCTGTCTGTCTGTCTAATCTATCTATCTATCTATCTATCTATCTATCTATCTATCTATCTATCTATCATTTATTGTTAAAGGAACACTATAGGATCAGAAACACAAATGTGTATTCCTGACCCTATAGAGTTAAACTAACTATTTAGGTAGCTGTCCCCTTTATTCCCCTTAAAAAAATATTTTACTTAGCTTTAACGTTTATTCCAGTGCTACATGAGTTAGCTGACACTAGCATGCCTCAATCTGCCTCATTGGTAGACATTATCAGAATTGATTATCTCAGCCAACCACAATGTTTTCCCATAGGAAAGCATTGGATTAGCAGAGATTGTCAATTCTGATGACCTCCTGGCCTATCAGAATCAATGAATCTTTATGAGGAAAGTTCAGTGTCTCCATGCAGAGGGTGGAGAAACAAAATGCCAGTCACACTGTGCAGCACTGCCCCAGGAAGCACCTCTAGCAGCCATGTGAGGAGTTGCCAGTGGAAGTATCCCTAGGGCAGGCATAGGCAACCTTTGGCACTCCAGAAGTTTTTGGACTACACCTTCCATGATGCTTTGCCAGCATTATGGGTGTAAGATCCTTATGGGGGATGTAGTCTAAAACATCTGGAGTGCTGAAGGTTGCCTATCCCTGCCCTAGGGTGTAATGTAAAAACTACATTTTATTCTGTGTTTACTGCAAAAAGCCTGAAGGGACTGATAATACTTAACATAAAAAATACAACAATCTGTAGTTGTTCTGGTTACTATAGTGTCCCTTTAAGGAAGGATTAGTGATTATTTATATTTTCCATGGACTTAAATTATATTACCTTGCAATCTAATTGTAATTGCATTTTTTTTTGTGTGTAACGTGTCAGTCTTTGGTTCTATGCAGACATTGTGTTAGATTGTTATTGTGTGTGAATAATGGGTTCATGATGTGTGTGTGAGTGTTTCTAAACAGGTTGAATGACATTTGAATGTGTACATTTCAGAGTGCTGTGTGTGTATGTGCTTTGCATTTGTTTTTAATTTGGGCTTCCAGTTACCCTCCCACTTGCTTATCGCCCCCAACAACAAAATGTTTGTATTTCTCTCCATCTTATCCCAAAATATTTGTCTTTCTCCATGTTTCACCACTGTAGCTCACAGCCAATCAGTGCTGCCCAGATATGGAGAGTCCTTTTTATTAGATTTTTAAACACTGGAATATCTCAGTATATTTTTATATCTTTGTATTGGATGGCCCTCGTTTTGAAATAATTAGCTTTCAGGAAACACTGTCTTTATATCTGAATCTAAGTAAATTCTGTCAGCTCAACAAACAAAATCTAGAGAGTATAGAGAGACATTCGACATTGTTAATATAATCCGTATAGGTCTGTATATATAATGGTATAACTTTGCAATGCTTTCTCTGCCCGGCGGATGTCTTGTGCTGTGAATGCTGGATTCCTGTTAAACCTGATGTTCCGCCAGATGACAGCTACACGTTTCCTGGTGTCAGTTCTTTGGCATTTAACCTGGAGGACCTCGCGTTGCTCAGACCGCGAGTATCTGACCCGACATTTAAATACCAGGTGTCAGGTTTGATGAAAACTGATAACTTGAAATGTAAACGACCCCTTTGCTGGAACGAAGGACCTTTTGTGGACCTTGCACTACGACCGTGTGTAAAATTTTCAAATCTTATTTCAGAAGTGATTGCTGACGCTGTGAGAGCAGTGCCAAGGGGGCCTCTGCTTTCTGAAGGAGGTTGTGGCCCTTTGAAATCATTGTAATAGTGATAAGGAATTATGGAACCCTTCATATAAGGAAACTACCATTCCCACAATGCCCAGCTGCATGTAAGTCTGCCTGAGCATTATGAGAAATGGTGTCTGAAAACAGCCATTCATTTTACTAACCTGCAGCTTTTGGGAGGTGATAATTAGTGATAATTGGACAATATTCTCTCATATTAATGAATATTGCCTTTCTGGATATAAACATTAATAGAACTATCTGACCTTACCTGTCCAAGTCCATTTACCAAGGGCCACATTACAGCATGAGCTGAACAGGAACATGCAGTAAATAAATGTAACATGTCATCATGTACGAGAGGTTAATACTTTCATTACATATTTAGTGCAATTTCAATGTGTGGCTCTCCATGACTGACACATAGAAACACAGAATGTGACGGCAGATAAGAACCATTAGGCCCATCTAGTCTGCCCAATTTTCTAAATACTTTCATTAGTCCCTGGCCTTATCTTATAGTTAGGATAGCCTTATGCCTATCCCACGCATGCTTAAACTCCTTTACTGTGTTAACCTCTACCACTTCAGCTGGAAGGCTATTCCATGCATCCACTACCCTCTCAGTAAAGTAATACTTCCTGATATTATTTTTAAACCTTTGTCCCTCTAATTTAAGATTATGTCCTCTTGTTGTGGTAGCTTTTCTTCTTTTAAATATAGTCTCCTCCTTTACTGTGTTGATTCCCTTTATATATTTAAATGTTTCTATCATATCCCCCCTCTCTCGTCTTTCCTCCAAGCTATACATGTTAAGATCCTTTAACCTTTCCTGGTAAGTTTTATCCCGCAATCCATGAACCAGTTTAGTAGCCCTTCTCTGAACCCTCTCTAAGGTATCAATATCCTTCTGAAGATACGGTCTCCAGTACTGTGTACAATACTCCAAGTGAGGTCTCACCAGTGTTCTGTACAATGGCATGAGCACTTCCCTCTTTCTACTGCTAATACCTCTCCCTATACAACCAAGCATTCTGCTAGCATTTCCTGCTGCTCTATTACATTGTCTGCCTACCTTTAAGTCATCAGAAATAATCACCCCTAAATCCCTTTCCTCATATGTTGAGGTTAGGACTCTATCAAATATTCTGTACTCTGCCCTTGGGTTTTTACATCCAAGATGCATTATCTTGCACTTATCCACATTAAATGTCAGCTGTCACAACTCTGACCATTTTTCTAGTTTACCTAAATCATTTGCCATTTGGCTTATCCCTCCTGGAACATCAACCCTGTTACATATCTTAGTATCATCAGCAAAAAGACATACCTTACCTGTATATTCCCTCTGTTGCCTGTCACTCACCCACTGCCTTACCCATTCAACAATATTGGAATCCAAACTTAATTGCAGATTGCAGTTTATTGATAAGCCTTCTATGTGCAACAGTGTCAAAAGCCTTACTGAAATTGGGGTGTGGCAGACTGAGCTACAGAGAACACAGGTTTGGGTGGAGCTCTGACCCAGAGACTGGAAAGAGCTAGATAAAACCGTTCAAAGGCTCCACTAACATGGCAAATCACTGCCCTCACACAGTAGACCTTATGGGGCGCAAAAGAAAAAAAACACGCTATCTGGAGGGCACTAGAATGCCAGATATTAGACTTTCATTTGATAGGCCTACCCCGCAGGTCCCCCCTAAGATGATGCCTGAACCACTCAGCGATGAAGAGGCCCCAGGGGAATCTCGAGAAGGAGAAGAGACCAACACATCACCTTCGGTGGGGACACCCTCAATTGACCCAGAGTCCAATGAGGATTCCTCTCCAGCAACCAAGAGGGACATTAAGAACCTCCTGCTAGATATGCGGAAAGTGTGGAAAGAAAACCTAGCAGAAATGCGCATGGAGCTGGGGAACCTCAAACAGAGAATGGTTCAGATGGAAACAAAAGCGACCAGAGAACAGGGGCTGCAAACCACCCAAGACCACAATCACTGATCAGGTCCAGAGACTCACCAAATCGATGACTGCACTGGAGCCTAGGCACAAGAGGAAGAATATCTGCCGCCAGGGAATTCTGGTGCCGATTGGAGGAGAAGCAATGATTGCCTTTCTCCGGCGCCTCCTAACCTCAATGGACATCAGAGGCAGCACAGATCCGGGACTAATAATATCAGCTTTCAGAGTCCGCAAAGTTGTTGCCGCCCCGGCGGACTCGCCGAGAGACGTGATTGCAGTGTCCAAAGACGTATCTGTACAGTATGCCATCTTGTCCACCTCGCTAATGCCGTAAGAATGTTATACTGTTCTACTGTTACATTTTTTCCATACTGTGAACCAGATGTATTTTGAGTGTGGAAACTCCAATAAAATACAAATAAAAAAAAAAAAGCCTGACTGAAATCTAGGTAAGCAATATTTAGTTACCCAATCAAAAAAATCAATAAGATTAGTTCTGCATGATCTCCCTGAAGTAAATCCATGTTTTCTTTGATCATGAAATCCATGTGTTTTTAGATGTTCAACAATCATATCCTTTAACATGGTTTCCATCACTTTCCACACTACTGAAGTAAGACTTAGTGGCCTATAGTTGCCCGAATCCTCCCTATTACCTTTCTTGTGAATGGGCACAACATTCGCTAACTTCCAATCTTCTGGGACTACTCATGTTAACAATGATTGGTTAAATAAATCTGTTAGTGGTTTTGCTAGTACACCACTAAGCTCTTTTAATAGCTTTGGGTGTATTCCATCAGGTCCCATTGACTTATTTGTCTTTACTTTTGACAGTTGAAATAGAACTTCTTCCTCTGTAAACTCACATGTAACAAATGACTCATTTATCCTTTTTCTTAACTGAAGTCCCTTTCCTTAATTTTCATCTGTAAATACTAAACAACAATATTCATTGAGGCAGCCAGCTAGACCTTTATCATCTTCTACATAAATTCCTTCTTTTGTTTTTAATCTAACTAATCCTTGTTTTACTTTCCTTTTCTCATTTATGTATCTAAAAAATGTTTTATCCCCCTTTTTTACTGACTGTGCTATTTTCTCTTCTGTGTGTGATTTGGAAGCTCTTATAACTTGCTTAGCCTCTTTCTGCCTAATCTTATAGATCATTCTGTCTTCCTCACTCTGGTTTTGTTTATAATTACTAAATGCTAACTTTTAGTTTTTTTTGTGCTGGGTGTCACGATGCAGAATGTTTGCTGAAATCTCTGCTCCAGCTATTATTATTTAGAACAAAGAGGGGTCTGTTCATTAAATAGTGAATTGCAGTGATTTGAAAAGCAATATACTAAATCAGCAGAATATGAATAACGTTTCCAGTTGGAGTCAGTGGTTTAATCAATTTTTACTAATTTGGCCTGAATTGAGCGAGTTTGTCCTCAAGCCAGCACACCTTGCTGTTCAGTGTACGAGCTATACATTTGCGTTTCCAGGTTTTTTTCTGCCATTACAGCAAAGTTTCACCAACATTTAGTACGAATTTCAAGACTGCACTGGCAGAAAACCCAAAACTCCTAAACAGAGCAAAACCTCTCTGCAGGAACGCACAACCTGAGCAGTGTGTGATAGAAGTCAAATTACACCTTTCGCAGTGCAAAGCACCGGTCTGTAACCTGCTGCGGCCAAGGCCATATAAAGACAAATTTAACTCATACGGTCCGTGGCACTCTGCTATTAACCTGAGATGACCACATAACGGTAAGGCATAGGCAAGGGATTTAAAATAAGATTTGGGGACCCATTGGCTCTGTGTACTGCTATTGTATGATGGGAAAATCTTTGTTTGTTGCTTCATTACGTCATCAAGCCTGTCAATCAGGACCCAGGAGAACGGGATTGCCCTATGCCAAAGGTGATACAGAACCCAGAATATGTACATCAACCAGTGACATCCTGTGAATGTAGTTTGAGGGATCATAATAAATCGATATTATCCTAGATGAATTCATACATAATTATTATTTATAATGCACCATCAATGTACAATAGATGGATTTACAAACAGCTGCAAGAAGACAAGTTAGACGTACAGCAACAGAAAGTGGTGAATGGCCACTCAAACCAGTCTTCATTCTATGGGATTTAGTTGATGCATCGGTACCTGTGACATACCTCTGGAGAAGCTCCATTTGGAGATCTGCACCAGATGAAGAGAGCTCCTGTTTGTACAGGATTGATATTAAGTTTAAGACATGAAATATATTGTTTGTGTTAGATCTTGAGCTGTCTGATTCAGCAAGAAAATGGATCATCTTAGTCTGTAATACCTGTACTGGTAACAATCGGAATTTTTGTTTGACGAAAATGTGCAATTTACAATTTTGTTATTTTGCTGGAGATATTAGTACCAAATTTTGCAGTTTGCATGTACGTACCGGCTTTTGGTTGTGTGTGTGTCCTGTGCCCTTGGTATTGTGAGAAAACACATGGCTCCAAGCACAACCCTTGACACTTACCGTTCTTGTAGTTGTTTATTTTTACCCTTTAAGATAAAACATTTGCTAGCACTCTGTCTGAACCACGTATGGCATGAAATGTTATTCTCTATAAAATGGCGCCATGGCTTGCATTTTAACTCTCACTAAAATGATTCCTGATTGAAATGAGCACTTCTGCTTTTGTAAGTGGATAATTGAAGTTACTAATTAATAGTCACCTAAAATATCCTCCTTTCAGGTCTTATTCTGGTATCACCTACTGAATGTTATATTCCTTAAAAGGGAAGGAGCACTGTAGTGGACTCAGTAAAGAAGCCGAACAAAAGACAGGATAAAACCAAAAGATAAAATACTCCCACTCGATAATTGCTTCTCAAAACAAGTGCGTATTTAAAAACTAAATCCCTACATTATGAAGCTAATTCACTATTCATACATTAGAGATTATAGCATTTAAATAAGCTGCAATAGCATGTATCGCCACCACATGGACTCTGAGTAGTACTGCACCCTAACCTTTCCACTTACTGTACAGGTGATACTCGAAAAATTAGAATATTGTGCAAAAGTTCATTTATTTCAGTAATGCAACGTAAAAGGGGAAACTAATATATGAGATAGACGCATTACATGCAAAGCAAGATAGTTCAAGCCGTGATTTGTCATAAGTGCGATGATTATGGCTTACAGCTCATGAAAACCCCAAATCCACAATCTCATTAAATTAGAATATTGTGAAAAGGTGCATTATTCTAGGCTCACAGTGTCCCACTCTAATCAGCTAAGTAAGCCATAACACCTGCAAAGGGTTTCTGAGCCTTTAAATGGTCTCTCAGTCTGGTTCAGTAGGAATCACAATCATGGGGAAGACTGCTGACCTGACAGTTGTGCAGAAAACCATCATTGACACCCTCCATAAGGAGGGAAAGCCTCAAAAGGTAATTGCGAAGGAAGTTGGATGTTCCCAAAGTGCTGTTTCAAGGCACATTAATAGAAAGTTATGTGGAAGGGGAAAGTGTGGAAGAAAAAGGTGCACAAGCAGCATGGATGACCGCAGCCTGGAGAGGATTGTCAGGAAAAGGCCATTCAAAAGTGTTGGGGACTTTCACAAGGAGTGGACTGAGGCTGGAGTCAGTGCATCAAGCGTCACCACATACAGACGGATCCTGGACATGGGCTTCAGATGTCATATTCCTCTTGTCAAGCCACTCCTGAACAACAAACAACGTCAGAAACGTCTTACCTGGGCTAAAGAAAAACAGACCTGGTCTGTTGCTCAGCAACTTTTGCATCTCATTTGGAAACCAAGGACCCAGAGTCTGGAGGAAGATTGGAGAGGCACACACTGCAAGATGCTTGAAGTCCAGTGTGAAGTTTCCACAGTCTGGGTTGATTTGGGGAGCCATGTCATCTGCTGGTGTTGGTCCACTGTGCTTCATTAAGTCCAGGGTCAACGCAGCCATCTACCAGGAGATTTTGGAGCACTTCATGCTTCCTTCCACAGACGAGCTTTGTGGGGATGCTGACTTAATTTTCCAGCAGGACTTGACACCTGCCCACACTGCCAAAAGCACCAAAGCCTGGTTCAATGACTGTGGGATTACTGTGTTTGATTGGCCAGCAAACTCACCTGACCCCATAGAGAATCTATGGGGCATTGCCAAGAGAAAGATGAGAGACATGAGACCGAACAATGCAGAAGAGCTGAAGGCCGCTATTGAAGCATCCTGGTCTTCCATGACACCTCAGCAGTGCCACAGGCTGATAGCTTCCATGCCATGCTGCATTGAGGCAGTAATTGCTGCAGAAGGGGCCCAAACCAAGTACTGAGTACATATGCATGCTTATACTTTTCAGAGGTCCGATATTGTTCTATGTACACTCCTTGTTTTATTGATTGCATGTAATATTCTAATTTACTGAGATTGTGGATTTGGGGTTTTCATGAGCTGTAAACCATAATCATCGCACTTATGACAAATCACGGCTTGAACTATCTTGCTTTGCATGTAAATATTGTAAAGCACTACGGAATCTGTTGGCGCTATATAAATGGCGATAATAATAATAATAATAATAATAATGCCTCTATCTCATATATTAGTTTCCCCTTTTACGTTGCCTTACTGAAATAAATCAACATTTGCACGATATTCTAATTTTACGAGTATCACCTGTATTCCCCCTTCCTGTAATGTAAGCATCCTTTAATTATTACATTTTACACAAAGGAAGTAAAACAAAGTGTCAAGGCAATTGGGCAAATAAGATGGACTCTGGGTTCCTGAGCTTACAGTCTGTATGTGGAAGCAGGACGTGTGCTCAGGAGACATGTTTGATTGATGCTCTGATATATTGCATATTGGTAGATTTTTATAAAAGCGGAGCAGAAACCCCT
The DNA here is from genome assembly GCA_933207985.1 of Pelobates cultripes. Classification (NCBI taxonomy): domain Eukaryota; kingdom Metazoa; phylum Chordata; class Amphibia; order Anura; family Pelobatidae; genus Pelobates; species Pelobates cultripes. Next base: position 118,518,414 of record OW240921.1, read on the forward strand.
GAAACATACCTCCCAAAACAGACAAAGAAAGACATTTTAATTTTGTTTGAGGTGTGAGTGGTAATGAGTCCAAGCGAGGAACTGTGACTATACACAGAAAGGGTGTCAGTAAGCGGCTCTATCTATACCCTCAGAGGGTGTCAGTAACTGGTTCTATCTATACCCCCAGAGAGCCTCAGTAACCGGTTCTATCTATACCCTTGTGACAGATCCCCTATCCCTGGATTGTCCCCCTTTTATTTTCTGTTGACGTGCTACACTGGGTGGTTTAGTATATGGGATTCACCGGACCTCTGAGACCCATTTGGTTCGTATACCGACCAAACGGACGAACAGCCAGATCACTCGACAGTGGGAGACCTTATCGACTGGTCCTGGGAAGACCCGCAGCTGACAGGTGGAGGGAAGACCAAGATCGCTCCACCGGTAGAAGTAGGGACAGTCGATCCCTCTTCACAGTGTGCAACCCAGGGTAGAGGAGAGTGCTGTCCTCCCTCTCCAGCAGCCAAGTGTGATGTTGGGAGAAGAGAGAGGCGGTCTCTCTCCCCAGCGGCAGAGTGCCTTACAGGGAGGGGAGACAACCGGTCTCACTCCCCAGCGGCTGAATGTGATAGTGGAAGGGGAGAGGGTCTTCCTTCCCCGCAGGACAATGTATTGGGAGAGGAGACAGTCGGTCTCCCTCCCAGCGAGAGAAAATGGTTCAGGGAGAGGAGACAGAGACAGGGTCTCTCTCCCCAACAGGCAAGTGTGGTACCCGGCGGGGAGAGTGTTGTTCCCCATCTCCAGAAACCAAGGGTGTTATTGGGAGAAGGGACAGGCGGTCCCTCTCCCCAGTGGCAGAATGTCTTACAGGGAAGAGAGACAGCTGGTTTCACTTCCCAGCGGCTGAGCCTGTTATTGGTAGGGAAGACGGCTGATTCCCTTTCCCAACAGCGGGACAATTTATTGGAAGGGGAGATAGTTGGTCCCCTCCTACAACAAGGGAGAGTGTTGCAGGAAAAGGAACTGGCATCTGGGCAGAACGCAGGCGGCCTCTGCCCTCTCTTCCTTTTTGCCTTAGAACCTGACGGTGCACCATCTACACCAAGGACCACAGAACAAAGTTTCACTGGCCTCGACCGGTCAGTGTGTGTGTGAGACTGTCTGCCTGTAACTGTATGTGTGTGTGTGTGTGACTGCATGTGAGTGTGTGTGTATGTCTGTCTGCAAGTGTGTGTGTGTGTGACTGTCTGCCTGTAACTGTGTGTGTGTGTGTGTGACTGTCTGCCTGTAACGGTGTGTGAATGTGTGTGTGAGACTACCTGTAACTGTGTGTGTGTGTGTGTGACTGTCTGCCTGTAACTGTGTGTGTGTGTGTGTGACTGTTTGCCTGTAACTGTGTCTGTGAGACTGTCTGCCTGTAAATGTGTGTGTGTGCTACTGTCTGCCTCTAACTGTGTGTGACAGTCTGCCTGTAACTGTGTGTATGACTGCCCGTGACTCTATATGTGATTGTCTGCATGTGACTATGTCTGTGTGTGTGACTGCCTGTAACTGTGTGCTTGACTGTGTGACTGCCTGCAATTGTCTGTGTGTGACTGTGTGTGTGTGACTGCCTGCCTGTGATTGTGTGATGCTGCCTGTAACTGTGTGTGTGGGGGTGCAGAGGTTTTGTAGAAGGGGGCAGTACAGGGGTTTTGTAGAAGGGGGTAGACGGAGGTTTTACAACATTTACAAATTTGTGCAATACATTATATAAAAAACATTATTAAAAATTTGTGGGGTTTTTTACATTAAAGTATTTATTGTTTTTTTTAATTGGATTGCATGGACAGTGTTCTTTGTCTTGTGGCCCCTTATCTCTCAGCTCAGGCTGTGTGTACTGAAAAGAAACTCCTAGCTCTGCTATAGGCATATCCTTACATCTTGCCCGTTATTCAGGACTGAGCAACATCAGAAAAGACTCAGCACAGAGCTTTTATTTTCCTTCTCGGAGTAAAAAATACCTGTATAGCAGCCTTCTTTATTAATAAGTAATTACTGCACATCACATGTCCACATGTAGCACTAAGCGGCTGGATACAGTTGGAATATAAGGGATGTGTGTGTATAATGATCACAATGATAGGAAAAACTTTTTGTTACACTGTAAGGTTAATTAGGGAAATAAAACGCCCCTAACAGGACAGTGAGTAAGGATTATAATAAAAATAATAATCTATTATGTAATTTTATGTACGTGTTAGAACGGAATGCAATAAAATATGGTACAATATGATGGCGTATTATAATGTGTAATAAAATGTGACGATTAAATGTAGAGGAATCTGATGGAATGTTTTACGATGATGGAATGTAGTGGGATCTCATGGAATATGGTAGAATATGATAAAATGTAGGGGGATCTAATGGAATGTGGTACAATATTATGGAATGTAGTAGGAGCTAATGAAATGTGGTACAATATGATGGTGGAATGTAGTGGTATCTGATGGGATGTGGTACAATATCATCGAATGTAGTGGTATCTGATGGGATGTGGTGGAATGTAGAGAGATCTAATGAAATGTAATACAATACGATGGAATGTGGTACAATATGTTAGAATGTTGTGGGATCTGATGGAATGTGGTACAATATGATGAAATTCAGTGGTATCTGATGGGATGTGGTACAATGTGGTGGAATGTAGAGAGGTCTAATGAAATGTAGTACAATGTGATGAAATGGAATGGGATCTGATGGAATGTGGTACAATATGATAGAATATTGTGGGATCTGATGGAATGTGATACAATATGGTAGAATGTTGTAGGATCTGATGGAATGTGGTACAATATGATAGAATGTTGTGGGATCTGATGGAATGTGGTACAATATGATAGAATGTTGTGGGATCTGATGGAATGTGGTACAATATGATAGAATGTTGTGGGATCTGATGGAATGTGGTACAATATGATGGAATGTAGTGGGATCTGATGCAATGTGATACAATATGATGGAATGTAGTGGGATCTGATGGAATGTGGTACAATATGATAGAATGTTGTGGGATCTGATGGAATGTGGTACAATATGATGGAATGTAGTGGGATCTGATGCAATGTGATACAATATGATGGGATGTAGTGGGATCTGATGGAATATGGTACAATATGATGAAATACTACAATATGGAATGTGGTGGGATGCGAAATTGTGGTTCAATATAATGGTAAACTATGACATGTAATAAAAAATGTGTTGGGATGTGGTGGAATGTGATGGAATAGGGTGAAGACAACTTTTTACCTATCACTATCCTTTAAGAAATGCATATCTCAATTATGTGTGTGTTTTATTTGTGCTTCTGAACAACAGGGTTGGAATATTGAAATACATACTTAAAGCTGGGGTTTCACTTACAATTTGAGCATATCTACTAAACCCTATTATCAAGTCATTTCTAAAAATATATTTAAAAACAAAACAAACCAAAAGAAAACGACAAACCAAAGATATTTGACATAACAGGTTTTGACTTTTAATCCTTAATTTGTGCTATTATAGGAGTTGTTGTATGGGTGACAGGAATGTACTGTCCCGTAGTTCATGGCTTTCCCCCTCTGATTGTCAGGCCGTACCAACCAGCAAGGCTCTTTCTTTCTTAACTTTTCACAAGAACGTCCAGTGCTAGAACACAATCAGATCACTTACCATACTTCTTGATCAGTAATTTCCTGGCACAATATTTAACGGTTGACCTTACTATATTTACCTTATTGACCTTACTAGACCCACTTCATTTGTTTTGGTTGAGATGTGAAAGACTGGCCTTAAGACTTTAAAATGAACAATGTAGTTCCTAGTAGATGACACTTACTGTTATGGACAGGACTTGCATCCACAACATTAACATCAGCATGTCAGACAACTCTTAATGAATTATGAAATAGTAGAGACAATGCCAAAAACAATACTTTTTTTTCCAATCTATTGAGAATAGTTCAAAATGAACTCAACAAGTAGTATAAAAATTATACATAAATATGTTCTTATGCATGATTTCATGTCAGTCCATTTGGGTGTCGATACCACGAAGAGGTGAGATAATGAAAGTAAACCAGTGACGGAGATAAGAATATTGAAAGGATATGATACGGGATCTGACAGTGACCAACATCACTGAATCAAGAGATCTTTATGTTTTAATTGTTTGGAAAGGAGAATGACAAAAAAACAAATAGGAGCAATGAGTCCTTTCACATGTCCAGTGTGATAATCTATTGCAAACAAGAATGTGACCCCGGCACCATTTTGATGGGGGGGAGGGGGGTTCACAGTTGGCCAATTTAGAAAATAAACAAAAACAAATGACCACTACCAACAAATATCTGTATATGTTCCTGGCCATTTTGCCAGATTATGGTTTCTTTGACACCAAACTGATTTATTTGCCTAAGTGTTGAATAGAGATTGGTGCTGTGTTTGCTATGTCAAACAACACATGTATATAGGTCCCGTCACTTGCCCTGGTGGGAAGTGTTTCCTACGTTCACTCCTGAGGAAGAGTCTGGCTGCTGGAACAGCTATATTTGTATCTCGGTGGGCGCTTTAGGAATCCGTCTTAAGAGATGACATTCTGTCTGAATGATGTAACTATATAATAACCCTCCAGCCTCTGAATGTCAGAAACAGCATCTTAATATCTGGAACATTCTTTAAATCTCTAGAATAGCTTCTGAATCTCCAGAATGTGTACGTTCAGACTATCAAAGACTGTGTTTAATATATCAACATTGTGCTTGCTAATGGCTAAATTCCTAGTTGAGACAATTAAAATCCGGGCCGAGGCTCCAAGTCAGAAATGGGAGCTCATTTTTTATTATCATACATTTTTTTTTTCTTTTGGGATAGTTTATGAAAGGTTCTTTTTTTCCTCCTACCTAACTCATAGAACCATGGCTTGTTGTACTCTTTTGAAACAAAGTGCTTTGATTTTCCATTTTTTTTTTTACAATAGGAATATCCTCTCCTTTTCATATAAATATAAAACTAAATAAATATCTCAACCAGAGAGGCCATTCCTTTCTTTAAGACTCCAGGATGTCCAAAATCTTTTTTTTTTCTGGAAGTTCCACCATTGCCACCCAACTCTTGTACATCTTTCCAGCCCTCCCGTATATTTGACACAATGCCCCATATAGGCCTATTTCACACGTGTGTCTGCATTCGCCTCTGAAGAGGCCTGCTTGGGTCAGAGTTTTGAGAGGATGACTGAGAGTAGTGTGAAGAAGAGGCTGATGCCTTGCTCGACTTGTCGAACTGAACGTAGCCGTCTTGCTTTCCGCTGCTGCTAACACTGCTGTCACACTGAGTGTCCAGGAATGAGCTGCTGTCGCTCATGGATCCTCTCTGAAACTCCCGCTCGCAAAGCTCAATGGAACTGCTGCCCATGCCCAAGACAAAGCGCTGGCTGTAGTCATAGAGGCGATTCTGGCCACTCAGAGTGGTGTAAATGTTGGTGAAAGACATGCCTGTAGGAACCCGTTGCTTATTTGCTGGTCGAAGGTCCGGCTGGCAGTTGGAAAGGGAAATTGTTGGCGTTGAGTGATGGTCCTTGAATGTGTTTACACTGTAGTAGCCATTGGTTGGGTCCTAAAATAATACATTTGAGATAAATAATTAGACGTAATACTTTCGATCATCATATATACACAGCAAAGCTCAGTTTTAAATGTACTACTCCTCACATTCCCATAAAGAAATTAGAAAAGAATCTTTGAAAAATACTTTACATTTTCAGAAAGTTGTTATTGGGGAGGTCCAATCAAGGTAAAAAGGTTAGATATATCCTGGCCATAATCTGCCAATCACACAGAACTGCCCCCTAACAGCAGACCATGCAGAGAGCCCTGTTACAGAGCTTTCTGCATGGTTCTAGGGACAGTTCCTTAGTGTCCTCAAAAGTGGGACACCAGAGTATAAACTCAGGATGGAGGAGCAGGACCCTGAAATAGGCACCGCTCTGCCGAAAGTTGGGAGGACAGTTTGTAGGCCTGGTATGATTATAGAATGTGTAGATCATAGGGATTCAGAACATAGTTCCCAGCAGTGACCAGGATAATATGTTTCACTGGATCCTGTCCGATCCAATCTCATTCTCTCTATCTGGTGTTATTCACTTTGAAGTAATGGTGCAGGCTGGAGATACCGAAGTTGAGTATAATCATACAAGGAAACAAATAGGTGGTGGGTGCTCAAATACTGCTGTATAAATATTGACAAGTAAATAAAACTGAAAAACAACATTTTTTTTCCCCCGAGGGAACATTATCTAGTTAATGTGTTTTTTCTTTTTCTGTTTTCTATGCATGCATTTAATAATAAGGCCCAGAGCTTCCAGAAAAAAAAAGGTTTTCTACAAAGGAAATAGTGAGAAACACAATAGGCTCTACATACACTTGTAGGCCTGACTCCCGAGAGAGTGAGTCTCTTTGTGTTGCTATGGAAACCACTTTGATTAAATATCTTTTTTTTTTGGAGGAGAATAGATTAATAATCCCTTCTTCTATATGTAAAGAAATCTGATTTAAAAGGCTAATAACAATTTGAAATTGTTTCTATGAGTGGAAAGAGGAAGGGGTGTGCTCTGCCCTTCTATTATGACAATGCTTTGTTTGGAGGGGCACGGGGGGCAGTTGGAATCTTTCGGTTCCAATAAAGTGGTCTTCAGATCCTTATTTTCGTACAGACAAAGTAAAAAAAAAAGGGGTGATATATTTTGGAGTGTCAAATCCATTACGGAGTAGATAATTGCACAGCCATATTGTATGGAACGTATAGAAGTGTTTGATCAGTATATATCAGAGCAGTCATAAGTCTTAATGATGTTGACAGAATTTATTCAAAGTTTTATCAAGCTCCCAGCAGATTTGAACGCTAAGCTGTGCATCACTTAACTCGGAATAAATTAGCTCACCAAGAACCGTGACTTGCTGTTTTTCTATTTTTTTGTGTTTTGCTGCAGTGGCATCTGGGCTATATTGCAACGATTATGTAAATGCTGGTTATAATGACTTGGCTAAAATAATAAATATTTCCCCTTCTTTGCTGAGAGTTAATTATTTGAGGGTAGATTAGGGACTACTCATTGAGCTTGGAAATGTATAGAAAAGGAAAGATTTTGCTTAACTGTTGGCATCTGAATAATGTTTTATATGTTTTACATAAATGACATATGATAGTAAATCTAAAACAATGGATTTATTACTGTCTTCAATTGTTTAGCTTGAACCAAACTATCTCCGTCTCCACAGTTCTAAGCTCACAGTTCTAAGAACTATGCTCTAAGATATATTTAGTTACATCTAAAGTGCAACATTACATCCTTTCTATGAATTAGAATTAAAAAAAGATCATTAAAGATAATAATAAATTCCAATGCAGCCCTGTCCAAGTATTTGATGTAGGGGCCATATGTTACTGAAAAACACAGGATAAGGTCCGGATGTGGCTAATAGGTCGGTAAGGTAGTAGACCTGACCCTGTGGGGCCCATAGAAAGAACACTAAGGGCCAACAGTTTCTAATCCTTGCTCTAGCCTTGCATGTATATATAGAAATATAGTTATATGTATTACACAGGAATGTGTCAGAAAGGAGAGGTAAGAAGAACTATTTCACAATGATTTAACAATGTTCTTGTACCAGGATGATGTCATTAGCCTAACGGTCGAGGCATGTATACACATATACATACACACACACATACACACACACACACCTATACTATTGTCTTATGGAAAACGCCATGAAATTGACTCACTCATATTTATCAATGTTGGTCCCTAGTTGTCTAGTAAATGCTGGGGTCTTGTAATTTAAGCACTGATGTGGCCCAGCTGAACTGGAGACAATGTGAATGTGTTAGCCAGGGACCTCAGTTGTAAAACCGTTCTAAGTTTTTATGTCAGTTGGCTCGGAGACACGTTGAGTTAAACCGAGCCCTGATCAAGGTTCCCAACATGTATCATTGGGCTGGCAGCCTTGGTAAATTGCTTTCACAAAATATACTGGCTGCGGCATTGCAGATGTTGTTCTTTCTTGACCCTAATTGTCTTGTTGAATCTTGAATCTCTAGTCCGGCAGAGTGATATATGGCCCTGATCGAATGGGCTTCCTGCACAAAACATATTCACAATGTTACCTATATAACCGCTCATTCCAAGGCTCTACGATACACACTGCTTGTCTAACTGCGATTCTTAAAGCACTACGGAGTGTGATATATAGTCAGGAATTGTGTTCATTCTCACAGTATATATATAAAACTTAAAAAAAAAAAATCTGTCAACATTGAAGTTGCTGTTTAGTAGATAGGAGAGTGGGCTGGATCTTGTGTATTGTTTATTGTATAATATGGCCCCCAGCAGCACCCCATTTAAGCATGTTCAGGTGAGTGCAACCACCCCTCCCCATGTTTTTATTTATATATATATATATATATATATATATATAGATATAGGAGTCTAGCCAACTCCTTGGTTTTGCATCCCTCCCTGTTACAGGTGCCTCATCTCAGGTCCCTATTTAGCCTTGTATTGCAGAGAGCCTCAGATGGAATTTTTTCCCCAAGTAAGTGAGTTATTCACATAAGAGCAGACATTAGGCTGTTAGTGTAGGACCTGCCAAAGATGGGGTCCATTGACGTTGTGGCAGGCTTATGCAATATATGATCATATAATGTAACTAAACCCCCATTATTTTTTGCCTAGATTAGGTGTTTTTTAAAAAAACCTTTAGAAAAAAAAACTTTTTAAAAAACTAATAAAATCTGTCAACATTGAAGTTGCTGTTTAGTAGATAGGAGAGTGCGCTGTATCTTGTGTATTGTTTATTATATATATATATATATATAATGACCCTCATCAATGACCCCTAGTATCCTAATATATATTAATTAACGGTGTCCCAGAGGAACCTTCGTTCTGAGAAGCCCTGCTCCAGAAAACCACATTTTCTGAAATAACTTATTCTCCAATAAAGTGTTTATTTTTACTGCAAATCTTATCACTCTCAGCCATTATATTCTCACACCTGTGTTCAAGAATGCATATACAGTGATTGGATCCCAGAGGTATGACTAGAATAAATAGAAATGGAGCGTGGGGGCATGTTTCTCCAGATGTGATGGACAACTCCCATAATCATCTGAAATTCTCAGCCTGTCCAAGTATTATGGGAGTTATAGACATTTGCTGGGGGCATGGTTTCATAATGTCAGACATGTAAAACACATATATAGGTGAATTGCTGAGTTGTTTATTCACTGAACAGGGCACCAAACATAATATTTCTTAGACCACATGAGCCAGGCTGGTTTCTACATCTGTTAGTTTTACACATCAGCCATTTTGCCCTACACGTTAAGCCAAGCCCATATTCTTCATGCTCTGTACCATAACACCCAAAGACAATTCTGTGCCTGCACGGTGACTCCTGGATTTAGTGCCTTTGCCTCACCTTTAAATTTTGGAAATCCTTCTCTTCCTCTTTCAGGACCTCCAGCTGTTTGAGCACCGAGTCCTGCTGAAACTCCCCTCTGTCAATCTACGAAAAAAAAAAAAAAAAAACGGTGAACTGTGGGGTCGATGCTATGAGCCATATCTTTTATTCAGCATAAACTCGGCTTTATTAACCATATCTAGAGCCATACTTTTAATAAATACCATTTCACGACCTTTCATTATGTTCTCGCTTTGGTGATCGGCTGATCATTGTCATTAATATTTGGGAGTTTATTCACTAAACAGCAAATTGTGTTATGCAGACAGCCAGTAGGCAGAATTCAGGCCTAACTAGCATGTTTAGATTTGGGAGAATTGCTATCTCCAACCCGACTGTTAGCGCACTAGAATTAGCATTTCAGTAGATAAACCCCTACATAGATTGTACGTTCATAGTTTGCTTTCTACAGTGAATATTACTAATCTATGTTAATTTTTGGAATCTTAGCCCTTGATCAAATAAACTCATTTTATTTTCTTAACGGGTTTCCATTCCAGTGTCATAAGAATCTATGATATTAAAAAAAAAGGTTTTCAGAGTCCACCACATCTTGAAGCCGCATTGAAAATGTTATTTATAATTGGCTATTGATTATTTATTCTCACTGTTTGTTTAGCCCAGGGGAGCTGGAAGCGATTGCAGGATGGGAGATTCGAGGCCATGCGCGACCTCTCCTGAAATATTAAAATATGCACACGAATCAGGCATATTGCCCAGGCTTTAATCAGCCAGAAAGTAATGATGGCAGCAGATATGCAAGATCCCTAACCCTTTCTATGCTGGTGGGATAAGAGTGTCCCCTGTAGGGCAGTGAGGGAGTTAATTCCGCTGTCTGCCATTTGATGTAGTCCTGGCACTCACGTCTGGCTGTTTTAGTAAGTTCGCTACCTGACTAGGGGGGATGCAAAGGAGAAAGGTGGAAAGGGCGATAATGGGGCTGTTGCTTAGCAACGGATTACAGACAATTTTCCGCAGCCCGGAGAAAATCTCTGTGCATATGTTTAGGAAGGCTTAGCATGAGGCAAGGAATATACAAACGAAAGTAGAGTGTGAAGGGGTAACATGTTGCATGAGTCTATATTATTTTAGAGCTTAACGATGGATGTAGAGTTATAGGGCAAAGTAATGACTGCAGAGTCACAGATCTGCTTAATTTACCCCTTGTACGCGGACCCCAGCAGATTAGAACCAAGTTATATGCATCACTTCTTATATCATGGATTCACCATGACGTGGTTTTGAGCCTCACAGATTCAGACCCTTCACATTCTCTATTTAACAGCAATTTAACACACAATCTATCAGATTCTGCACCTTACTGGTGGGGGGAGATGAGAAAAAACCATCCCATCCTTTAGTATATTATAATTATTTATATTATTATTATTATTATTATCTATAAAGCGCCAACAAATTACGCAGCGCTTTACAGTGGGTGGACGAACAGACATGTAGTTGTAACCAGACAAGTTGGACACACAGGAACAGAGGGGTAGAGGGCCCTGCTCAATGGGCTTACATGCTAGGCGGAGTGAGGTATAGTGACACCGTAAGAGGGGTTAAGGGCCCTGCTCAACGAGCTTACATGCTAGAGGGAGTGGGGTAAAGTGACACAAAAGGTGAGGATAGTATTAGACTAATGACAGTTGCAAGAGAGGAATCAGTCGGGAGCTATTAACATTGATTGATACGTATATAACGCCAACAAATTCTACAGCGCTGTACAATGACAGGATTCAACATCCACACAAATAAACTTTGGGTCAGACATTGTTTGAAAACAAACAGTTAGTCTCTAAAGTTTTCCTTTGTTCTGTGCTGTGAGTGGAAGACCATAGAGACTGTCGTTTTTCAAGGACTGTTTTTTCCCATTTCATTATTTTTTTCCATATACTAATTTAAACAAAATCTATTTATATTAAAAAAAAACAAATAAAAAAAACACAGTTTTGAAGTGACAGTTCTCCTTTAAATGTTTCTGCGTCCTTCTGATACTTTCTAAAGTCATATTCAGATTAGTGTCAGTATTCAATTAGAAAACATCTCCATCCACAAGGATACATTTAAAGTACTTTAACCCCTTAAGGACACATGACGTGTGACATGTCATGATTCCCTTTTAGTGCAGAAGTTTGGTCCTTAAGGGGATAAATAACGGTTTTGAATTAACAGGGATATGTGCAGAATTGAGGATGATTTTGCAGTAGTTGAAAATGGTTGGTTTTATAGCAGAAGTAAATGTAAACCGATCATAAATCATAAAAATCTGTCATCGGAGCACAGCGTGGCTGCGAACGTCCAAATAAACTGTCCCTAAATTAACAAATTATATATGATCGCACAGGAGGATATTTCAGCTAATTTAATTTAATATACATCTAGCATTCTACAAGTAATCAGTTCCTGCTCCTTACGCTGGACTATGACTCATGCTGGGGATGATGAGAGTTGTAGTGTCATCTTGACTCTTATTTAACTATGAAAGTGTCAGTAAGCTCCTTCTGTTGCGCATAAACTACTTTACGATTTTTCCAAAAGGGTATGAAATAGTTTTGGTTGTGGAAGCCTTTAGTATATCTCTGCGTGTCTTCTGTATTTTACCATTCCAGAACACGAACAGAGACTTGGAAAGCCAATTCCAATGGCCTATTCACAAAATGATGTGAAGTGCGTTAAGTTGTACTGATTTTGTTGGGTTGGATGGAATAATTGATTTGGATATTTAACATTTTGTGGCCATGTTGTATCTGTGCAGCTTAGCGTGCAATGCCCGTAGAATCGATTTAATGTACAGCTGGGTGTAGTTAGTGCATTTTGTGCTACTGGTGAGGGAGTAGGCACACCAGACATTATAATAACTATCGACCATTCCAAAATCCCTGCTTCCTATCCCTTCAAACACCTAACTTTCACTTGAACTGTATCTTTAGAAGAGTTTACTCTCACATGTATGAGAAGATAAGGTTTATAAATCTCTTCACGTCATAACTATCTCCAAAATAAATTTGTTCATATTCTACATTCTACAGAAAGTTCCTACAAAACCCCCCCACAAACAACAGATATTCATATGGTAAAATAAAGAGTTTTACGTGGATGGAGAAAGCTATACATTTTTGAATGTGGCCATTTAACGAGGCAACGCCTAGTGATAAACTGTGAAACTATGAGACCTCGATACGTCTCTGATTTGGCGAGACACTAATTGGAGACTCATCTCCGCCAGACAATGCATTGTTACAGGCACTTATTAGTTTGGAGCGGAGAGAGCAGATCTCAGGCAAATAATGACATGAATTAATCCTTAATATTCTAAGCATAATATCTACCTCAAACATGCAGACCTTGTCACATGAAATAACGGCACCTGGTTGGAAATGTGACTGTCACTACACACAGTTTGCAGAAACACAGTTAGCTAGATTTTTCATCCCAGAAGCTTGTCAGATCCTGATTAGTTAACGAACCTTAGTAAACCTAGAAACAGATAAGTACATTGATTTATTTCAGAGTCTGAGTGATTGGTGTGCTAGATTTTGTGGTTTTGTTAACCACACACGCAGGCTTGAGAACTTGCCACACTTGACAAAATAATAACTCTATATCCTTATCGGACTCTAAATGTGAGTTCTTAAAAGAAGGAAAATGTTCGATATAATTTCCATGTACATGTATTTAGTGAATAGTGCCATAGATAGAAATATCATTATGGGGGAGGGAGGGAGGGAGGCAGCCATCTCTCCAGCCCTTATACAGGGATTAAAGACTCCTTATAAGGAACCTGGGGATGGGGCAGCCATCTCTCCAGCCCTTATACAGGGATTAAAGACTCCTTATAAGGAACCTGGGGATGGGGCAGCCATCTCTCCATCCCTTATACAGGGATTAAACACTCTGTATAAGGAACCTAGGGGTGGGGGCAGCCATCTCTCCATCCCTTATACAGGGATTAAACACTCTGTATAAGGAACCTGGGGGTGGGGCATCCATCTCTCCATCCCTTATACAGGGATTAAACACTCTGTATAAGGAACCTGGGGATGGGGCAGCCATCTCTCCATCCCTTATACAGGGATTAAACACTCTGTATAAGGAACCTAGGGGTGGGGGCAGCCATCTCTCCATCCCTTATACAGGGATTAAACACTCTGTATAAGGAACCTAGGGGTGGGGGCATCCATCTCTCCATCCCTTATACAGGGATTAAACACTCTGTATAAGGAACCTGGGGTGGGGGCATCCATCTCTCCATCCCTTATACAGGGATTAAACACTCTGTATAAGGAACCTGGGGTGGGGGCATCCATCTCTCCATCCCTTATACAGGGATTAAAGACTCCTTATAAGGAACCTGGGGATGGGGCAGCCATCTCTCCATCCCTTATACAGGGATTAAACACTCTGTATAAGGAACCTGGGGATGGGGCAGCCATCTCTCCATCCCTTATACAGGGATTAAACACTCTGTATAAGGAACCTGGGGATGGGGCAGCCATCTCTCCATCCCTTATACAGGGATTAAACACTCTGTATAAGGAACCTGGGGATGGGGCAGCCGTCTCTCCATCCCTTATACAGGGATTAAACACTCTGTATAAGGAACCTGGGGATGGGGCAGCCATCTCTCCATCTCTTATACAGGGATTAAACACTCTGTATAAGGAACCTAGGGGTGGGGCATCCATCTCTCCATCCCTTATACAGGGATTAAACACTCTGTATAAGGAACCTAGGGGTGGGGCATCCATCTCTCCATCCCTTATACAGGGATTAAACACTCTGTATAAGGAACCTGGGGATGGGGCAGCCATCTCTCCATCCCTTATACAGGGATTAAACACTCTGTATAAGGAACCTGGGGATGGGGCAGCCATCTCTCCATCCCTTATACAGGGATTAAACACTCTGTATAAGGGACCTGGGGGTGGGGGCAGCCATCTCTCCATCCCTTATACAGGGATTAAACACTCTGTATAAGGGACCTGGGGGTGTGGGTATCCATCTCTCCATCCCTTATACAGGGATTAAACACTCTGTATAAGGAACCTGGGGCAGCCATCTCTCCATCCCTTATACAGGGATTAAACACTCTGTATAAGGATCCTGGGGGGGTATCCATCTCTCCATCCCTTATACAGGGATTAAACACTCTGTATAAGGAACCTGGGGGTGGGGGAAGCCATCTCTCCATCCCTTATACAGGGATTAAACACTCTGTATAAGGGACCTGGGGGTGGGGGTATCCATCTCTCCATCCCTTATACAGGGATTAAACACTCTGTATAAGGAACCTGGGGGTGGGGGCAGCCATCTCTCCATCCCTTATACAGGGATTAAACACTCTGTATAAGGGACCTGGGGGTGGGGGTATCCATCTCTCCATCCCTTATACAGGGATTAAACACTCTGTATAAGGATCCTGGGGGGGTATCCATCTCTCCATCCCTTATACAGGGATTAAACACTCTGTATAAAGATCCTGGGGGGAATACATATCTCCATTCCTTATTCAGGGATTAAGCACTCTGTATAAGGATCCTGGGGGGGCATCCATATCTCCATTCCTTATTCAGGGATTAAGCGCTCTGTATAAGGATCCTGGGCGGGCATCCATATCTCCATTCCTTATTCAGGGATTAAGCACTCTGTATAAGGATCCTGGGGGGCATCCATATCTCCATTCCTTATTCAGGGATTAAGCGCTCTGTATAAGGATCCTGGGGGGGGCATCCATATCTCCATTCCTTATACAGGGATTAAGCACTCTGTAAAAGGATCCGGGGTATCCATCTCTCCATCCGTTATTCAGGGACTAAGCACTCTGTATAAGGATCCGGGGGTGGGCATCCATATCTCCATTCCTTATTCAGGGATTAAGTGCTCTGTATAAGGATCCTGGGGGGGCAGCATCGATATCTCCATTCCTTATTCAGGGATTAAGCGCTCTGTATAAGGATCCTGGGGGGGCATCCATATCTCCATTCCTTATTCAGGGATTAAGCGTTCTGTATAAGGATCTTGGGGGGGCATCCATCTCTCCATCCCTTATACAAGGATTAAACACTCTGTATAAAGATCCTGGTCGGGCATCCATATCACCATTCCTTATTCAGGGATTAAGCACTCTGTATAAGGATCCTGGGGGAGCATCCATATCTCCATTCCTTATTCAGGGATTAAGCACTCTGTATAAGGATCCTGGGGGAGCAGGTTATGATACTCCTATGTTCTCAGCCGCCCCATCAGATTAGGACCAACAACCTCTTCACACAATGGGTGATTTGAGTTACCAACTAGTACCGTGGGAGTGTATTGCAATTTACACCGCCGGCTTTATCATTTTACAGCTTTTTCCCCTGACTTTTAATGTTTTTAGAAAGCACAATAAATGTATTAGGAAGAATAATATATTTTCGGTTATTCCACATGACGCAATGTTAATCCTTGTTAATTCCAATGCAAGATATGGGCAGTTTTTCCACAAATATCTTCAGTTTATGAAAAACAAATAAGTCTGCGTTAAATCGTACCCCGCTTAGCTTTCCCTCTGCTGCAGGACCAGCTGCCTGTTGGGAAAATGTCATTTATTTTTGGCCAGTTTTTGTATATTTATTATACAGAGCCTGTAAAAGCTTTCAATACTCTCGAGCTGTACATTAGCCAATGAGGCTCAAAACGCCTGGGCTGCATTCTAGCAACCAAGACGTGGTAGAAGGGAGATTGCAGTGTCCTATATAATAATGCAGATACTTGGTATTATCTAGGAAATTACAATTATTATATTTGGACATTAAACCAACATTCATTATCCCCTTAAGGACCAAACTTCTGGAATAAAAGGGAATCATGACATGTCACACATGCCATGTGTCCTTAAAGGACCACTATAGTGCCAGGGAAACATACTCGTTTTCCTGGCACTATAGTGCCCTGAGGGTGCCCCCACCCTCAGGGTCCCCCTCCCGCCCGGCTCTGGGGAGAGGAAAGGGGTAAAAACTTACCTTTTTCCAGCGCTGGGGGGGAGCTCTCCCTCCTCCGATCCTCCTCTTCTCCTCCCATGCGTGAATGTGCACGCGCGGCAAGAGCTGCACGCGCATTCAGGTCACATAGAAAGCTTATCAATGCTTTCTATGGGCTGATCTCTCACTGTGATTTTCACAGTGAGAAGCACCTAAGCGCCTCTAGCGGCTGTCAATGAGACAGCCACTAGAGGATTAGGGGGAAGGCTTAACCCATTGATAAACATAGCAGTTTCTCTGAAACTGCTATGTTTATAAAATAATGGGTTAAGCCTAGCTGGACCAGGCACCCAAACCACTTCATTAAGCTGAAGTGGTCTGGGTACCTAGAGTGGTCCTTTAAGGGGTTAAACATTGCACTGGCAGTTTCTGGACACTGCACAGAGAACGATCATTTTTAGCTTTTCAATTTGGTCATATCTGTACTAGATCACTATCTCATGTTTCAAATAATTGTTAGGCGCCATTTGCGGAAAAGTACTCGGTAATGAAGAGGTTAAAATAGATTTTGTTAGATTTAAATTATTAATGTAATTTTTTTTTTTTTTTATCCCGATCCACGTTACAGCATCTTCAGCTAAAGGTTTTAATTTATTAACTGGAAGGTTGTGTGTCCTTGTTTGATACACTTCAAACACACTCAACCAAACCCAGTGTCTGCCGCGCTCGTTCCCTGATATATGGTGTAATCTGAACGGTATCTACAATGGCCAATTATTTGCAGATAACTCCTGCGGCCATCCGTCTTCCACATCCCAGTGCTTTGCAATTGTGTTGATTTGTGAAAATAGTGTTGAAAATGTTCAGTTACTTGACACGCACAATGTATTAAACTCTGCGAGGGGCTCACTAATGTAAAATGCAGCCGGCATACCCTCGCATTGACATTGTCACAGCAAGCAGTTATGACAGATTGGCAAAGCGATTAAAAGTATAGATCAGATACAAATCCTTCTCCAGCCTTTACCGGAACGAGCAAAGTCGTGTCGCACATTGGGTGAGCTCTTTCCGAACGGGGGGCTGGCTGAATACCAGGAGATCAGGTCTCGTGTAGGAACTGTGCCAGGCCCAAGCCGAAGGGTAAAAGAATGCATGCAGGCACTAAGACATAAATTCAGGAGTTCTTGAAACTTTTCTAAAGACAAAACATTTTCATCTAATTGAAAACTTGCGACTAAAAGATAGTAAGACTTGAGCTGTCCTTGGCAGAGATTCTGCGTCTTTAATTGAACCTATCGCCCACAGCTTATTGGGTGCCGACAGAATAATAAGTGGCTGGTACACTGTGCTACCCAAATTCCCATCAAATAATAATCTTACTATGACATCATGACGCTCAATTTTACTGTATGTCATGCAATCAGGATATTTAACACCAATTAAAATAGCAACTATAGCTTATAAACTGAAATAAAATAGAAAAGGCTAATCTCATCAGTTTGCTATGTGGTGCATGAAGGGTGTCCATACAATGTTTTCTAAATTAATTTTGTATCAATAAATGGCGGAAAAAAAGTATTACTTTGGGGCTGAAAGTTACATTCATTGAAGGCAGAAGAGATTATCAGAAAAATGTTTAATGTTGTGTTTTGCGGCTGCTGGCTGTGAATCTAAGCATAAGGTACATTGACACATACCACTGCCAGCCAGCTCTGTTGATTGCAAAGCTCTTTGGAACAGACTGCACAATGTGAGATTCATTCTAAGCTCTCTTTCAGTTTTGCTCTAAAGAGCTTGCAGTCAGCTCTGACACCATTTAACTCTTTCACTGCCCAACCTGTGAGCTTGGTTTAAAATTAATGTAATATAGATGGACAGACAGCAATAAAAGGACAGACTGTGGATCAATGGACCTGAGAGAAGTAATGTCTCTGATGACTCACTGAGAATAGAATACATTTTAAATACTGCATAATCAAGTATGCTCACTTCTGGGAAAATTATAAAGGACAAATATATCGTATATAGAAGATAAGGGCTTACATTTGGAACATATTTGCACATAACTTGAATATGAAACCAAGCTATTAACTAGCCTGCAGCCCTGACATTAAAGAGTTAAAATAATTGGCAAATATAAAGTTCATCATGTAAGCCATTGCTTATTGGGCGTCAGGACAGTAACTGTTTCTGTGATGCCGTCTATTGTTTAATTTAATTCCTATAAACGTTCCAAACTGTGATGCATTCTGTTAGATTAAACGGTTTATCAGACTATTGTAGCTTTATATCAGATTTATGTCTTTTAAGTACAAATAAATCTGCCCAGATAAAAGTACTTATCAGACGTACTGTTTTTGTAAGCTCGAATTATTCAACAGGGATGGTAATTAATAGAACATAATAAAGCATTTTATAGGAGTCTCTGCACGTTTAGAATAGGTTTAATACGCCTTACTCCATCATGAGGCGCACATTCAGGTTTTTTAGTAATCACTGGCTGCCGCGCTTTGATAAGCAGTTCTGTTGCTTACGGCCTGTTCCAGGACCTCCTGTCACAGTCTTTTATAGGAAAAACACTTTCAAACTTAGGTGACAAATGATTTAATGGATTAATGAGAAAGAATGGACTGGAGGAAGTAGATTTTAATTTCCTGCGTTGTGTCCCTAGAAAGGAAGCCATTTATCAGTTGTGCCAGTGACTCTATATGAATACAAGGTATCCCGAACCCAGTTTTTCTGTGACTACCGTTATTTTATAATTGTAATGTGACCCAACCTGTCACTGATGTCGCACCCTGAACAAATATGATGGCAGAAATCCTATACATATATCTTATCTTGCTGATTGATTTGGCTCAAGCCGTACAGAACGATCACCCGCGAGATTGCCCCGTTCTGTTTCTGTCAGATATTAATAAAATCTAGACAGCCCAGTGTCCTTGAGAATGATTTGAAAGTCACTGATGGCATGTGCGGTACAGATCCCTTTAAATCCGTTCAAAGGAATGGGGGTTCTACTTGTTATTATTCTATACACACAAAACTATTTCTGTTAATACACGTAAGTTTGATCAAAATATGGGGAAAGGGCTTAGGGGCCCAAGCACATCTTACTGCTTGCCGTCCTTGAGTGACATTAAAACTTGTATTTAAAGAGTATGTCAAAAGAAAGAAAACTGAAAACTAAGATGGCACTTCAAATAGACCTATCACTTAATATAACTCCCTATAGCTCACTATAACTCCCTATAGCTTACTATAACTCCATGTAGCTTACCGTAACCTAATATAACTTAATATAACTCCCTATAGCTTACTATTACTTAATATAACTCCCTATAGCTTACTATAACTCCATGTAGCTTACTGTAACCTAATATAACTTAATATAACTCCCTATAGCTTACTATAACTCCATGTAGCTTACTGTAACCTAATATTACTTAATATAACTCCATATATAGCTTACTATAACTCCCTATAGCTTACTATAACTCCATGTAGCTTACTGTAACCTAATATAACTTAATATAACTCCCTATAGCTTACTATAACTCCATGTAGCTTACTGTAACCTAATGTAACTTAATATAACTCCCTATAGCTTACTATAACTCCATGTAGCTTACTGTAACCTAATGTAACTTAATATAACTCCCTATAGCTTACTATAACTCCATGTAGCTTACTGTAACCTAATGTAACTTAATATAACTCCCTATAGCTTACTATAACTCCATGTAGCTTACTGTAACCTAATATAACTTAATATAACTCCCTATAGCTTACTATAACTCCATGTAGCTTACTGTAACCTAATATAACTTAATATAACTCCCTATAGCTACTATAACTCCATGTAGCTTACTGTAACCTAATATAACTTAATATAACTCCCTATAGCTTACTATAACTCCATGTAGCTTACTGTAACCTAATGTAACTTAATATAACTCCCTATAGCTTACTATAACTCCATGTAGCTTACTGTAACCTAATATAACTCCATATAGCTTACTATTACTTAATATAACTCCATATATAGCTTACTATAACTCCCTATAGCTTACTATAACTCCATGTAGCTTACTGTAACCTAATATAACTTAATATAACTCCCTATAGCTTACTATAACTCCATGTAGCTTACTGTAGCCTAATGTAACTTAATATAACTCCCTATAGCTTACTATAACTCCATGTAGCTTACTGTAACCTAATGTAACTTAATATAACTCCCTATAGCTTACTATAACTCCATGTAGCTTACTGTAACCTAATGTAACTTAATATAACTCCCTATAGCTTACTATAACTCCATGTAGCTTACTGTAGCCTAATGTAACTTAATATAACTCCCTATAGCTTACTATAACTCCATGTAGCTTACTGTAACCTAATGTAACTTAATATAACTCCCTATAGCTTACTATAACTCCATGTAGCTTACTGTAACCTAATGTAACTTAATATAACTCCATATAGCTTACTATAACTCCATGTAGCTTACTGTAACCTAATGTAACTTAATATAACTCCCTATAGCTTACTATAACTCCATGTAGCTTACTGTAACCTAATATAACTTAATATAACTCCATATAGCTTACTATTACTTAATATAACTCCATATATATAGCTTACTATAACTCCCTATAGCTTACTATAACTCCATGTAGCTTACTGTAACCTAATATAACTTAATATAACTCCATATAGCTTACTATTACTTAATATAACTCCATATATATAGCTTACTATAACTCCCTATAGCTTACTATAACTCCATGTAGCTTACTGTAACCTAATATAACTTAATATAACTCCATATAGCTTACTATTACTTAATATAACTCCATATATAGCTTACTATAACTCCATATAGCTTACTATAACTTAATATACTCCATGTAGCTTACTGTAACCTAATATAACTTAATGTAACTCCCTATAGCTTACTATAACTTAATAAAACTCTCTACAGCTACTATACCTTGA
Source organism: Pelobates cultripes (assembly GCA_933207985.1). NCBI lineage: Eukaryota > Metazoa > Chordata > Amphibia > Anura > Pelobatidae > Pelobates > Pelobates cultripes. The sequence goes on from OW240921.1 coordinate 118,539,904, forward strand.
TATAACTCCCTATAGCTAAATATAACTTAATATAACTCCCTATAGCTCACTATAACTCCATGTAGCTTACTGTAGCCTAATGTAACTTAATATAACTCCATATAGCTTACTATAACTCCATGTAGCTTACTGTAACCTAATATAACTTAATGTAACTCCCTATAGCTTACTATAACTTAATAAAACTCTCTACAGCTACTATACCTTGATATAACTCCCTATAGCTAAATATAACTTAAAATAACTTCATATAACTGACTAGAACTTAATATAACTCTGTATATCTTACTATAACTCTCTATAGCTACTACAACTTAATATAAATCCATCTAGCTTAATATTACTCCATATAGCCTACTATAACTTAATATAACTCTCTATAGCTAGTATAACGTATTATAACTCCCTATAGCTTACTATAACATAATAAAACTCTCAACAGCTACTATACCTTAATATAACTCCCTATAGCTTACTATAACTTTTTTTTTTATTAGGGGTAGGGGGGATATTATACACGCTTACATACTATGCATTACTAGGGGGAGGGGCAATATAATACACTCCTATATACCATGCATTACTGGGGGGCAACATAATACACTCCAACATACCATGCATTTCAGGGCGGCAATGTAATACACTCCTACATACCATGTATTACTGGGGGGGGCGATATAATACACTCCTACATACCATGTATTACTGGGGAGGTAATATAATACACTCCTACATACCATGTATTACTGGGGGGCAATATAATACACTCCTAAATACCATGTATTACTGGGGGGCAATATAATATACTCCTTTATACCATGTATTACTGGGGGGCGATATAATACACTCCTTTATAACATGCATTACTGGGGGGCGATATAATACACTCCTACATGCCATGTATTACTGGGGGGCAATATAATACACTCCTTTATACCATGTATTACTGGGGGGCGATATAATACACTCCTACATACCATGTATTACTGGGGGGGCGATATAATACACTCCTTTATACCATGTATTACTGGGGGGGGGGCGATATAATACACTCCTACATACCATGTATTACTGGGGGGCAATATAATACACTCCTTTATACCATGTATTACTGGGGGGCGATATAATACACTCCTACATACCATGTATTACTGGGGGGCAATATAATCCACTCCTACATACCATGTATTACTGGGGGGGCGATATAATACACTCCTACATACCATGCATTATTGGGGGCGATATAATACACTCCTTTATACCATGTATTATCAGGGGGGAGGGGAGCAATATAAATCAAACTACTATACTCCGTCATACTATACATAACTGGGCGTCTTATAACTGGAAACAAATTGCTTTCAGTCATCAGCTATTTCCTTAGATTAATATGCAAATTGATTGTTTTCAGGCAAACTTTTAGAATTTTTGGGTTCTTCTAGTTTGAGAACACGGAAAAACTGAATGCAGAGAGTTAATGACTGAAGATTGTTATGAAATTGACCTGCAGGAAGTACATTTCAAGCTGAATCATCCAATAATTAAAACCCATGTATGTTATTGTTCCTGCACTGTTTGTTGTTAATCAGTGTTTTAATCAATGTTATTTTGATGTTATTTTTGACTCGAGATGTATGACTGGCCCGATATATAGTGAATCACGACCGCTCTGAATGTAACAAAATAACAATACGTATACAGAGATCAAAAGAACAAACATGAAAGGACTCCGTCTGCTCAGCGAGGATCATGGAAGTAGAATTTTAAAACATTAATTTGTGTCATTACTAGAGCGAGAACACAATTAACACAATTCTCTCTTTTTTTAAGAAATGGAGCATAAGTTTGGGGGAATTATATCTAACTGCCATGTAATAGCTCCATGACAGGGTATTTGGGATTTAATTTATTTACTCCAGAATTTTGTACTGTTAATATAATTAATTAATCAATCAATTAAGCCCATATTTGGGTAACGTGGGTGGTCGTAGGTTCTGAGAGTGTCATAGCACAAGCAGGAACGTAGATGTATCTTAGGAAGGGAGGGGAACTAAATACCGCTCTATATTCACACAGAGCAAACAGGAATGATCGGTGGCCCATACATCATCTGTAATGCCTCCAGCCTCCTGGGCAGATTGTGTCTGGTGTGCAATAACAGAGCCACATTGTAGAACCCCTGATTAGCATATGGGGGTAATAAACCATTTAAAGTTTAAAGCTAACTCCCATCACAAAGTGTGTCAGACAAGCCTGAATCTCACCATTAACTGTTTGATTGTGGAATGATCTTCAGACTCTCTCCCTGTAGTTGGCTCTTTATGTACAATCTCCACCCGAATGTCATTTTTGGCGGATACTACGCCCTTCAGATCTAAAAAACAGAATTATAGCTTCATTATTGCAGAAAAAAATGTATGACAATAAATGGCCTGAGAATTGACAGATATGTATGAAAAGGAGATAGCTACAGAAACTATTGGAAATAAAACCCAACCGTGATTGGTTGACGGAATTCTAGAACGTTCATCATTGTAGCACTACAATGGATCATGCCTTGCCCCCCATGGGGGTCTGCGTTCCAAAATTGGAGTGGGCCATGGCAATCTATAGATCCCTGTTACAAGAGAGATCTGCTGGGAAAACATTCCATTATGGAAGACCCTTGGGGGACGTGGCCGCACTGCTTACCTTTACCTTTGAGCATGGGGAATACTCCCTGGACATAAGAATTCAAAACACAACCATGTAAAGTTATAAACTGCCCAACACAGGGGTTTGTTATAATCAGAAGACATCCAACACGTGAAGCTAAAAGCTGTGTTAGATAATGAGGAGATTGCCAAACTTGGACACCTCCACATACCTGTTCCAGCTAATTGTGAAGTTAGGACACAGTTGGGATTTTGTTTCTGCCATTTGTCAATTTATCTGGTAAATAATTTATTAACTAAGTAATGAATAGCCCTTGGTAGGAAGTATGCCACCTTCAATTTATACCCTGCCTCTGTTTAATATGCAAGGCTCTATAAAATGCCAAATCATTACCTATAATCAGCGATAATTGTTTTTTTTAGGTGGGCTTCATTTGATGCCGATTTAACAAGGAGTGAATGTTTCTTTGCTATGAAATTAGCTTTGACAAATAACCTTTAGTTAATCCAGTCTGAGTCTTTTAAAATATTTAGATTTTTGCACTTGTTATGTTAAATGAGATGCAAATGAGTCAAAGAGAAGCCAAACCATTTATTTCTGATTGATTAATAACTATCCTGATTAGTGCATAGAAATTATTGTAATTAACGGAATTCTGAAAATTGCCACTATTAGTCAACTGCGGAGGATATATTGATGGTGACGAAGGGTAGATTTTCTTGTGAAATTAATGAACAATTACAGTGCTATTAACTTTTGTTTAAGTTAACGCCTGGCCCCATTACTCCATGCCAATTATATAAAATAGGGGCCTGGGACATACACAAGCTCTGCACGCATGTCATTGTTAAACTTACTCCTCTGGTTCCGAGCGCAACAAAACGCCACAATGGTTGCCATGAGAACAAGGAAGGCCACGCCAGCTCCTACTGCTACACCGATAATCACCGTCACCGGAACAGACTCTGCAGGAGGACAGGGTACACACAATTTCATATTGTAAGGGTCTTTTATAAAGCAGTGACAGCATTTAATGCAAACCCATAACATTCAAGGAAAATTATAGCCATCAACTGGGACATCGAGTGACCAGGGAAAAAGGCCTTTTTTACGTTAAAATATTTACATTTTATATGTGCAGATTGGGGTTTATTCACTTAACTTGAACTGAAAACGGAAATGCAAATTTGAAATTGAATTGCGAAAACAATTCGGATAAAATAACCAATCTGTTAACTGTAGCAGAGTTGGAGAATTTTTCTAAATCAGATTTTTTTTTGCCTAAAACTTGCCTAAAATTTCCAATTCAGATTTCCATTCACTGCTGACTAACTATTTTCCAAGATTTCTAAATTTGATTCTCCGTATTATTTCCTGGTTAGTGAATAAGGTGAAGGAGAAGCATTAGCTAAATGTGGAATATATCTGTGCATGTAGACATGCCTGAACCTGCATTACAGTATGTACTTGTTATTAGGAGTATAACAAAGGTGATACTAAATGTATAGCTCCCAGAATCCTCTGCCACAATTATCTGAGCTCACTCAGTAACTTGTTAGTATTAGAAAGACTGTCTATAAACCTTTAGAATATCCTATTTTTGGGGGGCAGTACCCTAAAATGTTGAATTGTGTCGGCAAACTTGGTAATGTTGGCACCTATGTCTAAGGTCTCTGTGCTAGTAAGTGAATGTATGTGCCAGTGGTTTGGGGATATGATGTATCTGTGAATGTCTGCGACCTGAAACATTCATTATTAATGTAATTCATTTTCTTACACAAACAAATGCAACATGTGTTTCCATTCCAATAACTGCTACAATGATGACGGAACGAAGAAACCTTTTATTTTCTATTCATTAATCTTGCTTTACCTACTTTATTAATCTGGTTTACCAAACCGCCAAAAAACAGAACCACTAAATGTCAGAGTAATTAATCCAGCCTCTGAAATTCACACCGGTTCCAGATCGTCACCTATTGATAAAATCTGAAGGGTTTTTCATTTGCTATTTCAACCAAATCTGAAAGCTTTCCAATAAATAGTTTCTCCGGCTGAGAAGTGAGCGAAGGGGGGAATGTAATTAGAAAATGCCGCACTGTTCTAGCATGCTTTATTGCCTTTTAATTAATCCTAATTATTGCAAAATAATGTGACATTTAGTACATTACTATTTATTATTGTTTAAATAATAATCTCTGTAACTGCTACAAAACTAAGTCTGTTTTATAACACTCGTTTCATTGATTTCAATATTCCTGATTCATTCATTTCTTAAATTCTGTTGGATAATTCTTTTATGTGTATTCTGACATGACAGGCATCATTCAAACACTGTGCTGGGTATTATTCAAGAGCCCGATATCTGGTAAGTATTTACTGAAGTCCTGAGAATCCATTTTCACCAGTTTGTTGGTGATGCTGGAATCCTACCGAAATTATCCTCAAATCCCTCAACATGCACGCTGGGATCAGTTCAGATTCCCTATATACTGAATGTATGATACAAATGGATTAATATACTGAACATTGAGTGCCACTGAATTAGAAACTGAATTGCAAAAATGTAAACGGACACTATAGGCACCAAAGTAATTTCAGAATAATTAAGCAGTTCTGGTTTATAGATCATGCCCTTGCAGTCTCACTGCTCAATTCTCTGCCATTTTGGAGTTAGATCACTTTTTTTATACAGCCTAGTCACACTTCCCTGCATGTGACTTACACAGCCTTCTTAAACACTTCCTGTAAAGAATCCTCTAATGTTTACACTTCCTTTATTGCACATTCTGTGTAAAGGTACACTATAGTGTTCCTTTAAACAGAATGTGCAATAAAGGAAGTGTAAACATTAGATGTAAATGCCTGGCCCCCTTACTGCCCTTAAAAAGAGTGAAAACACACCTTTATTCCAGTGCCGCACAGGTCTACCACAATTGGCCCCACCTCCTTGGTTTTCCCATAGGAAAGTATTGTGGGGCCAATGCTGTAATCAGCATCTCCTAATAGAGATGTGTTGAATCAGAGCATGGAGAGGCTGTATGTCAATGCTGTACATTATGCAGCACTGACCTTGGACGCCCCTCTAGTGGTCATCTGAGTGACTGCCATTAGAGGTGTTCATAGGCAGCAATGTAAACACTGCCTTTTTCAGAATAAGCAGTGAATTATTAAAGAAAGTCTTTAGGGACGGGCTGTAGACACCAGAACAACAACAGTAAGCTGTATACTGTACAGTACAGCTGTAGTTGTTCTGGTGACTATAGTGTCCATTTTAAATCTCCCTCTCTGTTAAAAGCTTTATAGATCCTGAAAATAAAACCATTTTTTAATGCAGGCTGTGTCAGTCACAGCAGGGGAGGTGTGGCTTAGGCTGCATTAACAGAAACAAAGTGATTTAACTCCTAAATGGCAGAGGATTGAGCAGTTAGACTGCAGCAGCGTGATCTATACACCAAAACTACTTCATTGTTTTGGTGCCTAAAGTGTCCCTTCAAGCAAAACCATGCTAACCTGTAAACCTGTACAGTACACAGCATTTTATTCACAGGTACCTCCTCTAAGTGACCATGATAATGCCTAAAATATGAGTATTACCCTGAACCCTCAATCTAAGCACCCATTAACCTTGGACATCCCCAAAACGTATCCCTATGGCTGGTATTAAAAGCCCATACCACTGTGACTGACTCTGTGAGATGTCACTCCCAATTCATTCATTGCAATCATAGTCTCATGTTATAAAGATAATTCTAAAAGTAATTTGTTAATATGGGAGATAACACATGTCTATCGAGAGCGGAGAGACGCCCTCTATCTATCGAGAGTGAAGAGACGCCCTCTATCTATCGAGAGTGGAGAGACACCCTCTATCTATCGAGAGTGGAGAGACACCCTCTATCTATCGAGAGCGAAGAGACACCCTCTATCTATCGAGAGTGGAGAGACACCCTCTATCTATCGAGAGCGGAAAGACACCCTCTATCTATCGAGAGCGAAGTGACACCGTCTATCTATTGAGAGCGAAGGGACGCCCTCTATCTATCAAGAGCAAAGGGAGACCCTCTATCCATCGAGAGGGAAGGGAGACTATCTATCGAGAAGGGAGATCTCTACCTATCGAGAAGGGAGACCCTCTACCTATCGAGAAGGGAGACCCTCTACCTATCGAGAAGGGAGACCCTCTACCTATCGAGAAGGGAGGCCCTCTACCTATCGAGAGCGAAGGGATCCTCTCTATCGAGAAGAGAGACCCTCTACCTACGAGAGCAAGGGGAGACCCTCTACCTATTGAGAGCGAAGAGACACCGTCTACCTATCGAGAGTGAAGGGAGACCCTCCACCGTTCGAGAGCGAAGGGAGACCTTCTACCTATTGAGAGCGAAGGGAGACCCTCTACCTATCGAGAGCGAAGGGAGACCCTCTACCTATCGAGAGCGAAGGGAGACATTCTACCTACCCTCTATATATCATGAATGAAGGCAGCACTCTGAGTGATCGAGGACTCTCTGTATACCAAGAGTGGAGGAGAGGCCTCTATATGAAATAAGATCTATATTTATATATAAAGTTGATAGCTCTTATTCCGCCTATAAACTGACATTGGGGGATACTGAAAATGCTTTTTTTCTGTTATAATGTAAGGGAGGCCGACAGCCATGTTTAACCTGTGGAGTACCGTCGGGCATGCAGTGAGTTATGCCTGTATACTATGAAGATCTTTCAAACGGTTAATCTGGCATGTATAGAGAACGTCAGACGGCCTTTATGTTGTGTAATTAACACAGCCATTACACCAGACATTTACACCACATCTCAGTGAATTAATCTCTCGTCTCTGAAATGGGAGCACTCATTCCTTCTAAAAGGGTCAGTGCCGGTCCGTGCAGAAAGCTTTTGTGACAAGCGGTCATTGTGACTTTGGGCTTAGTCCGTCCACCATACATATATTAATAGGCTTCCGATAGTCTTTAATGGAACCCATGCAATGTATAGCGTATTTTATTCTGTAACTGAAACACATTAGGCCGGTCTGAGGGATTGTTGGGGAAATGATCTGTAATAACAATTTAACTTTATTCACTATATTAGCAATTATGGAGAATAGAAAAGAGAATTGCACATTTAAGTGTAAAATTATTTTTCCAATTGAACTGTTTTTGTCTAAAACCTGTAAAATCGTAAATGGTGTTATTATAGCACACAGTAAGCTGAGTGTCACATCTGACTTTCAAAATATTCTGTGCTCAATGGTGGAGAGCTAGCAAGGTAAAAACAGGCGCTATTCTGGGGCAAAGTGCTAACTAAAGAACCGTCACCATGGAAACCAACAGGGGTACAGATAGAATGAGGGTTATTCAGTATTTAGCTTTTTGCAACTATAATAGCGCCTGTTTTGCCTACATAAAGTTCACCAAACATGCTGAAGATTTATTCCTGTTAAATATTTACATTGTGCTTGAGAATCTATTATATCCATTAAATGCTGGAATTAAACAAAGTTTGTCTCTAGAAACACCCTATGGGTAGCGGAAGGCAACAGATGCACAATCCCACTACATCGCCAATAAAATGGCTGGTGGAGTCATTTTGGGTCTAAAATTCTGCCAGAAGTTTGGCTGATACAATGTATCATTAAAATATTTGTTTCAGGAAAATGCCGCCATATGTGATATGGCTTCATGTCAACATGTCATTTAGCCAAGAGCATAATGAGCAATCATTGCTGTGCAAGTGTGGATTGTTGGCAGTGCTCAATGAGTGGAGTGTAGGTCTGTCTTGGAGTCTCTCTCATTCTCGCTCTTTCTCCCTCTCTGCCTAGATTTAATCTTTGTAGGTGTTCTATTTAAATGATCCTGTGAGATATATAAGAATACGAAATAATCTGTACTAAACATACCGAGCTGTTCCTGAGTTCCCTCACCAGTATTCCAGGGGAATGGATCATTAAAATGAAGAATGTCTTATTTAATTTGGTGCAGGAGCTCGGTGCATGCAGAGTGTCTTCCCACGGTAAAATAGTCACAGGGGAATGTGTTCGTCCTGCGGCACATTTTCAACATTTCAAACTTCCAGAACTGGATACTTTTTAACTGGCTTGTCTGTGTATCAGGCTCTATTTTTGGATGTACTCAGAAACATGTAGATATTGGGTTTGTCCAGGTCACCGATTCTCTTTCAGAATTTCACTAGCCCGTTAATACATTGACAGAAAGCTCAATATTCCAATTATATGGGTGCCCAGTACACACAGTCTTTTAACTAAATGGAGTTTTATGAACATGGGAAAGATTTGAAACCTTACATTTTGTGTGCACTCATTTCTTTTTTGCTTTAGAGAATTCTTACTGTCAAAAACAAAACCAACGTTTTTCTGCAATTATCTGAAATTGATGTCAGACACAACACATCAGACAACTAGGGGATTCCTCTGTAAAACCACAAAATGCATAAGAACCTTATTAAGAATTAACTGAAGTTTATTCTTCGCTCATCCAACACTGCGCACTGACAGGCCTGCTCTCCAAACAATATATCATTTATAACTAATTGTAGTATTTCTGCAAATCCACACTGTTTCAAAGCCAGATTTGTTTTGTCGTTTTGATATGGTATTGAAATAAATAGCTTCTCGGTAAAGCACCTTCATTTGTTTTCCATTTAGATCGTGATAACTCAATTTCCATCTATATCAACATTTAACACAATAAATAACTTGCTTTCCCACACGTTGATATCACTAGTCACATCTGCCACATGCTCGTCTACCTGTTGCGTTTGAATAAGATCTTGATCCAGAGGTCGATCACTAAACAGTGACTTGTGATCAGTCAACAACCCAACTGTAAAAGTGTGACCTGACGACTGCGTAGGAACAATAGTCACATTGGGAAAATATGGGCTAAATTTGGCAGCTCAGTTCCAAACAAGCAACTTTTTGATGAATAAATGATATCGTTTTAATGTTGTTCTGATATCCTACTGGTAACATTTCATGTCAACTCACCCCAACTCACTGCTTGGTGATGAGTTATTTTTGGAAGATTTTAATTCCCAAGTATAACTTATTATTGTTTTATGTTATCTGACACCTCATTAAAGGGTTAGTAATGCCTTAACCTGAATGACTGATATTTTTTTTCAACATAAAAAAATGTTAGTTTAAGGTACACGTGCATTTTGTAGTTATTGTGGCTAAAGAAATATTCTAAGTAAGACAACAGAACACAAACTGATTGATTGGATAATTGATAATATTAAAATCACGGTTAGCGCCCAGAATATGTACAGTATTTCGATTCCGTCTCTCTTGTGTGGAGAAGGTATTTCCCAGGATGCACCGGGCATCCTATTCCTGGCCGACTGCCTATTAGAACATTTGTTTAAGAACTGGTGCGGGAATCAAAATTTTAACTATTATTTTGGTATTTATGCAAATTCTGTGCATCTATATAGGCAATTGAACACAAAAAAATTATATTTTTTTGGGGTGTACCTAAACAATAACTTATATTTACTAAATGGAAGTTTTGTTCTAATTGAATGTTATCAATACCATGTTATTAATAAGTGTTAGGATGTCCATAACTACCAATACAGATTAGAAATGCTAACACAGTATGGAAAATAATATTCTGATCCACTTCCACTTTTCATGAGTATTGAGTATATATTACTGATATTGTATAAAAAAACAATTCTGGCTCAAACAGGTGGAACAATCAGCAGGAACATTCCGTTGGTTACCATGGTGATTGCTCCACTGCTACAATATGTTTATACAAATCCTCCATTGAATATCCGAGACAGCTCTTACACTACATTTGCTTCCATGCGTGTCTACTTAGGGATTTTATACAAAATTTAGCTTCGTATCGCAATCTTCGGCCCCGTGGTGGTGTAAACCGGTGAAGAAGGCGTCCTCTTGATACGTTGGCATCAGGGTTGAGCAGACACACAACGGACAAGGGTTATTGAATAGTCACCTGGGCGTCAATGCATCCATACCTTGCTCCAAACTGGCTCCTGACTGCATGTTCGGACCTGTTTAAAGATAAAACAGGTGTCTGTGGCCTTGCAGGGCGAAATGTTTGGCATGCCACTTAACAGCTAGAGGGGACGGGAGTATATAAAATCAATAGATAATGTCACTTAACAGTTTGAGGGGGCAGGAGTATATTAAATCAATAGATAATGCCACTTAACAGCTAAAGGGAGCGGGGGTATATAAAATCAATAGATAATGCCACTTAACAGCTAGAGGGGGCAGGAGTATATTAAATCAATAGATAATGCCACTTAACAGCTAAAGGGAGCGGGGGTATATAAAATCAATAGATAATGCCACTTAACAGCTAGAGGGGGCGGGAGTATATAAAACCAATAGATAATGCCACTTAAATGCTAGAGGGGGCGGGAGTATATCAAATCAATAGATAATGCCACTTAACAGCTAGAGGGCAATAGATAATGCCATTTAACAGCTAGAGGGGACGGGAGTATATAAAATCAATAGATAATGTCATTTAACAGCTAGAAGGGACGGGAGTATATAAAATCAATAGATAATGCAATTTAACAGCTAGAGGGGACGGGAGTATATAAAATCAATAGATAATGCCACTTAACAGCTAGAGGGGACGGGAGTATATAAAATCAATAGATAATGCCACTTAACAGCTAGAGGGGACGGGAGTATATCAAATCAATAGATAATGCCACTTAACAGCTAGAGGGGATGGGAGTATATAAAATCAACAGATAATTCAATTTAACAAGAATGCTAACTATGGAGAATACCTTATAATCACTAATAATAGACACTAAATAGCTTTAATTAGTAAGAGTGGAAACATAGAGAGATCACTAGCTAATTCTATTAGACTGTTCTATTAGTGGGAAGTATATTATTAATCTATAGTTACATGCAGATCTGATTATTAAATTGACAGAAACCCAGGTTTTTTTAAACACAAAAGTGCTTCTGATATTCTAAAAGCGTGTGATATTTCCGATATAATTGATTTTATAGAGGCCCAAGTCTTTATGGATTTAAGCTCTGGTTTAATAGGATGAAAAGGAACGACATATTTCAACAGAAAAATGACACTCTATCAAAAATACTTTGGTTCAGTAGTCCAAATGAGAGATAGATTTAAAGGTTCTGGATCAAAACTGACATTTTAATGGCTTGATTCTGATTGCAAAGAGCGACAATCTATTCGGGATTGCCATTTTGGGCATCACGCCCACAAGCTAAACTGCTGCTGAGTCCTCACTAGAAATGACAAACTTTTCAATAAACTTATCTCCTGTATCTGGCCTGAATGCTCTCTCCTAGAATGGAAGAGAAGACCACCTTCCACCACGTTCTACATACAGAGAGCAGGATATAAATACATTCCGAGACTTGATTTAATCTTGTCAGTTTTATATGACAGAATCTCAAGGCGTCTGACTCAGGGAGGAGAGTTGCAGATATGCTAAGACATCTTCAATTTGTGTCATTTCCTGCAATTTGTGTCAGCTTTGACAGATGTCCCGCTATGTTGTAGCCAATTGGGCTCAGATTAAGAGAATGGCTACAGCCGTTATTGTTTTTCCGACTGGAAGGGGAGCTCTAACCTGGTTGGGGGGCTAAATGTGCGAACACAAGACTGATTTCCAAAGGAAACTCTATATTGTGTTCTATTTCCATCCAGAAATAAATTCACATTTTAACCTCTTTTTCGTCATTTATCTCCACTTAAGTGTCTGCAATAAGCACTAACAGCAGGTGCACTAATAGCATGCGCACTAATAGCATGCGCACTTATAGCAGGCGCAATAACAACAGGCACATTATTAGCAGACGCATTAGTAGCAGATGCATTAGTAGCAGGAGCAATAACAGCAGGCGCAATAAATGCAAGTGCAGAAATAGCCGGCACAATAATAACAGGCGCATCAATAGCAGGTGCAACAATAGCGCACTAATAAGCAGGCGCATCAACAGCAGGTGCAATAACAGCAGGTGCAATAACAGCAGGTGCAATAATAGCAGGCGCATCAATAGCAGGTGCACTCGTTTATTGCAGTGGCAAAACACTCTTTCTAATATGACGGTCCGTCTCTCGCTGTGTTATAGACTCAGGTCTGCGACACACTACGCATAGAAGGCTTTACATGGAGGAAACACGTCGAGGAGAAAACACATTGCCAATCATAAGGAGTGCAGATAGAGCTATCCGCCCATGCAGAGACAGCTTCTCTAAACCCTGCCAGGGCTGCTGGTTAGAATACACAGTGCAGTGAGATCTATCTGAGCATGCAGAGACAGCTTCTTAAACCCTGCCAGGGCTGCCAGTTAGAACACACACTGCAGTGAGATCTATCTGACCGGCAGAGACAGCTTCTCTAAATCCTGCCAGAGCTAGAACACACAGTGCAGTGAGAGCTAGCCGAACATGCAGAGACAGCTTCTCTAAATCCTGCCAGAGCTAGAACACACACTGCAGTGAAAGCTAGCCGAACATGCAGAGACAGCTTCTCTAAATCCTGCCAGGGCTAGAACACACAGAGCAGTGAGAGCTATCCGACCATGCAGAGACAGCTTCTCTAAATCCTGCCAGGGTTAGAACATACAGTGCATTGAGAGCTATTCAACCCTGTAGAGACAGCTTCTCTAAATCCTGCCAGGGTTAGAACACACAGTGCAGTGAGAGCTATCTGACCATGCAGAGACAGCTTCTCTAAATCCTGCCAGGGTTAGAACAAACAGTGCAGTGAGAGCTGTCCGACCATGCAGAGACAGCTTCTCTAAATCCTGCCAGCTTTAGAACACACAGTGCAGTGAGAGCTATCCAACCATGCAGAGACAGCTTCTCTAAATCCTGCCAGATTTAGAACACACAGTGCAGTGAGAGCTATCCGACCATGCAGAGACAGCTTCTCTAAATCCTGTCAGATTTAGAACACACAGTGCAGTGAGAGCTATCCGACCATGCAGAGACAGCTTCTCTAAATCCTGTCAGATTTAGAACACACAGTGCAGTGAGAGCTATCCGACCATGCAGAGACAGCTTCTCTAAATCCTGTCAGGGTTAGAACACACAGTGCCGTCAGAGCTAGCCACCCCTTTTGGTCTATGCTTCATGGGGCTGGAGAGGATATTTTGATCTCTCCTGTCTGGTCTATTGAGTGGTTTAGGTCCTAGTGGGCTGTCTGAGGGGCAGTAATGCTAATGGCCGCTCATTTACCCAGCGCATTTGTACAAATTGGCTCCTGATACTTTTATTTGCAAATAGAGTGTATAAAAAAATGGGATACTGCTGCAAAGAGAATGTCAGGATAACAATCGCCTGTAGGGGGCCTCCCCTGATAGCACTGGGAGACTCAGAGTGACCCTCCTCTCCTTCCCTTTTTGCGATATTCAGGAGTATGAACAAAGCAGCAATCAGGAGAATAGTAAAAAAAGCTTTGTTTACTGTCAATGATTAAAAGGTATATGGAACTAAGATAAGTCCTACGCGTTTCGTTTCAATGTTGGAACTTCCTCAGGGACTTGGTAAAAAATTAAGTAAAATCACAAGCAGGTAATATTGTTATACTGCATTTTGTAAACTTGTGATTTTACTTAATTTTTTACTAAGTCCCTGAGGAAGTTCCAACATTGAAATGAAACGCGTAGGACTTGTGATGGAATTTCGGTGAAATGTAAATTTAGTAGGCCAAGATTTCCACGTGGCATATGTGTATGTTGTATCAGTTAGTTACATGTAGCTAAGATACTGTCATCAATGTACTGAGCATGTGCAGGAACTGAAATCACACTCCTTTCTCATGTGTTTATGATGAGCCATGTGGTCTGCCTATATGAGGAAATCAAAATCCTGTCCACTGATTGGTTAAGGGTATGTGCGGGTGGAGCTATTAATGGGAGGAGTTATAGTTCTATAAAAAGCATGTACTCCATGTGTTCGGCCCTCAGACCTGTTTTGGAACGTTAGTTCATCTGAGACCCGATCGGTATGTTAATAAAGACCTCTTACTTTCTGAAAACCTGCATCCATCTCTCTGTGTCTGGCTTCTGCAAGTTTACTCGGACTTATCTTGATTTCATATACCTTTTAATCATTGGCAGTAAACAAAGCTTTTTTCTCCTGATTGCTGCTTTGTTCATACTCCTGAATATCGCAAAAAGGGAAGGAGAGGAGGGTCACTCTGAGTCTCCCAGTGCTATCGGGGGAGGCCTCCTACAGGCGATTGTTATCCTGACATTCTCTTTGCAGCAGTATCCCATTTTATACACTCTATTTGCAAATAAAAGTATCAGGAGCCAATTTGTACAAATGTGCTGGGTAAATGAGCGGCCATTAGCATTACTGCCCCTCAGACAGCCCACTTGGACCTAAACCACTCAATAGGCTAGACAGGAGAGATCAAAATATCCTCTCCAGCCCCATGAAGCATAGACCAAAAGGGGTGGCTAGCTCTGACGGCACTGTGTCCCTGAGCCCCCCAGTGCTATCGGGGGAGGCACCCCCCTACAGGCGATTGTTATCCTGACATTCTCTTTGCAGCAGTATCCCATTTTTTTCTACACTCAATATATCTACTAGTTATTGAGCCACTGGGAAAGGAAGCCATTGGCAAGGAAAGCTGCTGATGGAGTTATTAAGTTAAGTTATTTATACTTTTTTTGTTTCTATATTTTTTATTTCCCATTATTCTTCTATTTGCAAGGCTGCCATGTTGCTTAAAGGCTATTCATTGGTCTGGAGGCTGTTATAGAAGTGACCGGAGTTCTGAACAATGGAGATTCACATTAAAATCACCTTGCCCTACCTTAGATCGTACCTGGGCCCAGAATCATGCAAATAGGGGGGGTTATATGAAAGACTGGGATGTAGTTAATCAATCACTGGGCTATGCTTTTGGCATCCCTCTTTATTGCTAGTGAGACACCCTAACCAAGTATTAAATGGACAAGAATTCAGAGCTAGAGTTTTAAACAATGTTAATGTCTCAGAGTGATCCGATCTTACACTAAATAATGCTTAATAACGTTCTGTGCACATTTCAATTTACTGTTTATTACACTCGTGTAATGATGCGTTCTGTATGATTTTGTCTTTGCATTAAAAATACAAAATAATAATAGAGAATCAATCATTAAAGCAGGTGTTTTTTTTAATAATTTGTTTACTTTTACAATCTTTTTTTTTGCTTGTGGCTTGTTAGTACGCGTTTATTTTATTTTCTATGTTGTTTTTTTTAATTCAAATGAACTAAGGAAGATTACAGTCCAGATGCAATTGAAATAAATAATCATAAAAATGAATGCAGTGTGAAAGAGAATAACTATTTTATAATTTGCACCATAACTACTGAAAATCAATCCTATGAATAATGCACAGAAAATAGCATTGTGCAATATAATGTGCTAATTGTTAATGTAACCCATTTCTGTATACTTTTAATAAGAGATTAAAAAATGTGAAAAGTCATTTTTTTTCACTATTCACAAAACAGAAATATTTAATTACATTGAATGATCTCACACCAAATATACACAGAAGGGTTTTCTTGTAATATGATTTGTAGTTTACATTTTCTGCGCAATTTAATATTTTATATTCAAATTTTTTTACAGCAATACAATTATGACTTCCGATTTCATTTTTTGGATATGCTTCTCCAAACATATTTTTGATAAACTTTTAAAATGATTTAATACATTGAACGTATTTTGATATTTTAATATTGTTTAATATATTTATGTATATAAGATATATTTTTATATTTTTAATTTTTTTTTCAAAAATGTATCCAAAAATATTAAATAACTTAAAAAGTTTATCCAAAAAATAGAAAATTTTGATAAATATTAGCTGTATTTATTTTTGTTCTACAACGTGCAGACTAAGAAAAATAAATAAAATGGAATGGGATGTAGACTAGACTATTATTATTATTATTATATATTGACTTTATTTTACAATTGTTTCATTTTTAAGATTTATTTTGCCATTTGATGGTCAGTTCACGCCCTCACAATTGATCCCAATTTACAAAAACGGAAGTTATTTTATTTTTATTTATTAATTTATTTTTAACTCAATAGTAACTGTTTGTAGTGAGCCACTTATATCCAATTAAGCCAGTGGCTATACCCACCAAATAAACTGAGCCCATCTGTATTTAAATTCCCCCATAATCTGTTTGACAACATCTGATCGAAATGGCCGCTGTCTGTGCTTAGCTTGGAAGGAGCCCAAGGCTAATTCTAAGCAGTCCATTTAGTTCCGATTCAATCTACATGACAGCAGCGTCTATAAATCAGAGTTTAATGAGAGCTCTCCACCTGCCGTCCCCAGCATTTAATAATAACTGACTTTGGCTCGACTTCCTCCAACAATCTTATATCTTTAACCTTTTCCTGCAGTGGAGCTGCACCTTCTTTGGAAATAGAGATCAAGGGACATTTTTAGTTTCTCCATTCTCTCTCCCCCAGCATGTTTACCCCATTCGGAGATCGAAACAAAGCACTTTCTGTATCGTTTCCCATAAATGCACATTTAGTGACTAAATCAGAGCCAAAACTTCCCGCCGTGCCCTTAGTCACAATACGGAGCGGAAAATAAGTGAACAGCCGATCTGTTGGTCATGGTGCAGACATCAGATTGGCTTGGCTGGAATCCTGATAATTAGGTTATTAATTTGCAAATCATGTTAGGGACTGGCTTCCATAATCCTCTAATGTGACATATACATATGGCTATAAATTCCTGGGCTAGCAAAACTATCAGTCAAAGTATGATACAGTGATACAATGTCATATTACGGCAGCAAAGAGAGATCAAATAATGTCTGTTTCGGGGATCATGCTTATTGAATTTAATCACAGAGCTCCACGGCAATAAAACGTGCAGTAATGTCACTGTGCAACGCTCATAAATTATCACAGAACTCCACAGCAATAAAACTTGCAGTAATGTGGAGTGTGTGTGGTGTATCACAGAGCTCTACAGTAATACAACTCATAGTAATGTGCAGTGTGTATGATTATATCACAGAGCTCCCCAGTAATAAAACTCAAAGTGATGTATAATGTGTACGGTGCATCACAGAGCTCTGCAGTCATAAAACTTAATGTGCAGTG
The DNA here is from genome assembly GCA_933207985.1 of Pelobates cultripes. Taxonomy (NCBI): domain Eukaryota; kingdom Metazoa; phylum Chordata; class Amphibia; order Anura; family Pelobatidae; genus Pelobates; species Pelobates cultripes. Next base: position 118,557,701 of record OW240921.1, read on the forward strand.
TGTATGGTGTATCACAGAGCTCCCCAGTAATAAAACTTTCAGTGATGTGCAGTGTGTATGGTGTATCACAGAGCTCCACAGTAATACAATTCTCACCGTAATGTGCAGTGTGTATGGTGTATCACAGAGCTCCACAGTAATAAAACTCACAGCAATGTGCAGTGTGTATGGTGTATCACAGAACTCCGTAGTAATAAAACTCACAGTAATGTGCAGTGTGTATGGTGTATCACAGAGCTCCGTAGTAATAAAACTCACAGTGATGTATAATGTTTATGGTGTATCACAGAGCTCCACAATAATAAGGCAGCTATGTGTGTTCTAACTGCAGTAAATGCGAGATCAGAGTATTTTTCTTACAATCATTTCACTCAAGTTCTGTCAGAATAAGATAATGCACAAGATGAGTTTTTCTCACTGTTTTCTCAATAGTTTTTTTAGTAAATTTACAGATTACATTTTACAAGGGGAGCACCCATAATAAAAATTATTTAAATCTTACTGGAAGTAAAAACCTTTTCCAACACATAGTATGACACAATGCTGGTCATTGTACATGGTTTTTTTTTGCTTTGTTTTTTCTGTATGCTCCCCTTAAATACACATTACCGGGAGTATTATTGCTGTGGAGCTCTGTTATACACTCAGACACATTACAGGGAGTATTATTACTGTGGAGCTCTGTTATACACTCAGACACATTAATGGGAGTATTATTGCTGTGGAGCTCTGTTATACACTCAGACACATTACTGGGAGTATTATTACTGTGGAGCTCTGTTATACACTCAGACACATTACTGGGAGTATTATTGCTGTGGAGCTCTGTTATACACTCAGACACATTACTGGGAGTATTATTGCTGTGTGGCTCTGTTATACACTCAGACACATTACTGGGAGTATTATTGCTGTGGAGCTCTGTTATACACTCAGACACATTACTGGGAGTATTATTGCTGTGGAGCTCTGTTATACACTCAGACACATTACTGGGAGTATTATTGCTGTGGAGCTCTGTTATACACTCAGACACTAACAATATGGAGCTCTTAGAATAGAGAGATATGAGAACACAAAAATGACTTGGGAGATTTTGGACCTACAATGGGACTAAGTATATATCACTGGCGGATCCGGGGGGAGGAGGGGGAAATGGGGCAATTGCCCCCCGAGATTCTCCCCTGCCGGCTAATGCAGGGCTGGCATTGTCCAAGTGCCAGCCCTGCAATGTGCCTGCGGACCGGGGAGATCAGAGCTCTCCCTCCCCGGTCCGCAGGCACCGTGCTGACAGCCGGCAGGGGAGGGAGAGGGAGGAGAGGGAGGAGAGAGGACCCGGGAGCTCAGCCTGCAGGTCCTCCGGGTCCTTCTCTCGTGAGATTTGGAGCGTTGCCGCGGTTACCACGGCAACGCTCCAAATCTCGCGAGAGTGAACTCTAGCCTGGAGCTATGGGCAAGCGTTCACCTCACTGGGACAACCAGGGATTCCCCACCCGACCACCAGGGAATCCCACCGGACCACTAGGGATTCCCCCCTTTTCCCAGTAAAGGTAAAAAGGGAGGGGGGACATAAATATATATATTTTATTAAATACATTTTTTTATTATTATTAAAAAGCCTCCCTACCCTCCTTCCCCCCCATACAAACACTGCCCCCATACACACTGCCCCACAAACACTGTCCCTATACACACACTGCCCCCCATACACCCACTAAACACACTTCCCCACAAACACTGTCCCCATACACACACTGCACACCCATACACACACTGCCAGACAAACACTGCCCCCCATACACACATTGCACACACAGACACACGACCCCCCATACACAGAGTGCCCCCCATACACTACCCCACACATACATACAGTGCCCCCCCATACATACAGTGCTCCCCATACACACACTGCCCCACACAGACATACATTGCCCCCATACACACACTGCCCCAAAAACACATACAGTGCCCCCATACACACGCTGCCACCCTCACACACACACACACTGCCCCCTAACACACACACTACAACCCTGACATACACTGCCGCATTCACACACACACACACACACACACTGCACCTTTCACACACACTTCACCCCTAACACACCACTGCTCATATGCCCTATATCCCAGCAGACCCCAGGTAAGTTGTCAAACTGTTCTTAAACGGCATGACTACTTACACTGGGGTGGGATCCTGGCACTACTGGCACCATAACCACTACACTGAGCTGTAGTGGATATTGTGCCTGGATTATTTATTTAAATAATCTACAAGTGCCCCTCCTGAGATCAGGCTCTGGATCAGCCACTGGTATATATCTGTTGCAGGGGTACGGGGTGCTGTAGCAGGTGTGCACATTTAAACCAACAATAATATGTGTAGCCATAGGAGGACAGTTGTGGGTTCCCCTCCATTACAAGGAATCCCTGGGGACCCTGTATTAATGAAATCAACATATAAGAACTGCAAATAAACATGTGGAGCCAATAGGCTCTCAAATCATTATCATTAAGTACCGTTATCCCATGACTAACGGGTTAAAGAATAGGAGGCTGGAAGACCCTGATAGTTCTTTTTGTTATCTCACCAAGATATATCACGCCAAGCCCAAGATGGCAGCAGTAAAGCTCTCAGATAGCTCACTACTTACAAGAGTATTATTATTATTTCAGGAAAACTAATTCCATATTACTGTGTGTTGTCAGTGTCTCACAGACAAGATTTCACCTTGAAGGCACCTTGGTTCCTCGCCTGCATTACCCACCATAATAACCGCAGACAGCGTAATGAAGTTACCGTGATAAACTGTTGTAACTGTAATATGTTACAGACCCCTGTGGCAGCACAAATACTGAACAAGTCAAATATCCAAAGAGAAAAAACTTCCTTAACAAATCGACTCTATTTTCCTTTATCTCGGCCCCCGATTGCCTTAGTTGGAGATGGGTATTTGTCTTGGAGAGGTTATTGTACATGGTTTTACGAGTGAAGTATTTTAACCTGGGGAGTCAATCTCTGTCCTTACATTCCATAATACTGACACAGATTTAGAATCTTTTCTTATTAAAATGTCATGGAAATATTAACAATGGATGTTTCTGATCAATGTGTCCCATTTTATCTAGGATATCAACACATCCTGACTATTTCTCACACTGGCATCCACATCACAACAAAAATAAAATATAGTTGACTTGAGCATTCTGTTTCGAACTAATTGTCATTCGAATATTTGACAACTGGCGGCTCGTACAAAATCCTGAACTCCGAAACACTATATTGACGAATCCCAAAACAAATCAAACGGACAATGCACAAAACTTTCATTCGATTTGGTTGAGTTAGAGTTCTGCCAAAAGTAATAGACAATTGATGGTTAGAGCGCAGTCACTAAATGTTGAGAAGAAGTGACCAATACGGGAATAGGAGGAGCATTAACCCCCCTCCTATATTTAAATATTATATATGAATAGAGATGTTTCACTGTCCCTCATTTTCTCCCTCTACTAGTTACTTCTCACTAGATCAGGGGTAGGCAACCTTTTAGCAGCACTGTGCCGATATAGGACGGTGATGTCCTGTAGCGTGTCGGTCCTATTTTTTTAAATTGAGGTGTGTATTCTGCCGTATTCTGCTTGTGTTATTTTTACTGCAGTTGCTTTGCATCGTTGTCATAGGCGTGCGCAGCCTATTGCATTAGGGTGTGCACCCTAAAGCACAAACACACGCAACGCGCGTGTGTGTATGTATCTATATATATATATATATATATATATAGATACATACACACACACACACACACTGCTGTGTGTGCTGTTAGTGTGCTGTGTGCTGTTAGTGTGATGTGTGTGTGAGGGTGCGTGTTTGTGACTGTGCTGTTTGTGTGTGAGGGTGTTTGTGTGTGTATGTTTGTCCTATGAGGGTGCTGTTTGTGAGGGTGCTGTTAGTGTACTGTGTGTGAGGGTGTTGTGTTTTTTTTAAAGGTGCTGTGTGTGTTTGTGAGGGTGCGGTTAGTGTACTGTGTGTGTGTGAGCTGTATGTGTGTAGGTGCTGTATGTGTGTGTGCTGTATGTTTGGAGGGATTTGGCAGATTAGTAAATCCTTGCTGCCATGCGCCATCCCTGGTGGTCCAGTGGAGAGTGAACTCTAGCCTGCAGGGCTAGAGTTAACTCTCGCGAGATCTGAGCATTGCCGCAGCAACGCTCAGATATCGCGAGAGGAACCTGGCGGAGCTTCTGTCTAGAGCTCCCTGGGTCCTCTCCTGCCTCCCTCCATTATGCTGTGGGCCGGTGAGGTAGATCTTTGGTCTCCCCGCCGGCCCATGAAGGCTTAGAGCAGAGCCGGCACTCAGATAGCGCTGGCTCTGCGTGTGTGTGTGTATATATATATATATATACACGTACATACACACACACTCACAGACACACACACATACTCACAGACACACACATACACTCACAGACACACACACACACACACACACACACACTCAGACACACACACACTCAAAGACACACACATACTCACACACACTCACAGACACACACATACACTCACAGACACACACACACTCACAGACACACACTCACAGGCACACACACACACTCACAGACACACTCACAGACACACACACACACACACAAATTATTATATTTTAATTTTTAAAAAAAATGTCCACCCAGCCTCCTACCTGGAGTGCTGGTGGACTTGTCCCTGGGGTCCAGTGGGGGCGGGCGCCTCTCTGCAGCTCAGCGCGCGGCGAGGGAGCTCTCTGCTGTCTGCTCTCTGCTTCCTCTCGCCGCGCGGGCTGTCTGCTGGAGCTGGGAGCCGGAATATGACGTCATATTCCGTCTCCCGGCATCAGCGCGCGGCGAGAGGGCAGCAGCAGAGCAGAGAGCTCCCTCGCCGCGCGCTGAGCTGCAGGGGGGGGGGGGAATCCATCACCTCTTGCTCCCCCATGACAGGGGCAAGAGGTGAGACGGGGGCTCTGAGTGCCTGCAGGAACAGCGTTCCTGCTCAAAAAAAGTGCAGGAACGCTGTTCCTGCAGGACTCAAGCCATAGGCGTGCCACGGGGATTAGGGTGTGCCCAGGCACACCCGGCACACCCCGTGCGCACGCCTATGATCGTTGTATTTGTGCGTATAGGAGCTATTATATTGTATATGTTCATTAGTAGTTTATGGTATCGTGTATGATACATATGAATGTGGGCTGTGTATGAGGGCTGCTTGTGGAATTGTGTGTGGATGGATATGTCACATTGTGTGTTTGGTAGTGCGTGGGGGCTGTTTGGGTTATTGCATGTGAGAGGCTGCATGTGGGGTTGTGTGCATGTATGTGGATTGTTACGTTTGTGCAGATTGTGTGTATGTTTGTGTGTGGGCTGTTCGTATTATTTGTATAAGGGGAGGGTTATTCTTCATTTCTGTGTTATGAATGTAAATTAGTGATGTGCATTAGATAAGACACTTAACACCTAACCAATTAAAGATGTATTCTCTTTGTTATCTACATTTTTGCATATGATGTATTTCTGCCTTTATAAGGGGCTTGCCGCCCCCTGAGTAAACATTCCAAAGTTTTTCATTAACCTGATACCTGTGTCTCAGTGTGATTTACTTCAGAGTGTGCACGCATTTATTTTAACAATTTGGAAAGGAGCAGATACTCAGATAAACACTTGGTTTGATCCACAATATCTGTGTATATCTAGCAGTATGGTTGGTTTCCCTGGGTTCCAAATAGAAAATAGAGTGTACTGCACAATATAAACATAATATGTATATAATGTGTGTGTGTGTATATATAGAATAAACGTAATGTCCCACACTCACTGCTCCCGGTCTTGTCTGTTGCTGATGCAAACTTCGACCTCCAAATATATAAATCCTTGTTTGAAGTGCACTCACAGGACTCGGAATTATTTCAAATCGTGCTGTTTATTCAAAGCATCAAATTTCCAGTAAATGTATATATATACAAACACATTTATAGAATTTTGCAGTACACGGTTTGGCCAATTTTTTTGATCCTTTTTGTTTGTCTGAATAGTTTTTTCCGAATCATTTGCATGGACAGACAAAATTTGTCCGAATCTAAACGCCAAATCAGTTCAGATGAACAGATTTTTTTTTTGCCATCACATCTAAAAAATATAGAGTAAGGAAAATACTTTTGTTGTATATTAATGGTAATTACAAGAAACTTGAGAATGAATTCTGTTCCAGTATTGGGCTTTCCGTCTGCACAGGGCTGTCTTTCCCCGTGGGCAAGCTGGGCAGACCAGCCCAGCGTGCCTGGCTGACAGGGGAGATGATTTGATCTCCCCTGCCGGCCCAGGGAGAGCCGGCCCTGTTTTCTGGCTGTGGACCCTCTCGGGCCAGTGAGGAGATCAGATATCTCCGTCACCGAACCAAGGGCCCTTCGATGGGGGAGAGAGGACGGGAGGACACGGATGCAAGGAGAGGGATCTGGGAAGCAGAACGCTCTGCCCGCAAGCAAGCTTCCTGGAGTGTTGCTGTGCATTACAATGGCAACGCTCTACACAGCATTCTGCACACGGGAGGACACGAGAGCCTGCAGCCAGACAAGCTGCAGGCTACATAGAACTTACCACCACCGGACAACCAGGGCTTCACCAAAGGTAAGAAGAAGGGAGGGGAATTAAAATTTTATTAAGTATGGGATTATTTAAAAAAAAAAAAAAATCTGTACCCCTCAAACTCTGCAACACACACACACACACAGCACCCCACCCCCAAACATACAGCACTCCTCACACACACACAGCATCCCCCCCACACACAGCACCTCCCCACACACAGCACGCCCCCACACACACAGCATCCCACCAACACACACACACACAACACTCCTCACACACACACACACAGCACCCCCCAACACACACACACAGCACTCCTCACTCCTTCATCAGTCTAGGTGTGTGTATTCAGCAGACTGTGTGTGTGTATCCAGCAGTCTGTGTGTTTGTGTGTGTGTGTATTCAGCAGTCTATCTGTATGTGTATTCAGCAGTGTGTGTATTCAACAGTCTGTGTGTGTGTATTCAGCGGGCTGTGTGTACGTATTCAGCAGTTTGTGTGTATGTTTGTGTGTGTGTATTCAGCGGACTATGTGCAGGTATTTGTTGGAGATACTAATAAATAAAAGCTTTATTTTATCTATAATTTTTATTTTTATTCCCGTGAGTTGTGTGTAGGTAGGGCCCATAGTGCACTGCTTTGCCCGGGGGCCCATAATGTTGTTAAAGGACCACTATAGGCACCCAGACCACTTCAGCTCACTGAAGTGGTCTGGGTGCCATGTCCATCTAGGGTTAACCCTGCAGCTGTAAACATAGCAGTTTCAGAGAAACTGCTATGTTTACATTAGGGTTAATCCAGCCTCTAGTGGCTGTCTCATTGACAGCCGCTAGAGGCGCGTCCGCGCTTCTCACTGTGAAAATCACAGTGAGAAGACGCTGACGTCCATAGGAAAGCATTGAGAAATGCGGATGACGTCGGAAGAGGGAAGAGATTTCCCCAGCGCTGCTCCCCCTTCAGCCCGGCGGGAGTGGGACTCTAAAGGTGGGGGCACCCTCAGGGCACTATAGTGCCAGGACAACGCGTTTGTTTTCCTGGCACTATAGTGTTCCTATAAGATGGCACTGCGTCTGCATTAAACCTGATCTAATGTGTCGGTGAGCAGAATGGGAATACTGTATAATATTACAATATTACACGTCTGACTGAAAGGACCCACTTAATGGCCAAATAGAACAGTTCTTTTGGCACCCTCATAGCGGGACTCTGAGTGTGCTAGCTGTGCCAACCCTAATTCAGGGCTCCTTGTCCACAACTGAAGTATCTACTTGCTATAAAGTATAAATTTATGGTTTTCTATATGCAGTATGTGTGAGTACCGTTGTTCATATAGAAATGTATATTACATCTTTATAGTACAGAGACACCAAAACAAATCACCTCTATATTGACAACCCTAGTAAGGGTTAAACTAGAATACATTTTGTTTTCATTTAGAGAAACGGAAATAATTCCTCGGGTCTATATTTCTGCTTATTCTTGCTTCTGTGACGTGAAACTGATTCTGATATTCTTCATGGAGAAACATTTCTTTGATAACCAATACAAACACAAACAATGAACGTCAGTGAGAAATCGTAGTGGGATGTGGGGGGGGCAGGTGAAAGCGTGATTGAGCTTTATAGCAGGGGGCTTTCTTCTCTAAGTGCAGAAGGGATACGGCAGAGAATTCAGTTTTTCCATACAATGTGTGACTGCTTTTAAAACGCTGTGTTGGATAAGACGGCTAATTGCTTCTTGCTATTGAGCACCTGAAGTCATTTCACACTCATCTCGATCAGAAACATCCAATGTAAGTGAATGTGGAACAGAGCAAGGGGCTACCAGCATGGTCATTAAAGGGCATATGATATTAGGGACCATAAACTATATAAATATAGCACTACACATTTAATATGTTTAATTAAGGGGATCTGTTAATTCATAAATATGGCATCAACTTGAAAGTAGAAACTGGGTGTTCCCTGGAACTCCCCCAAAATCAATATATAGAAATAAGGAAAACCAAGGGATACTTTGTCTTACGTAAGTCTATGGAATAGGCAACACGTGGCAAAAGCGGAATTTTATCGATGTTAAATTTTTGTGCATTTGCAAGGAGATCCTGTAAGAGATATCCAAATCATGAAGACACCAAGGTAATCCTTAATGGTACACTCCACTTCTCAAATACACAAATCATTAACAATACAAAGCACTGTTTAGCAGATATTACCCCAAATGAAAACATGTATGAATTGAATTATGCATTTTTAATTGGGGGTATATCTAACCACAGCTTGTAAAAACTGCAGATATCTTGTCTGCAGCCTTTGTAAGCCCTCCCCTTCTATTCCTGCCCAGACCTTCTATGACTGTCCAATCACAGACTTCCCAATAAAAAGTGAACAAACTATTGTTTTTTTGTCTGTTTCATTAAGGTGCAATTCATGTGACTGATTTCACAGTGTTAAGTAGCTGCACTTTTATTCAGTTTTCATAGCACCAATTATATTGTACAATTGTTTTAATTACAGACTTCCCAATGCAGTTTTATGAGAAGTCTTTGCAGAGCAGATGCTATGAGCAATTGCTGCCTCCTGAGCAAAACAATCAGGAAAACAGGACCGGTTGTCTGATTGACAGCAAGTGAGGTGTAACAATGTTCATTTAGAAAAGTATAAATTTTTACTGAAATCTATACTTTTTATAAAATTAAAAAAAGAGGACACACTCTTCACACATGAAGCATTTCAGCAAGAAAAACTGCTTTAGGGGTCTGGAGTGTCCCTTTAAGTATTCAAGGGACTCTCGTGTCTGGTTGTTGGATGGCTTGCATCATTTGCGGCTCCAACACACCTGGTCTGCATGTCAATGCAAGGAAAGTCAGCTTCAAACATGTCTATTCTCGTGGCCCTCCCTAATTTGTGGCTGAGGATGTTGGGAGTAGTGCTAATTTCATCTACTTAACATAACAAGAATGAGAGGACTTGCTGGCTGCCAACGGAGTCAGATTGCTAGAATATCCCATCTTTTCAACAAAACATTATCAGTGACATTACGTACCCACCAATACGCCTTTAATTACAACACTATCTGAAATGGCATGAAAAGTCCTGTTTTATTTATTAAAAATGAATACTAAAGGAATATTTGTGAAATCACACAAACACTTTATTTTTTTTATAATTGGCTGGAAAAGCTACCATATCAAGGGCCCCTAATAAAGTGAAATGCTACAAATAAAGAAGGTGAATTCATCTCACTGTCCCTAACTTGATGTCACCCCTTTTACCTAAACTTCATTTTCTTTTCTCATTAGTTTGGGGTATAAAACATCCAATCGTGTGCTCAATTAATAACTCCCTTGTCGTCTTGGTATTTTAATATAATCCTAATAAAAAAAATAATTTATATATAAAAAAATTATAGTTCAGTAAATAATGGAATATATGTGGAAATATGCCACCTAGATACCCCAGTGGATGAATATATTTAATATATTTATGTAATAATTTATACATTTAATATACCTTGGGCATTAGTAAATATATATATTTCAATATAGTGATTTTTTTCCTTGAAGCCTCTCAGCTTGTCAGCTGCTATTTAACTATTGCGACTATATGAGTTGGGGAATTACTTATTTAAAAAAGAATTATGTTTCTTTTAATTTGTAACTTTGTGTAATTTGAATGCCACTTTCAACTAAAGATTTATTTAAAATAAGCTCCATCATAAAAGCTTGGAGTCTTGTTCGTATACAGTGAATAGAATTGTGTCCATCATTCATTTCCTAAAATACTTATAAGGACACTCCAGGCTCGAGTAGATTCTTTACATTTTAAATGCATGCAGATGAAAAAAAAAAAAAAAAAACACATGTTCCAGAATTTGTTGCAAAATCAGAGGCTGTGCAGCATGTGCAGTGAGCTCTCGCCAAACTGAAAATTAAAGGAACACTAGATGGTCAGGAACACAAACATGTGTTCTTGACCGTACAGTTTTAAAAACACTGTCTAGCCCCCACGCCCTTGCCTCCTAAATATAGTGAAGTATTACCTTTATTCCTGTCCCGCAGGAAAAGCATTGGATTGGCTGTGATTGTTGATTATGATGATCTCAGCCAAGGAGGTAAGCAAATATATCTTTGTTTATAATTAGTGATGTCCCGAACGGTTTGCCGAACGGTTCGCCACGGACTCATCATTGAGTAAACTTTGACCCTGTACCTCACAGTCAGCAGACACATTCCAGCCAATCAGCAGCAGACCCTCCCTCCCAGACCGTCCCACCCCCTGGACAGCTCACTAAGAATGAAGCTTCACAATGGATGCTGTTCAGGAGGTGGGAGGGTCTGGAAAGGAGGGTCTGCTGCTGATTGGCTGGAATGTGTCTGCTGACTGTGAGGTGCAGGGTCAAAGTTTACTCAATGATGAGTCCGTGGCGAACCGTTCGTGGCGAACCGTTCGCGAACCTTTGGTGAACCGTTCGGGACATCACTATTTATAATACATGTTTGGGGTATCCCTGCCTATAATATATGTTTGGGGTATCCCTATCTATTATATATGCTTATGGTATCCATACCTGCCTATAATATATATTTGGGGTATCCCTACCAATAATATATGTTTGGGGTATTCATCCCTGCCTATAATATATGTTTGGGGTATCCCTGGCTATAATATATGCTTTGGGTACATCTGCCAATAATATATGTTTGGGGTATTCATCCCTGCCTATAATATATGTTTGGGGTATCCCTGGCTATAATATATGCTTTGGGTACATCTGCCAATAATATATGTTTGGGGTATCCATCTCTGCCTATAATATATGTTTGGGGTATCCCTGGCTATAATATATGCTTAGGGTACCTCTGCCAATGATATATGTTTGGGGTATCCATCCCTGCCTATAATATGTGTTTAGGGTATCCCTGCCTATAATATATGTTTAGGGTATCCCTGCCCATAATATATGTGTGGGGTATCCATGCCAATAGTATATGTGTGGGGTATCCCTGCCCATAATATATCTGTGGGGTATCCCTGCCAATAATATATGTGTGGGGTATCCCTGCCCATAATATATGTGGGGGGTATCTCTGCCAATAATATATGTGTGGGGTATCCCTGCCCATAATATATGTTTGGAGTATCCCTGCCAATAATATATGTGTGGGGTATCCCTGCCCATAATATATGTGTGGGGTATCCCTGCCAATAATATATGTTTGGAGTATCCCTGCCAATAATATATGTGTGGAGTATCCCTGCCAATAATATATGTGTGGGGTATCCCTGCCCATAATATATGTGTGGGGTATCCCTGCCCATAATATATGTGTGGAGTATGCCTGCCAATAATATATGTTTGGGGTATCCCTGCCAATAATATATGTTTGGAGTATCCCTGCCAATAATATATGTTTGGGGTATCCCTGCCCATAATATATGTGTGGAGTATGCCTGCCAATAATATATGTTTGGGGTATCCCTGCCAATAATATATGTTTGGAGTATCCCTGCCAATAATATATGTTTGGGGTATCCCTGCCCATAATATATGTGTGGAGTATGCCTGCCAATAATATATGTTTGGGGTATCCCTGCCAATAATATATGTTTGGAGTATCCCTGCCAATAATATATGTTTGGGGTATCCCTGCCCATAATATATGTGTGGAGTATGCCTGCCAATAATATATGTTTGGGGTATCCCTGCCAATAATATATGTTTGGAGTATCCCTGCCAATAATATATGTTTAGGGTATCCCTGCCAATAATATATGTGTGGAGTATGCCTGCCTATAATATATGTTTGGGGTATCCCTGCCAATAATATATGTTTGGGGTATCCCTGCCTATAATATATGTTTGGGGTATCCCTGCCTATAATATATGTGTGGGATATCCCTGCCTATAATATATGTGTGGGGTATCTCTGCCCATAATATATGTTTAGGGTATCCCTGCCAATAATATATGTTTGGGGTATCCCTGCCCATAATATATGTTTGGGGTATCCCTGCCTATAATATATGTGTGGGATATCCCTGCCAATAATATATGTTTGGGGTATCCCTGCCCATAATATATGTTTGGAGTATCCCTGCCCATAATATATGTTTGGGGTATCCCTGCCAATAATATATGTGTGGGGTATCCCTGCCCATAATATATGTTTGGGGTATCCCTGCCAATAATATATGTGTGGGGTATCCCTGCCTATAATATATACAAGTCATAGGTCACAGATACAAACATCATTCTTTATGGAGGTCCATTTATGACATGCACGGTGTAGGCATAAGCACCTTAACCCGGATTAAAACTAAAAGTCTTTAATTGTAAAAGTATTACACTGGTAAACTAGTCCATAAACCAATAGCCAAAGTGTTTAATCAACAATTTACATTTGTATTTCACTAGTCTCGATGAGATAATCTATCATTACCCAGTGTAATGGTACTAAGTATAGGTAACGCTCAGAAGAAGAAAAGACTGAGTTGACTTTGCCAGGTTAATTTAAACCTGCGACTCAGTGCTAATGCAGATGGACTTTTATATGAGCTTATTGGACTTTAAACATTATGAATTATCTATCTATCTATCTATCTATCTATCTGTCTATCTATCTATCTATCTATCTATCTATCTATCTATCTCAGAGCCTTCCTGCTTCTTTGTGGGAAGCTGTATGTAATTAGTTAGCAGGAGATACGAAAGCCACCCATTTGTGATGACTATATATTAAGTATTGGTAGAGGGAAGTTTCCCTGAAAGTGCCTCTCCCCACCACTGACCTTGTTCTTTGAGTCTTATGATCTCCGTATCGGACCCAAAGCTGTTCCAGGCGGTGCAGTTATAAATGGTCTGGAAATCTGCTCTGACAATGTTGCTAATGGTCAAGGTGGAGATAACGCCCTCATCTGTGCTGACGGTTTCAACTGTGTATCGTCCCGAGGTCCCCGATTCTAAGACGTTCTCCTTCCAAGACCAGGCCTGTTTAAAGAGGAAAGGAATACAGTTGACATTTTTTGGAGGAGGGGGTATTATAAATTGAATACAATTCTAGGTTTGTGAATGTTGACCAAAATGTATGCATTGGAACAACATATGTCTAGTGATTCAAGTGAGTTTATTACTTGGCACCAATCACATGGAATAAACCCAGAATTAACAATTCCATCTGGTAGTGTTAATCCCCTGAATCTGTCCATATTGTAAGATGGATTCCTATAAAGAAGCAATATGGCCATTTTATTTTCAAGGTGGAAAAATGCTAAACCCAACCATATTGTAGGATCTAATTCAGGCGTCTCATTGTAAATATGGAAGTCAGATTTACACTGTAAAATAAAAACTAAGCCCTCTCTAAATTTCATTAGACTTTTGTCCTCCACGTCCTGAACGTCTGACTTGCCAATCAGAAAGCAATTTAATATTGTCAAAACTTTGAGCCAACAGAGGTAAAATTGAATGATCATTCCACATTAAAGCAATCACAGGAGAATACAGAATTATTGAAAGACTTCAATCATTTTCTTTTTAACCTTTTTATTAAGTTTAAAAGGAAAAGTTATTTAACGTGGGGTATTTTATGAACAAAATTTGTATCTACGTTTGTAAAGCTGTTTAGTTAGATATTCAACACTGTGACAATCCGGGAGGTAATAGTTAGAATAAAATAGACGGCAGGTCTTAGCTATAAATCTACACAGATGATATTTTCAACAGGAGTCCCCAAGTACTGGAGTATCTTACAGCCCCCTTTATGTATATTCCCCCTTTATTGTGGTTCTGTTCAGCAGAATAAGGCCATGTAAGGAACTCAAATGGCAGTAAGAGTTTCAGTTATACAATGCTTCATTTTGAAAATGTCAAATGTCAAAATGAAAAAGTTGCTTTATAACCAAACTATACTACTGCCACATTAAAAAGTCTGCTGTGGGATTAAAGCAGAATTTATGTACACAGGTGTCAGTGCAGTCCCTTTCTGGATCTATATAGTGCTGACAGTCCGGCCCAGTATAGGGGATATTATATACAGGTGTCAGTGCAGTCCCTTTCTGGATCTATAATGCTGACAGGCCGGCCCAGTGTAAGGGATATTATATACAGGTGTCAGTGTAATTCCTTTCTGGATCTATATAGTGCTGACAGTCCATCCCAGTATAGGGGATATTATATACAGGTGTCAGTGCAGTCCCTTTCTGGATCTATATAGTGCTGACAGGCCGGCCCAGTGTAAGGGATATTATATACAGGTGTCAGTGTAGTTCCTTTCTGGATCTATATAGTGCTGACAGTCCGGCCCAGTATAGGGGATATTATATACAGGTGTCAGTGCAGTCCCTTTCTGGATCTATAATGCTGACAGGCCGGCCCAGTGTAAGGGATATTATATACAGGTGTCAGTGTAATTCCTTTCTGGATCTATATAGTGCTGACAGTCCATCCCAGTATAGGGGATATTATATACAGGTGTCAGTGCAGTCCCTTTCTGGATCTATATAGTGCTGACAGTCCGGCCCAGTATAAGGGATATTATATACAGGTGTCAGTGCAGTCCCTTTCTGGAAATATATAGTGCTGATAGTCCGGCCCAGTATAAGGGATATTATATACAGGTGTCAGTGTAGTCCCTTTCTGGATTTATATAGTGCTGACAGTCCGGCCCAGTATAGGGGATATTATATACAGGTGTCAGTGCAGTCCCTTTCTGGATCTATAATGCTGACAGGCCGGCCCAGTGTAAGGGATATTATATACAGGTGTCAGTGTAATTCCTTTCTGGATCTATATAGTGCTGACAGTCCATCCCAGTATAGGGGATATTATATACAGGTGTCAGTGCAGTCCCTTTCTGGATCTATATAGTGCTGACAGGCCGGCCCAGTGTAAGGGATATTATATACAGGTGTCAGTGTAGTTCCTTTCTGGATCTATATAGTGCTGACAGTCCATCCCAGTATAGGGGATATTATATACAGGTGTCAGTGCAGTCCTTTTCTGGATCTATATAGTGCTGACAGTCCGGACAGTGTAAGGGATATTATATACAGGTGTCAGTGCAGTCCCTTTCTGGATCTATAGTGCTGACAGTCCGGACAGTGTAAGGGATATTATATACAGGTGTCAGTGCAGTCCCTTTCTGGATCTATAGTGCTGACAGTCCGGCCCAGTATAAGGGGTTACACACTGATCAGCCACAACATTAAAACCACTGACTGTTTAGTGAGTAACACTGATTAGATCATTACAGACGGTGCACGCTCCAGTTTATTGTGTATATTCCAGTAATGTTCCTGCGTGTTCTCCGGTGATTATCGGTTTTAATCAGTGCAATCCGATTTGTTCATCTCTCAGCATTTCAAATAAATTCTTTGCCGGTGCCTGCTGATTATTTGTGTGTGTACGTGGGAGGCTGAGGTAAAAATAGCATTACCCAGGGACCGCTCTTCCCTTCAGCTAACTGGGAGCCTGCGGGGTCTGGTTTGATAGAAAGAAGATCAAAGATGGCCTGGTTTTATTTTTGGAAGCCGTGTAAGGGACTTGGAGAGATGCTGCAGTTTGTTGTCGATCTAAATTTGACTGCAAGAAAATGTATCCTCAATGAATGATACTTTGTGCACAAACATTAATGGAGGTTCTGGGGAGATCTAATATTACAAGAAATAAGGGGGGCTGGATCTTAGATGCTCTGAGACATAGACAGACTAGCAGATAGTCAGACAGAGAGACAGACAATCAGGCAAATAGACAGACAGGTAAAGAGAGACAGACAGGCAGTCATATAGACAAACAGAAATATAGACAGAGAGGCAGGCAGATAGACAGACAGGCAGAAGGACAGACAGAGATACAGGAAGGCAGATAGACCGACAGAAAAATAGACAGAGAGACAGACTGACAAGCAGTCATATAGACAAACGGAAAGATAGACAGAGAGGCAGGCAGATAGACAGACAGGCAGAATGACAGACAGAGATACAGGAAGGCAGATAGACAGACAGAGAGACAGACTGACAAGCAGATAGACCGATAGATAAATTGGCACAGACAGATAGATAAAATGAGATGGAGAGAGAGGCAGACAGATAGCCAGACAGACAGGTAGAGGGTGACAGAAAGTAAAATGGACAGACAGACATCCACAGATAGTCAGACAATGAGACAGACTTCTTCCGCTGCAATATTTCGGTAAAGAATCCATAATCCATATAACTCTATGAATTTACTAATGTATTTCTCTTAAAATAGCCTCTACCATTGCTGCGATTACAAACTCTCAGCGATTGATCTTGGTCACAGAATTTGTCTGGAATTCATCCAGATTCATGTGATCCTTCGATAGTTAAAATATGTGACTGACAGGGAGTGATATGTCTACCCTGCCCTCCTGCCTGCATCACCTGTTATGAGCTTCTTTATGGTTAAAACAGGGTGGTATTGCAGCCTGGCAAAACATAACACCCACGCCAGCTGCTCTTATTTTATACCCAGTGCTGTCACCCCAACTTCCACCAATATCCCCAACATTTACTGCTTTATAAATGGACCAAAGGTTGAGAGAGGTCCTTCTCTCGCTTCCCACGTCAGGTTTTGGTTGAATAGCATTATGTTTGGATTATGCAGTCTCAGCTAGTCCAATTTCTGATTTAGATTGAAGATATTCTGGGAACAGGCACAGAGTTCCAGGTTTGTGTTTGCGGTGAGGATGTCTGTTTGTATTTTCTATTAGTCAGGGATTTGTGTGAGTGGCTTATGGCTATGGTCAGCATTTCTTGTGTACATATCCGACTAAAGATCATTTCGTTACACGTTTGTAATCCTAGAAAAACCACAGAGGTTCCCACAGAGAAACAGCCTGCCTTATAATATGTTCAGTAAATCATTCTGGGGTGATGGACATCTATCTGTCTGTATGTCTGTGTGACAGAACCATCTGTCTGCTTGGATTTTTACTGCATTCGTCTGGTTGTCTCCCGTTCGTATGAATGGCTGGTTTCTATAGCCCAGCCATTCGAATGACTCTTTTTTTCCCGAACAAACCTGCCGAACGAACGGCCACCCAAGAGAGGAGTGTGCTGCTGGTTAACGCAGTGATCCCAATTAGAACGTTGTGGTTAATCGCAGACACCTCTCAATTAAACCGAATTCAGGGTGGTCGTCGTTCGTATGTCGACCACGAGGCAGCGGCCATTTTAAATCAAGCGAACGCTCAGCGGTGTTTGGCTCTATTTCTATGGAACTAAAAACGGACACTTTTTCTGCCGAACACCGCTGAAACAACGGAACGCCTAGCTGCCTCCACGAAAGCATGCGAACACCGGCCGTTCGGGAGATTTAGAGCATACGAAAAGACTTAACCCAGATAGCCTTCCCATGGAGTCATTCGTATACCGAAAGACTGTAAGAACTTTGACTCCATGGCGATTGAACTATGTGTGTGGGATCTGAGCGCTATTCGCTAATAATATGCACTCAGATCCAGGCTATCTGGGGATGGGTGATACGAATGGGAAATGTTCGGTTTTCGTGTAGTTATATATTTTTATGTCTTTTATTATTTTATGTCTAAGATGGCGACTGGCTTTGTCCTGGAGTTAATTGAGTTACTTGGTAATTAACTCCAGGGCAGAGGGGAGGGAATCATAATGCACTGTGGGTAAAATCTGTGACTGTGTGTCTGGAATGTCCCCATATCTGTCTGTCATTTAAGTCTCCCATTTGGTCCCCTAGGGGAGTGTCCACCAAGTGGGAGACCTGCATAAATACGGGCAGGTAGCCCACAGTAAAGCCAGATCCTGTTTGACCCTCAATGCGGAGCTTCTGTCTCGTTATTGGGGGGATTTCTTCTTCACGTTTAGAGACTGCTGGATGGAACGGAAGCCGCTTGGTGAATATTGCTGTTCGACGGTTGCCAGCAGTTCGTGTATTGCCGTTCGGGAGTTTGGAGCCGTTCACGGATCTCGTTCGGGAGATTGCCGCTTCCCCTGCATTTGGTTCGTGTATTACAGATTAAGCGAACAGAGACTGTACTGCAGCCGGGGAAGGTCTACTAAACGGCGGTTTTGTCTAAAGACACTGGAGGTGTCTTAACAGTCTGTCTGTCAATTTGGGTTTATTTATTAAAAGGGAATGTTGAGAGCTCAAAACTAAATGTTAGGCCAAAATTGCAGACCTGAAACAATAACTGAGTTGGAATATTTTTTTCAGTTCAGTGGACGTTTATGAATAATATTATTATTATTTTATTATTTATATAGCACCATCAGATTCTGTAGCGCTGTACAATGGATGTTACTGTGACGTCCATTAGAAGGTATCGTGGTCCGACACATACAGGGCTGAACCATTACCTCTCACATTATGTCATTTAATTTCAATAATTACAGAAATGAAATATTAAACATGGTTTCATGAATTTATATGTTATCGCAAAAGCCCGGCACTCAGCGTCTCCACGTTTAAACGTTTAAAGTGTCCCAGGTGCATCTCCCGCCTGGATACAATTCTTGCAAAAATGAGAGCTCTCTTGGGACTTGAAAGCTGTTTTAAAAGTTGCTTTATTCAGTAACAAAAAAAATAACTGTATCTGTCAATGTTTCAGTTTTGAATAACGTCCAAGTGTGGACTGTAAATTGACAGATGCAATTATTTTTTGTTGTTGCCTTAACTGAATAAAGGAACTTTTAAAACTACTTTCAAATTCCAAGAGAGCTCTCCTTCTTGCAGCAAATATATATTTTCTATCTATATCTATATATAAAGTTATATCTGACATACATTAAAGGAATAATATAACTTTAAAAATATTAGTTTAAAGGAACACTTTAGTGTTAGGAATACAAAGATGTGTTCCTAAAGTGTCCCTCTGCCCCCTGCAGCCCTGGTCCTCCTCTCGTCCATGACATGATTTAAAAAAAAAACTAAAAAAAACTTTCAGTCACCTGATTCCAGCGTCAATGTCCCTCGGCGTGTCATGGGTCATGCTCCTCCTACGCCATCCAATAGGGGGACGTAATGTGCATGAGGGGCAAGCACCGCACATGGATTAGGCCTTCCTGGTGATTTACTGGGCCTATACAAGGGCTGCTAGCAGGCGAAGAGACATGGCCACCATATATGTTAACCATTTCGGTGCTGTTGTCTGCTACTTACTATTCTATCAGGAGGCGGTGTACTGCGAATGAAGCATTTGATCTGACCTTTCTCCCCGTGCAGCGCGTGCTGGGTTTGTGTGCTGGAGATGATAGGAGGACCTAGAACGCAAAACAAAAAAATTGTTAACTCTACAGTCATTAAACAAGAAGAATATCTACTGCATTACAGGGAAATACATAGAGTAAATAAAGTAATGACAGCTGTTGCTGCTTAGCGTTGAAAGCTTGTTCGCTATTTTCATCCATTTTATCACACACCATTTATCTCAAGTGTGAAGATATAATACCTTCTTATTAAGAGAACTTACCATTCTCACTCTATGCTTTTATTTAGTTGATGTGCAATGGGGTCAAGAGCAGTTAAGTCATTTACCATCTCTTGATCACAATATTTAGTGAGATTTGTGCCACAGACACCCTATTAATGAGCGAGGTGCTCTTTAAACACCCCCTGGGCTGCCAATTCACGCCATCTGCACTAACTCTGCTTGTGCCATCAGCTGAAGAACAAAGTCCATATCTAGAGTTATACAGATTGAAGGATGCTAACAGTATGTATCTTGGTCCTGTATGATAAGATAAAAACTTGTGTTACTTGAAAGGACACTCCACTGCTCAAATACAAAATAAATAAAAATCACTGCTTAGTAGATATATCCCCAAATGAAAACTTGTACTCATTTCATTATACAATTTGTTTAGTGGAATTATATCTAAAAACTGTTTGCAAAAGCTGCAGATCTCTTGTCTTTGCAAGACAGGTGCTCTGGGCAATTGCTGCCTCTTGAGTTTAGCTTCACTGAGCTAACCAAACCAGGAAGTAACAGGACCAGGTGTCTGATTGACAGCCAGGGGGTGTACCAAGATTAATTTATAAAAGTGTAAATTTTTATTGAAATCTGCACTTTTTGCAGAATTAAAAAAAAAGGTGACACTCTTTACAAATAAAGCTTTTTAGCAAGTTAAAGTGCTGTAGGAATCCGAAGTGGCTCTTTCAGTAGTAAGAATAACGTTAACCAGAACAAATGCAACAATTAGACATAAAGAAATAACCAATACTGGTGAATATTTACATAAACCATAAAAAGTAAACAGTACAATATAAAAAGCAAGCAGAAACAATGACTAGAAATTGCCAGAACTGCATATGGCAGGGGTGATGATGACACGTTTTATAAATTCATTCATATCTCTTTGAATTAAAGCCGGATTTGTATATAAAATGGACCTTCCGCCAGGAAAAAGACAACATAAACTTTAAAAAAATGGTAAAAGCAGAATCACTGATATCAGAGATCCCTTAATCAATAGTCATAAAAAAGGCTGTAGTAATAACAAGTGCATTCAGGGCCACTAGAAGAGAATCTAAAAGCTACAACAACCGAAACCAAAAACACCTGGATACATCTGTTCTTTAACTAAATTCAAATATATATATATATATTTAATATCAGCATAACATTTATTTGAAAAATGGGGTATCAGATAATTGGAGAAAAGGTGTATATATATATATAAATATTTTATAAATAAATATAAGTGAAAAAAACACATGGCAATTGTGGACCGCTAAAATTGGGAGTGAAAACAGGGGCATTGGCTTACTTCTTTCGCTATATAAATCTAAGGTGTTGGTAGAGCATAAGATAAACACGTATATAGTGCAGATAATGCCAAAAAGTGACAAGTGATCAGTGGTGTAAGAAATACACTCACATGGACATGAGCCACATATAAAGGCAAATGGCTCAAAATAGACGATGCTGTGCTCTTAAGGCAGCACCACACCTCTCTTCCAGGGCAATTCACTATCATCAAATGCAACAAGAGAGCAAAGTGTAGTATATCCAAACCTAATATATATAGAAAAGAGATTATATAGTACAACTCACATAGCTCAGAGCCCTGGAATCACTGGCTCTGGGGTTGAATAGCCTGGTGTCAACTTGTGGGGTGACACCACACAATCTGTGAATCTGGAGATTGATTAATCTATTGGACTACTAAAAGTGATTTTGCATATATTTATTACAATTGCACATTAATAAAAACAATAAAATATAAAAATACAAATCAACAGTAATATTGCAATTATTCCATGATACATTCCAGCAAAGACGCGTTTCGCCCTTGGACTTTATCAATTGGCAATAGGTATCAGAAATATTCAGAGATATCTAAAATTATTATTTTTTTATTTATATAATTTTCATTTTTACAAATTGGCGGCAGAGTATGATTTTAATATATGTATGTTGGTGTAGTGCACATTAGTTATAGTTACACCAGCCACTTGTACTATTTAGGAAATTGCAAGATGATACAACACCTTTGAAATGATCCCTTTGGTACTCAAAACTTTTTCAGAGCCCTCCCTTCAGCCGCCCAGTTTTTAAAATGCATTAATAAAGTTTGGACTTCAAAACCTCATTTACTGTTTGGAAGAAGGGTACGGAGGCTGCCATTTTAGATCCATATCCGAGATGTAGAGAGGCACAATGAAGCAATGAAAAAGAGGTGCATTCCTCTAAAAGTGAATACGAGTTCTACTGCAAAGAATGATAGTTACATCAAAGAAGAAGGCAAGTCTGGTTTTATAAGCTAAACTTCATTTTGCATTTCTTTGAGATTAAATAGGGAATTAAACAGGTTAATGAGTGAGAAAAGGTCAGACTGAAGGAGGTGATTTAATGAAATGTAAAACTGACTATAAGATTATCATATAGAAATCTGGCTTACATGTTCTCCACTGGCGGTTTGCAATTACAATTTTTTATTTCGTAAAAGTTCCTATAAATATTAAAATGGACACAGGTTTCAGACAGATGTACTGTATCCCAATTTTAGAATTTTTGCAATAAATTAATTCATTATTGGTTGGTCCCACCAATTTTCTCTCTTTATCTTTCGGTCACTAATGTCATCACTCAAGATGATGGCAGATTAATAAACTCTGGGTCCTTTTATCACTTCTTCAACAGTTCATATTCTAAGTACCAGAACTCTTTTCTGTTTCGCAGGAAAACACAGCTTAATAGAAAGGCCTGATCTCTAGGGATAGAAGATAAATAGTTTTTAGGCAGTCTTTACTTTGTGACGTTTCCTGAATCCACCTTATTTCTTATCATCCACAGGGCTCTGACTGCATGGAGTCTATTCACTAAACAGCAAGCTATTGCTATCGCAAAATTTTATAATTTCTCCAAATCAGCTATTTTTGCTTAAATTTAGCAATTTGTCATTGTTTAGTTAATGAAGTCCTCATTGTTTAGCAAATAAAGTCCTAACGGTGTTTTGCTCAGGGATTGCTTTGCTACCACCGTGCAGGAAGACAGACACGAGTTGTCGACTGCCATTATGAACCGTCTGAAACTCCCAGTCTCCTGATTGATCATGTATTTTTATTCCAGCAAAAATATTATCAGCATCTAAATGGCAACACATTTCACTTACAAATCCCCAAGGCGACACAGCCAAGGAAATGGAAAAAAAATATATAAAACATCCCAGCTAGCTGCATCTGTCTCTTCTCGGCTGCACGGGCTAAAGAAAGCGTAGAAATTGAGTCATAAAATCCCAGGAAACCTCTGTGATTCGGTGCAAATAGAGAGAAAGAAAAATGGAACAATGGATAGTGGCGGCTGTTAGAGGAGAGAAGGGCCTCGGAACAGACATTAGGGGGCGCTGTTTTATCAAGAAGACTTCACCAGCTCGACAGGGCCTGAAATGCTGAGTTACTGATGCTAAACTGGCATATTTGTTCCTTGCATTGTTCAAGGGTTGGCAACGTTCTGATCTCAAGGGTATCTCCTTAGCATCCTTTCGTAGTCTGTGGATACTATTCATTCTTATTATACGGATGTAATACATCTTAATATATCTAATTCTGAATGTCACCCTCTAACCAGAAGGAATGTCTCCAAGGACTTTGGCTTTGTGTTTGATATATATGTTTAAAGCTACCCTGTCACCAAAGAACAACTTTACATTAATCAATAAAGCAGGAAAAACAAACAAACAACATGTGCTGCGCTATCAGTTTTCATATAGTTCAGCTGTTTTGGAAGTAACAAAGACAGCACAACGTGGCATTAACTCCTCACTGCTCTTGGAGTCCAGCACCAGTTGCCAGGTTATCTATTGTCCCCTTCGGTTTCCTACACATTATATCTCCCAGTCAAACCATCTGCCCTACATTATTATCCTCCCTTCAACCATAATCTGTCCCACATTAAATGCCCCATGCAACCTTACCTACTCCTACAAAATATAGCTCCCTGTTACCCCATCTGCACCTACTTTAAATACCTCTCCCTATTCCCATCTGCCCCTACCCCAAATACCTTCTCTTACTCCCATCTGTCTCTACCCCAAATACCTTCTCTTACTCCCATCTGCCCCTACTCCCATCTGCCCCTACCCCAAATACCTTCTCTTACTCCCATCTGCCCCTACCCCAAATACCTTCTCTTACTCCCATCTACCCCTACCCCAAATACCTTCTCTTACTCCCATCTACCCCTACCCCAAATACCTTCTCTTACTCCAATCTGCCCCTACCCCAAATACCTTCTCTTTCTCCCATCTGCCCCTACCCCAAATACCTTCTCTTTCTCCTATCTACCCCTACCACAAATACTGTCTCTTACTCCCATCTGCCCCTACCCCAAATACCTTCTCTTTCTCCCATCTACCCCTACCACAAATACCGTCTCTTACTCCCATCTGCCACTACCACAAATGCCTTCTCTTACTCCCATCTACCCCTACCACAAATACATTCTCTTACACTGAATACCTCCCTCCTACTTTCGTCTTCCCTAAGCTAGAATGGCTAGTGATTGCATAGTGTGGCTAGTGTCTGCCATGGATGTATTCAATCTGTAGTACACCAGAGTGGCCCTCTTGCAGAGCATTATGGGGCTGTTTGGGTACCCATGCCCATGCATTTTTAACAGCACAGCTGTGGATTGAATAGACTGCAAGCATAGCAGAGAAACAGGAACATATGGAGCTGCTCTGCTTCTTTGAATCAAAATAACATGGATGGCAGAACAGCGGGTCCCTAAACGCCTCCACTCCACCTGGGGAGTCTGAGACATATTTAACATACCTGCAGCTCATCTTAATCTGCATCTGCTGCCGGTTATTTTACAGGCGTGCCGGTCAGAGGGAGAGTTTCTTTCTGGCCCATTAAGGGTTAAAACATCAGGCAGTAATATTGCTGATTTTAATTTGAAAAATTTAGTGAAATAAATACTGTGTTTAATGGCATCACTTTACGTCTTATTACTGATCTACATTCCCAGACTGAGAAATAGAGTAGCATAATAATGATAATAATAATAATAATGATAATAATAATAAAAGCAAAGTATCTAACCAGAAAAGATACATTCAGCCAGTCCCTAGTTACCACGTGCGAGCACTGATGTGGCTCCCATTGGATGAATGTGAATGTGGTGGTGGTCGCAGGGTACAGTATCAAGATAAATATAACTCCCCTCTACCACACCCCGGGCCAACGCACACTTAGCGGCAAAGCCACCATCGGGGGTCTCTACAAAATATGCAAGGACCTCAGAAGGTGACAGCGCCACCTGCAGGAAATATTGCAGTAAATGCTACACATCACAGCTTGAGAATGTAGTAGGTTTATCAGATTATATATATACACACACAGGGCCAACCCAGGGTCGCAGACGCCTAGGTGCAGAATTTTCTTTTGGTGCTCCAGATGGGCGTGGTCATCCTACTAACCCCTCCCCTTTACAAATGTCCAGTCCAAACATGCATGTTTTTATGGCAATGACTCTACCTCTCCATTAGAGGCTGCAGTGGAGGGGGGAGGGGAGGGTTATGGTCTGTAAGGGGAACAGGCAAGCTCACTGACACACACATGCTCACTAAAGACAAGCTTACTGGCACCCACACGCAAGCTCACTACAGAAAAGCTCACTAAAAGCAAGCTCACTGACACTCACACAAGCTCACAAGACACAAACATGCTCACTACAGGCAAACTTACTGACACAAACACAGGCTCACTGCAGGGGCAAGCTCACTGACACAAACACACTGGTCAATACAGGCAAGCTTACTGACACACACTGGTCACTACAAACAGGCTCATTGACACACATACACTGGTCCCTACAGACAAGCTCATTGACACACACTGGTCACTACAGACAGACTCACACACATCACTACACTAAACTCACTAGAAAGCACACACTGTTGTTCACTACAGACACACTCACTGACACACAAGTCACTACAGACATGCTCACTGACACACAAGTCACTACAGACAAGCTAACTGACACACACAAACACACATTCACGAAACATGAACATAAATAACATGTCCAGCCCCAGGGCCTTTACTACCAACTGTAAATCACATGTAAAGTTCTCTCTACTGGACATTAAAAAGCTGAAGAAACTGAAATAATGTGCTTTACCTACAAACTCAAATTCCATCAGATCTGACACTTTTATATATTTAAAGGCAGTGCATTAAAAGTCCTGCCCTGGGGTATATATGATTCAGATGCTGCTAGTAGGAAATCAGTTAATCAATTAATCAGGAATCCTGCAGAGGATACATTCTTCATAGTGCCAGGAAGAACTGTTCACAATATAATGTGTCCAGGAAAACAGAATATTTGGTAAAACTAGTTTCTCCCTACTTAGGCATTACCACTGTTCCAGCTAGTCAATATATGTCAGTGAGCTAGGAAATGCTAACAGTGACTCAGGAAATGCTATCAGTGAGTCGGGAAATACTATCCGTGAGCTGGGAAATGCTATCAGAGAGTCGGGAAATGCTATCAGTGATCTGGAAAATGCTATCAGTGAGTCAGGAAATGCTATCAGTGAGTCAGGAAATGCTATCAGTGAGTCGGGGAATGCTATCAGTGAGCTGGGAAATGCTGTCAGTGTGCTGGGAAATGCTATCAGAGAGTCAGGAAATGCTATCAGTGAGTCGGAAAATGCTATCAGTGATCTGGGAAATGCTATCAGTGAGTCAGGAAATGAAATCAGTGAGTCGGAAAATGCTATCAGTGAGCTGGGAAATGTTATCAGTGAGCTGGGAAATGCTATCAGTGAGTTAGGAAATGCTATCAGTGAGTCGGAAAATGCTATCAGTGAGTCGGGGAATGCTATCAGTGAGTCGGGGAATGCTATCAGTGAGCTGGGAAATGCTATCAGTGAGTCGGGAAATGCTATCAGTGAGCTGGGAAATGCTATCAGTGAGCTGGGAAATGCTATCAGTGAGCTGGGAAATGCTATCAGTGAGTCAGAAAATGCTATCAGTGAGCTGGGAAATGCTATCAGTGAGTCGGGAAATGCTATCAGTGAGTTGGGAAATGCTATCAGTGAGCTGGGAAATGCTATCAGTGAGTTAGGAAATGCTATCAGTGAGTCGGGGAATGCTATCAGTGAGCTGGAAAATGCTATCAGTGAGTCGGGAAATGCTATCAGTGAGTTGGGAAATTGGGAAATGCGATCAGTGAGCTGGGAAATGCTGTCAGTGAGTTGGGAAATGCTATCAGTAAGTCGGGGAATGCTATCAGTGAGCTGGGAAATGCTATAAGTGAGCCGGGAAATGCTATCAGTGAGTCGGGAAATACTATCAGTGTGCTGGGAAATGCTGTCAGTAAGACGGAAAATGCTATCAGTGAGTCGGAAAATGCTATCAGTGAGCTGGGAAATGCTGTCAGTGAGCTGGGAAATGCTGTCAGTGAGTTGGGAAATGCTGTCAGTAAGTCGGGGAAAGCTATCAGTGAGTCGGGAAATACTATCAGTGAGCTGGGAAATGCTGTCAGTGTGCTGGGAAATGCTGTCAGTAAGACGGAAAATGCTATCAGTGAGTCGGAAAATGCTATCAGTGAGCTGGGAATTACTATAAGTGAGGTGGGAAATGGTATCAGTAAGTCGGGAAAGGTTGGTATTTGCAGAGAACTAATAGGAATTTACATTTTTAGCTCACACTGGCCAAATTAAAGAAAAATATTAATTTTCCAGTTTGACTATTTTGGTATTCATTGATTCTTCACAATTTAGTAAATAAAGCCAAGTAACTTCCCACCGGTGAAAGAAACCAGGAATCGTGATTAGCAGGGGGGTAATAGACATTTCAGGGGATTAGCAGTCTGTCTCTGTGTATTGTAATCGCCTCATTGTGCAATCCGATCACATACTGTGCGCATCCCACCAACTATGGCCAGAAACCTAACTTTAGGAGTCATCCAGCGTTACAGCCCAGATTACCCTTCTATTACTTCATACAATGGAACGACAATATTGAAGAATCGCGAATCAGACAGGGCTGTGTGGATTTCTCCAGATAGCAAAGTATGGGTAACACAATGCACAATTTCACTCTCCATCTCACGCAGCCCCTCTCATCCTCCACATTGTTTTCCTACTGCCGCTTTTGTTTTCTGCTAGCTATTTAATTGTAATTAAACTCCTGCTGTCGATAAGGCAACGTGTGTAGAAGCAAAACAATATCACTTTGCAGGGCATGGTGTGATAAGTCCAAAAGAGGCATCCTTCATCCCAGCGTACAGCGACGCCACCGGCGTATCTCCTCACGGCCGCTGCACACTTCTCATTGCATTATCTCAGTGTGTGTGTTATTTAGGGAGAGGATGCCAGCTGTGAGGGGGAAATTAGCAGACACGGGCAGCTGGGCTCATATTGAAAATCTCACTTGAACTCTTTGACTTCCAAAAGGGGCCCAAAACATCCTGCTTGCTCGGCAATATGCAGTGGATCGTTCTGGCGACAAACATGTTAATGTTTCAGGTGTTTATGCCAATAGGCAATTCTTTTGGTATTAATTTGGGGTTCTCAGATGAAGTTAATCTGCCTGAAGTTGCTGTTTTGTGAAACATGCATAATGTATAACATTTATTAAACCGATCCAGTTTGGCATATTTCTTTGATACCCATTTGCTTGTACTTGTTACATTGTGTCCTGGATCCTCCATTTTGTGTCATATTTGAGATTAAACACTATGGGGTTAATTCACTGCTGTGAATTGAAAATCGAATTACAAAATTTAGACAAAAAAAGTTTGGATTTAGAAAAAGAATTTTCAGACGAGAGTAGCCGAACTGGAAGTGTAGCTGACTGAATTTTTCCAGTTTGGCTATTTTGGCCTTTACTTTTTACTTTTGTGAGCAGTGGAGAGCAGGTCAGGGAGTTGTAAAATTGGATTAAAAAACAACAACTGGATAAACAGCTGGGTTAGAAAATATTTTATTTCTGCCATTTCAATTCTAGAAATAAGCAGGTTTAACACATTTTGCCTGGGTCCTGCCAGGTGCCTGCACTGCACACAGTCTCCTTAAGCAGATGCTCAATGACGCCAACGCTCATCTGGCACCATAACCACTGCAGTGGGCTGTTTAGAGTACTTGGAGTGTTCCTTTAAATATCTTTTAAAATAATTCTGGGAGTTGTATTGATAACGTAAATAAGACAAACATTGCAAAAACGCACAAATAGATGAATATCTGCTAATATAATAGATAAAATCTATTTTTTTCTCTGTGTTCTGTCTTTCCAGAGAAGAGAAACACAATCATGTAGAACGGCAAACCATTCTTTAAACCAGGTGGAGTTTATTCACTAGAATGAGAAATGTGGGGTATTGACAAAGAAACTACACATTTTTTGCCAAAATATCTAAGATGTAAAAGTAAATGGAATGGAACATTTTTAGCTATTGTGGCCTAGAATTTGCGATTCGCTTGTCAGTCCCCAGTGTCTTGGTTCAATGAATAAACCCAACACGTATACGTGCGCCAGAATCCTTAACTGGGTTTATTTATTAAAAAACACTTGGAAACACATTTAGGCCAAAATGAAAGAGTTGGGAAAGATAATTATTTATGTTGACTGAGCTGGACCTGCATTTTCTCTGACTCAGCTGGCTTTGTTAAAGTTGATTTCCACCTCGCTGCAACTCCTGCAAACCTGTGCGTCGGCAACTGACCCGTTCAGGTTTTGATGCAGAAATA
Organism: Pelobates cultripes; assembly: GCA_933207985.1. Classification (NCBI taxonomy): domain Eukaryota; kingdom Metazoa; phylum Chordata; class Amphibia; order Anura; family Pelobatidae; genus Pelobates; species Pelobates cultripes. The sequence continues at coordinate 118,587,514 of OW240921.1, forward strand.
TTCACAAGGTGTTTCACTAAAGTGAGAATTATTGTGAATTCAAAGTGAAGGTAAGGCCAAGATAGCTGTACTGCAGGGACAGGCAAATGGTAAAAACATCATGGGAGAGGTACGGCAGATGGGAATCTACCCTTTGGCCCTCGTGCTAGAGGATGCATAAACATTTTTGCACCAGGCAGACCCTCTCTACATTAGTTTCGCCACAGGTACATGTTGAAGAGCAGGTATCATAAAACCTTGCTCTGATCCTGTTTTAGACATTTGAAGTCTGCATGATCTTTGGATTTATCATGTTTTCAAACAAAAAAGGACTTAAAGATGGCCGTCCAACGGAGTGAGGGCCAAGCCGGTATAAAGTGTAGAAGAGCGATATTTACTAAAAAAAAAAAAAACCCACACACATTACAAAATGATACACACAAAGGGCCTATAATGCACATAATAAACTTGCAATAATAAAATAAATTGTTTTCCTTTAAAGGAATACCATAGCTTTAGGATTACAAACCTGTATTCCTAATGCTCGTTATAGTGTCTAGTCCACGGTTAGATTAAAGAGCCCACCTCCCCTCAACTGCAATAAAAATGGTAAAAAAAAGGTTTTACTTAATTTTTCTCCAGGGCAGAGAGTCCTTCAGTGCTGCTGCCTGCTCTGCCTCCTGCAACGTTCCATAGAGGAGCAGTGGGGGTGACGTGCAAGCACGTGCATCCAATCAAATGCTTGGACACCTTCTATTCATTGTACAAAAAATGCAGATTTCAATAGAAATTGGTAAATTCATTACCTTGTTACACCCCCTGACTGTCAATCAGACAACTGCTCCTGTTACTTCCTGGTTGTTTAGCTCGGTGAACATAAACTCAAGAAGCAGAGACTTCTCATTGAGCTGCATTGGGATGTCTGTGATTGGACAGGCACGGAAAGTCTGGGCGGGGCTAGGAGGGGAGGGCTGCAGACAGGAGGACTGCAGATTATGCGAGCTGTTTTTAGATATATCTCAATGAACACATGCATAATTAAATTAATTCATGTTTTCATTGGGGGTATATATACTATATAGAGATTTTTATTATTTTGGGTGAGAGACCTATTCTTCTGGTATAAAAAGTTACAATAATGTGTTGGCTTTGAAACATTTCTTACCACAGAGCAAGAGAATTGCCAAGTTAACAATATAGAGTGTGGGTTCTGTTTCACATATAACCCTGTGATAACAGATTGCGTTCTGTCGGTGGTAACGCTTACACTGTGCGCCGTGTTATTGTAAAACAAACAAAAAGTTCAATGGCTTGTCATTGGAGAAGGCACCTGGTAATGAATGGCCAAATGCCATGCCAGGAACGATTTTCCAGAACTTGCTATGTTATGGACAATAGAGCAATTGTTTCTGCTGTTTGTTGTCAGAAAGTTTGTATAACAGTTGGAAATATCACAAGTGACCCGACACTGCTCTCGTGGCTCGTATGTGGCTGAGAATACCCACGGCCCACTCAGCTGGTTATAGTGCAGTGGGGGACATTACCCAATCAAGTATTACTCCTTCTAGATCCACATGTGTCTTGACATGACTGAGGCAAACCAGAAGTAAATATACAGCTCAATGCATGTATACTATCCATGGTAACGTCACAGCATTAGGCATGCTCGCTTCTTACCATTTACGGTCAGAGTGAGTTCCCTCTCTCCAGCACCCACACGTGGAACGACTGCTCGGCACACGTACTTCCCAGCATCCTCCTGGCGAACATTTTTTAACGTTAGAGTGTTCTCATTACTCAATACCTTTAAAAATAGAAAAACACAGGAACTTCAATGCAATCTTTTCAGTCAAAAGATTTGATGTTTTAGGAAACATTCACAAACATGTACACACCGACTGTAACAATGTTTTTAAAGGGATACTATTTTATCCAACTGAAGTGGTTATTGTGCCTGGAGTCTGCCGGGTGCTGCGGACTCTCGTTTAGCTTTAAAATATTAAAAACTGTTTGACTCTGAATGGAAGTACATCACCAGAGGAATCCCAACACTCTAACTGCATTATGAGATGAAGCAGTTACAGTACATTTAGTGTCCTTTTAAATAAATAAAAAATCAACAACAACAAAAAATAACAAAATTTGAATGTTAAAAAAAACTGTAGTAAACCAGGAGTAATGTTTATTTTGAGATATACGCCACCTCCTCCTCAACATTGAAAATGTGACATTAACGCTTGTTAACCTGGATGGAATTTAATTGGCTAAAAGCACTAGGCAATCAGTCAAGGTTGGATCAAATTACAGCAAGGAATCAATGGATATTTTTATAATTTTATCAGAGTAAATAAATATTTATATAAATGGATATGTACAATTACTGTTAAGCAGTCATTTGGGAAAAATATCCATGTTGCAAACTGCCAATATTAATTAAAACTAAACGATTCATATACTGATCAATAATTGAATTCTTAAAAAAATGTGAAAAACTGGCCTGTGTAGGGGCGGAACAATGCAATAAAACTTACCACCCCAGAACCCCGCTTCATCCAGACAATGGTGAGCGAGGGGTTACCAGTCCACGCACAGTGAAATGTGGCATCTGAACCAAGGTCCACTAGAACAGATTCGGGTTCTACAGCCATCCGAGGTCCAACTGTAAGATGGGACACCGGACATACCTTGTATCATTTTTTATTTTCTACATCAAAGGTTACAATATCCAACGAACTGATTACGGAATGACTTTCCAGAATAAAATAAAGGTTAAAGAAAACCATAGCCTCCTAATGTTAGAAAATGATGACGTTATCGCTGATTGGTTTATAAAGTTATTACAGTTTAGTTTTGACATCATTACTTTACAACCAAAATCATATATAAGTTCTGACTTTACAGAAATTTTATTTGTAATGTGGGTGAAATGGATTCTGAATTAATCATTTATTAATTATATTCAATTTAGAGTGAAAAATGTCTCCTCTTAGATGACGATGTCTTTGAATTATTTGATTGGTATCTATTCGTTACAGACTAAATAACATTTTATAAAATTAGCGTCTTACAATACACATCGACCGTTCTGCTGATGTTGGTGCTTCCAAGAGCGTTGGTGACCTCACAGGAAACGGGCTCAGAGAAGAACGAATAATCAACTACAGTTTCATAGCTTTCTTCTGTCACCTCTTTCAGGATGTGGCCTCCTTTAGCCCACCTAGAAACACAAAGAAGACATTGGATACAGGTCAATATTTCTTGGAACAATGTTAGGACTGTCTTAAATGTTTGCTGTAAGCAGGCATGGTGGCAGGTGACACGGCACAAGGCTATGTCACTTTTGGTTCATTCAATGGCCTATAAGAAAACGTCACAACCTTCGGATTGTTACAGTTACAGGAGGCGGCCGAGCTTTGTACTCATTAAAAATGTATAGTCTTTAAACGATATATTAAACTATAAAAAAAAATATAACACATTTTTCCCTGTGGCAGTGCTCAGAAAAGTGGGGAAGGGGGAGGCACTGGAGTCTGTGCTCAGAACAAGGGGCATATTAGAGGCCATAGCTCTCAAGTGTCCTGATTTAGGAGGGACAGTCTCTATTTTGGGCCCAAATCCCTCTGTCCCTCTTTTCTAGCCTAATGTCCCTCTTTTCTGGGAGCTCCATATTGTTGGTGTGTCTGAGTGTATAACTGAGCTCCACAGCAATAATACCCCCAGTAATGTCCGAGTGTATTATTATTATTATTATTTATATAGCGCCATCACATTCCGTAGCACTGTACAATGGGTGTATTACAGAGCTCCAGGGAAATAATACTCCCAGTAATGTGTCTGAGTGTATAACAGAGCTCCACAGCAATGATACTCCCGGTAATGTGTCTGAGCGTGTAACAGAGCTTCACAGCAATAATACTCCCAGTAATGTGTCTGAGTGTATAACAGAGCTCCACAGCAATAATACTCCCAGTAATGTGTCTGAGTGTATAACAGAGCTCCACAGCAATAATACTCCCAGTAATGTGTCTGAGTGTATAACAGAGCTCACAGCAATAATATTCCCAGTAATGTGTCTGAGTGTATAACAGAGCTCCACAGCAATAATACTCCCAGTAATGTGTCTGAGTGTATAACAGAGCTCCACAGCAATAATACTCCCAGTAATGTGTCTGAGTGTATAACAGAGCTCCACAGCAATAATACTCCCGGTAATGTGTCTGAGCGTGTAACAGAGCTTCACAGCAATAATATTCCCAGTAATGTGTCTATGTGTGTATAACAGAGCTCCACAGCAATAATACTCCCAGTAATGTGTCTGAGTGTATAACAGAGCTCCACAGCAATAATACTCCCAGTAATGTGTCTGAGTGTATAACAGAGCTCCACAGCAATGATACTCCCGGTAATGTGTCTGAGCGTGTAACAGAGCTTCACAGCAATAATACTCCCAGTAATGTGTCTGAGTGTATAACAGAGCTCCACAGCAATAATACTCCCAGTAATGTGTCTGAGTGTATAACAGAGCTCCACAACAATAATACTCCCAGTAATGTGTCTGAGCGTGTAACAGAGCTCCACAGCAATAATACTCCCAGTAATGTGTCTGAGTGTATAACAGAGCTCCACAACAATAATACTTATAGTAATGTGTCTGAGTGTATAACAGAGCTCCACAGCAATAATACTCCCAGTAATGTGTCTGAGTGTATAACAGAGCCCCACAACAATAATACTCCCAGTAATGTGTCTGAGTGTATAACAGAGCCCCACAACAATAATACTCCCAGTAATGTGTCTGAGTGTATAACAGAGCCCACAGCAATAATACTCCCAGTAATGTGTCTGAGTGTATAACAGAGCTCCACAGCAATAATACTCCCAGTAATGTGTCTGAGTGTATAACAGAGCTCCATAGCAATAATACTCCCAGTAATGTCTTTAAGCTACAATAAATGTGTTTAGAGATCAGTCTGTGTAAATAAAGTACATTGTTCTTGTTATCATTTTTGTTCTATAAATTGTTATTAGTAAGTTACAGCCCTGACCCTGGCCCCACCTCCACTAACACCTCTGAAATTATTATATAATAGAGGTTGTATACAGAACAAGAGTGACCACACTGGAAACATATCTTAGAAAGAGGAGGCACACACTGTAGGCTGTGCTCAGAAGAAGGGTGAGGGGACAGGGACCGGAGGCTGAGTTCAGAACAAGGAGGTTTCCCACTGGATGCTGAGTTCAGAACAAAAAGGTTCCACACTGGAGACTGAGCTCAAAACAAGTAGGGGGAGATCCCACTGCTGTCTCTGCTGATAACAATGGTGTAAGACTTTAAAGGGGCACTATAGTCACAAAGATAACTTAAGCTTAATGCAGACCACGTCCCTGCAATCTCACTGCTCAGTTCTCTGCCATTTAGGAGTTAAATCACTTTGTTCACGCATTCCTAGTCACACCTCCCTGCATGTGACTTGCACAGCTTTCCTAAACACTTCCTGTAAAGAGTCATCTAGTGTTTACACTTCTTTTATTGCAAATTTAATTTAACCCCTTAAGGACCAAACTTCTGAAATAAAAGGGAATCATGACATGCCCACATGTCATGTGTCCTTAAGGGGTTAAAAAGGTGTATCTACTGCACAGTTAATAGCTTGCTAGACCCTGCAGGAGCTTCCTGTGTGCAATTAAAGTTCAAGTTACAGAGCAGGAGATAAAAGAACCTTAAAGGACCACTATAGGCACCCAGACCACTTCAGCTTAATGAAGTGGTCTGGGTGCCTGGTCCAGCTAGGGTTAACCCTTTTTTTTTTATAAACATAGCAGTTTCAGAGAAACCGCTATGTTTATAATATGGTTAATCCAGCCTCTAGAGCCTCTAGTGGCTGTCTCATTGAAAATCACAGTGAGAAGACGCCAGCGTCCATAGGAAAGCATTGTAAATGCTTTCCTCTGAACTGGCTGAATGCGCGCGCGGCTCCCCGCCCGGCGCTGGAGAAAGGTAAGATTTTAACCCCTTCCACCCCCTAGAGCCCGGCGGGAGGGGGACCCTCAGGGCACTACAGTGCCAGGAAAACGAGTATGTTTTCCTGGCACTATAGTGGTCCTTTAACGTAAGTCACATCTGATTGAAATTTAAACCTTTTTTTATGCAGTCTGCATGATCTATACACCAAAACTGCTTCATTGAGCTAAAGTTGTTTTGGTGACTATAGTGTCCCTTTAACATTAAAGGGAATTAATTATCTGCAATGCTATATCGAATTTGCCATTTAAAACTAATGTATGACTTTATAGATCCTATATAGATAAAATAATCTGATATAGAAAACAAGAAGAAGTAGACAGACTCCGTCCTTACCATCTTGTTGTCCCTCAAGGAAAATAGCTGAGAATTCACAGCCATTTCACATTGTAAAAAATAAATGCAAAGCATTTAGCAAATAACGGGGACAATAGAATAATGGGCTGACGAGGAGACCCTGGTGACTGCTAGCTGCCAGTTCTGTCTTCTCCAAGACCCAAATGAAACGGTAAGAGCTGGGGCCCTGCTTTGCATTCTAATTACCGCTTCACATGACATCAGAAGACTTGTGGGACCAAATTAAAACCACTCAATAGATTTCTGAATAAAAGAACATGCTAATAATAACAGATAAAATAAAAATCCTTTTTGAACAGGCTACGTGATGGGACTCCGGTTTCACGTTAAAACTTCTTATTTTCCCAATTCTACTATGAACTGCCCGAAGCTCTGTAAGAAATAGTTGTTTTTTTTTTTTTAAATGGCGGTGGTGATGGTGGAGGGGGGTGGGGGGTATTCCTGGTTTTAACAGCTGTGCAATGGGCGATAAAAGAAAAGTGTGTAGGAGAAAACATCCCCAAAAAACCTGACAAGGACCATTTCATCTGTGGATTTAGCACAATGGACTGCAATCGAGCGTTTCCATTAAGTGCATTGCATTATTTTACATTAGCTCAGAACATTGAGTCTTTAATGTATCAGCATTATAACGTTCATTAGCCGCACGGCTACTGGATGGAGCGCGGATGATACAGAGAAGGAAATGAATGCATGTTTAGATTAAGCTGTAATGATACGGATGGCTAGCTCCATCAAAAGCTGGGATCCTCAATGATTTGCATACAATAGACCTCAACGTCTCAAAGATGGTACGGTGATACTTCAGGAAATAATATAATAATTCAAATAATGAGCAATATTTAAATGCCAGGAGACTGCTACTGATCAGGAAGTAAAGAGGTCATATGGAAATACAATGGCTGGTGTGTTTCTCTGGTTAGATCCAGTTACTAAATGCAGCAAAGGAAAAAGTACTGATTGGGAAAAAAAAATCTTAGTTTCAGCTCAATTATTTTAGTCTAAATTTAGTTTTAATTTACTATAATTATTGTTTAGTGAATAATCCCCTTGTTCTTTTTTGCCCAGTTGACAGGATAGACACCATTACACAGATACTTCTCTTAAAGTTTGTATTTTTGTGGTAAATAGAGAGATGTGTGTAAACCCTACTCCGCAGTCCAGCTAATTAATTAGGAAGGTTCATATTGTTTGAGAAATCTTTTTACTGCTCCGCTGTTGCGGAAACCAATCTTTTATTACTGTCTGCAATTAAATCATTTGCCTCTTGCTATTCCGAGCCCGTCTTCAAAGGATAAAACCCTTCTAAAACGAATATTAAACGTGTTATCGCTTTGACCTCCAGGGTCATTAATATACCGGGTCAGCCATTTTATCAGTGTTAAAACATCTGTGAATTCTGCCTTATAACTCTTATGAGCAATCAAACAATGAAAATAACCGTGCATGATAAAGTATCCTAATAACACCACGTGCACAATTACTTGCAGGAGTAACAGAATACCTGTCTTGCCTGCAGTGTTCTCTCATTTATTACAGCGCAGCTTGCGATCGGAGCAGGTGCAACAAACGCATTCACATTTCACTGCATCTAATAAATGTCACAATTGCTCATATGACCAGAAATTACCAACACAATCAAAGGCTGTTCTCCTAGCGAGGACATAGAAGGAGCTTTCAGATCGGCTGTTTTGGCCTATAATTGCAACTGGGTATTCATCACCGTTATAACTCACTGTTTAGTGAATTGAGCCTTAATTCTGTTCCGAACGGCCCTTGTTTTACAAGGACCTACACCTATAAGTGGAGCGCTCAAACACAGATAAATCTTACCAAAACGTAGTCTCATTCAATGGTAAAATATGGGGTACATGTCAACATAAAATACAGAAAATACAATATAGTGTAGACGGTACTAAAAAATGGCTTCACAGTGATTATAATAATATTGTGTTGAATATTACACTCACATTTCAAGGAGCCTGTATATAGAAAACACTGGCTCCGTATAAAGGCTTGTGTGCTGTTATGGTAGCACCACCCTCCTACTTCGGCTTGAAGAATTTCTCAGGAACACGAAAAAAAGAGAAGAAAGCAAACCAATGTGTAGACTTATGGTGATAGATGGCACAGATATGTGTTCAATAAATGGGGTGCTCACCTGGTCCTGAGCCTACGAATCCCGGCTCTAGGTATGGTGAATTTATTAGTTTAAAATAAACATAAAAACAAAGATGACTGAAGAAGCTCTATTTGAGAGTGAAACGCGTATTGGCCATTTTTAAAGGACTTTTATTTGAGGACTTTTATCATCTTTGTTTTTATGTTTATTTTAAACTAATAAATTCACCATTTTTATTCAATACCTCATCCAAGTTCCTTTTGGAGCCTCCAAGGAATCCTCACAGGGGTAGTGCCATCCCCATTCAAACTGGCACAAAATCCACATACCTAGAGCCGGGATTCGTAGGCTCAGGACCAGGTGAGCACCCCATTTATTGAACACATATCTGTGCCATCTATCACCATAAGTCTACACATTGGTTTGCTTTCTTCTCTTTTTTTCGTGTTCCTGAGAAATTCTTCAAGCCGAAGTAGGAGGGTGGTGCTACCATAACAGCACACAAGCCTTTATACGGAGCCAGTGTTTTCTATATACAGGCTCCTTGAAATGTGAGTGTAATATTCAACACAATATTATTATAATCACTGTGAAGCCATTTTTTAGTACCGTCTACACTATATTGTATTTTCTGTATTTTATGTTGACATGTACCCCATATTTTACCATTGAATGAGACTACGTTTTGGTAAGATTTATCTGTGTTTGAGCGCTCCACTTATAGGTGTAGGTCCTTGTCACTTACACCGCACCAATATCTACTAAATTTATTCAGTGGAATAGAGGATATTTCCACACTAGTGTATTGAGCTGCCTGTAAATCACTTTTTGACTCTTTTGAGCACTTTTGTTATACACACTCCTCTGTAAAAAGAGGCAACCTTTGATTGGTATTCATAGGCCCTTGTTTTACAGTTAATATGCTTTAGAGCAATGGTACCCAACCATTTCACACCACATGGCCACATTCCCAAATCACATTAGAGTTTCGGACCTGCACTACGCATTTGACAGCTCAGTGACTCAATTGAAATATCTAAATGCTGACCAATGAAGGAATAGGCCTATTTTCAATAATACAAGTTTTTATTCACCGCAACATAACAAAGAAAATGTATGGATATACCAAGAAAAACTAAATTATTTATCATACAATTTCTTAATCTCAGTTAAATGACAAATATATTCAATGGGAGCCTTGTGATTGCTTTTAGCGCACCAGTTTTTTAATATTATGCCTCAAAGAATTTAAAGATTATCTCAATGCTGGTTTCACTTCCAAACGGTTTATCTGTATTGTTTTAATATCACTGAGGGCAGAAAATGCAGGTTCACACATGTATGTTGAGTAAAATCTTAATAGATTTTTCACTTATTGCTGGATATTATTCCAAAAACAAAACATATTCTTGCAGTTCCTTTTCATTGCCTTTAGAAGCGGATCCAGAGACAGTCCAATGAGTTGTTTTTGTTGTGAAAGGGATAGGTTGCGATTTTCCCAGGGTAAAAATGGATCAATTACCCACAAATTTCCAGATCTAATATCAGAGCTCTCTGGAAAAGATCCTTCAAAATGCGTTTGAAGAACTTTGATGCAAAGCTTTACACATGAAAATATTTCTTGTGTGTTTAAATCTTCTGTGTCAGAAATGAAGCCTGAAAATAAAGAGAAGATATCAAAACCGTCGTCTTGTGTTCATTTCCACCATAGTTTTTTAGTTTTTCGTTTGAAGGATTCAATTTTATTTTCCGAGTCAAACGCTGTTTTGGAAGGGCCCTGAAGACTAAGATTGAGTTCATCAATAAACTATAAAATATCAGACAGGAAGGCCAGCATTTCCAACCATTGAGGATCGCGAGAATTATCAGTCAAATCTGATGTACTATTAAGAAATATAGATACTTCTTCTCTGAGCTCATGAAGTCTACTCGAAACTCATCCTCGTGAAAGCCAGCAAACCTCTGTGTACAGCAACAGCTTTCTGTGAAACGATCCCATTTCCTCACATAGAATTGAAAATAATCTTGAATTAAGGGCATGTCCTTTTATAAAGTTTACAACATTCAAAGCAGTTGATAGAACGTCATGAAGTTCTGAACTCATCCGTTATGAAGCTAGCATTTCCCTATAAATAACACAATTGGTTATTTTGAAATCGTCACCTTCTTTGCTAAGTTGCAAGCTCACATTTTCATCCTATCATTGCAGCTGCACCATCAGTGCATAAACCAATACAATTTGCTCAAGTTAAGTTGTTGTTTTGTATTTATCCATCTAACGTTTTAAAGATTTTATCTCAGTTGTACGATCTGGTAATTCCAGACAAACCATACATTCTCCACAAGGATTTTTTGAAATCCGTATATTTAAAGGAGCACTTGAGGGTCAGGAACACAAACATGTATTCCCGACTTAGAGTAAAATGTCATTCCAGTCTGCTGCTGGCTCTGCCCCTGACCTGCCTGCTTAGCTGACATCATCAGAAGTGTTCTTCTGAGCCAACCACAATGCTTTCTCATAGGAAAGCATTGGATTGGCTGAGCTTGTCAAGAAGGCAGAGCAAGGGCAGAGCCAGCACAAGCCCAAAATAGCCCTCCTTATAGAGAACAGCTCCTTATAGAGATACATTGAATCAACACATCTCTATGAGGAAAGTTCAGTGTCTGAATGCAGAAGGTGGAGACCACAAATATGCAATGTGTGTGTGTGTAGTGTGGATGCAGAGAATACAGTGTTTTTGTGTAGTGGATGCAGAGTGTGTGTGTGCAGAGAATACAGTGTTTTTGTGTAGTGGATGCAGTGTATGTGTGTGTGTGCAGAGAATACAGTGTTTTTGTGTAGTGGATGCAGAGTGTGTGTGTGTGCAGAGAATACAGTGTTTTTGTGTAGTGGATGCAGAGTGTGTGTGTGTGCAGAGAATACAGTGTTTTTGTGTAGTGGATGCAGTGTATGTGTGTGTGTAGAGCAGGCCCGGACTGGCCATCGAGCATACCAGGCAAATGCCCGGTGGGCCGCGATGGCAGGGCCAGCGCTATCCGAGCGCCGGCCCTGCTGTGTGCCTCCATGGGCCGGTGGGGAGATCAAAGATCTCCCTCACCGGCCCACCGGCACTGAAATGCGGCCGCAGGCTGGGGAGTGAGGGAGGGAGAGAGGACCCGGCGAGCTCTAGCCAGCAGCTCCGCCGGGTCCTCTCGTGGGATTCTGAGCGTTGCCGCAGTTACCGCAGGCTAGAGTTCACTCTCACCACTAAGACCACCAGGGAAGGCAGCATGGCTCCCCCTCCCAGGCAGAACAGCTCCCCCCCCCCACTTCTCCCAGGCGAAAGGTAAGAAGGGAGGGGGGATATAACTTTTTTTAAAATTATTAATAAAAAATATATTTAAATGTAAATAAATAAATTCAAACTCACACACAGCACCCAGACACACACAGCACACAGACACAACACAAAGCACCCTCAGACACACACAGCACCCAGACACACACAGCACCCTCAGACACACACAGCACCCAGACACACACAGCACCCAGACACACACAGCATCCTCAGACACACACAGCACCCTCAGGCACACACAGCACCCAGACACACAGCACCCTCAGACACACACAGCACCCAGACACACACAGCACCCAGACACACACACTGCACCCAGACACACATGCAACACCCTCAGACGCACACAGCACCCTCAGACGGACACTGCTCCCTCAGAGAGACAGCACCCTCACTCACACAGCACCCGCACATATACAGCACACACACACACACATATATATATATATATATATATATATATATATGTATATATATATAAAATAAATAAAATAACCCTTAGTGAGTTAACAGACAAAAAAAATTAGAAACCTAGAATGTGACGGCAGATAAAAACACCCTCACACACAGCACCACTCTTACACACACACTGCGCCCCTCACACATACAATACATCCAAATATATATATATATACACTACAGCACTCCTCACATGGCACCACTACACACATTACGCTCCAGATACACGCTAGATCCCTTACCCTATATGCACTCTTAATCCTCTACACACACACACACACACACACAATCTCCTATACACACTCTGAGTTCTTTACACACTAGATCTCCTACACACACACACTGCCCCTAGTCACCCAAATATTACACCACAAACACAAATGAAATTGACCTATTTATACAATACCACACCACACTCTACACACACGCAATCCCACAAGCAGGCTCCAAACACATGCACCATACACTTTCCTGGTCCTTTTGTCCTCTGGTATCCCACTTGTGGAGACACCAGAGACAAGTTAAAAGCAAACACAGCACAAGCATGTTATTAAATTTGCTTGTGCTGCGCAGAACAAATTCAGGGCCTTTTTCTAATGCTAGAGCTCTTCAGCGGGGCTCTGCGCATTGAACCAACATGCTCACTTTGAGAAGGGGCATGCTTGTCATTAGTGATGACAAAACACACCCTCTATGGCCCCGCCCCCTACTTAGTGGGCCGCTCTGATTGAAAAATGCCCGGGCCTAATTTTTTTCCCAGTTCGGCCCTGGTGTAGAGGTGTGTGTAGACTGGATGCAGAGTGTGTGTGTATAGAGTGGATGCAGAGTGTGTGTGTGTGTGTGTGTGTAGAGTGAATGCAGAGTGTGTGTGAGGGATCAATGCTCCCTCGCTGCACCAAATCTGCTGATAGCTTGAATTTAAAGAGGAGTGTGGGGTCCGGGCCCCCTAGGAGTGCCAGGTCCATGACAACCATCATGGTTGTCACCCCCTAATGGTGGGCCTGGTTGGGAGCAATGGATAAAGAAGTCCCTTTCTTCATTTTGGGGTGCTGCCAGTCAGCTCTCTGAGGTAGCCGTCTCTGCCGCCTGATGATTGCACTGGCCCTGAAAAGTTTTGCGAGCTGCATTGGACCATCTAAAGAGCCTTATGTGTCTCGCGAGCCGCAGATTGGGCATGTCTGCACTTTAAAATACATTTAACTAAAAAAAAAAAAAAAAAGGTTATGATTAAATTAGTCTAACAGTATGAATGCCCAAACAGATATATACATTTTGTATTTATTGTAGCAATAGTTAAGGTAACAAAATAGAAATGTAGTACACATACGCTTTTAGAAACAACGTATCAAGAACATTAGCAATATTGGACTAGATGGGTTAGCAGGGGTAGGCAACCTTTTAGCAGCACTGTGGCGATATGGGATTGTCCTGTAGCGTGCCGGTCCTATTTTTTTAAATTGAGGTGTGTATGCTGCCGTATTCTGCTTGTGTTATTTTTACTGCAGTTGCTTTGCATCGTTGTATTTGTGTGTATATGAGCTATTATATTGTATATGTTCATTAGTAGTTTATGGTATCGTGTATGATACATATGAATGTGGGCTGTGTATGAGGGCTGCTTGTGGAATTGTGTGTGGATGGATATGTCACATTGTGTGTTTGGTAGTGTGTGTGGGCTGTTTGGGTTATTGCATGTGAGAGGCTGCATGTGGGGTTGTGTGCATGTATGTGGATTGTTAGCGGGTTACGTTTGTGCAGATTGTGTGTATGTTTGTGTGTGGGTTGTTCGTATTATTTGTATAAGGGGAGGGTTATTCTTCATTTCTGTGTTATGAATGTAAATTAGTGATAGTAAAATGTCTATTTACTGTTTATACCTGTATTCAATATCTACTCAAAATGGCTGCTAGAGCACCCCCTCCCACCGACTAACTACCTTGTGTAACAAGATGGTGCCTACATCCAGAGTAAAATCCCGGGATGATGGTGACATCACGCCTCGTAGGATGTGCATTAGATAAGACGCTTAACACCTAACCAATTAAAGATGTATTCTCTCTGTTATCTACATTTTTGCATATGATGTATTTTTTCCTTTATAAGGGGCTTGCCGCCCCCTGAGTAAACATTCCGAAGTTTTTCATTAACCTGATACCTGTGTCTCGGTGTGATTTACTTCAGAGCGTGCACGCATTTATTTTAACAATTTGGAAAGGCGCAGATACTCAGATAAACACTTGGTTTGATCCACAATATATGTGTATATCTAGCAGTATGGGTGGCTTATCACACTTCCCTGGGTTCCAGTGGGGACCAGGCTGGCCTGGTACAGGTCAAATACAGGAGCTGCAACAGCAACTGCTGGCTGCTCTACTACAGTGTGGATTCCCATTCACAAGTGCTTGGAGGAAGTGATCTGAGATCATTTCTTCTATGTGCTACAATGCTTAAATTGAGGATTGTCCTTCACCATCTTTTCGTATTAGCAGATATTTGAAGTTTTACTGGGACTGCTGATAGGCCAGAGCCTGTTTGGCTCTAGCAGCCTTGAGTGCCATGCAAAGACACCTCGAGTGCCGTGCATGGCACTAGTGCCGTAGGTTGCCTACCCCTGTGTGATCATCTCCAGGATACAATCATTGATTGGTTAGATCCATGGGAAGTTCAGCTCAGTTCTTTAACCTCACACCCCCAAAATAAACAAATGTCCTAATAGCTCTCTCTCATACTGCATATGATATATGACATAACTGACCCTATAACAAAAAGGTCCTGAATCGCACGGACTCTAATTAGCTCTGTTAGGTATATCATTTGTGCCACTTCTTTGCCTCCTATCTTTTACCTTCTAACAGTTTACCTGCTTCCCTCACAACACCCATGTTTTAAGAAACTGCCCTCTTTTAGCCCCAGGTGAAGGAGACTAAACTGAAACGTGTCGAGCAGCTTAATTATTTTATTTTCACAATCACTCTTGGGCACTTTGTTGTGAGGGTGTTGTTAGTGAAGCGGGTAGACCAGTGATTCCAAAACTTTTTAGGTTCAAGGTGCCCTTAATATTTCAATATTTTTCCAAGGCACCCCAAGTCAAAATAATTTTCTAGGTTTTATATATGTACAGTGCTGCAGCATATACTGGGCCCCTAGTCTTGGGAGTGGCACTGGTAGATTATTTCAAGAAACAATCCAGGCACAATAACCACTACATTACGTTGTAGTGGTTATAGTGCCAGTAGTGCCGTAGTGCCCTCCCAGGGTAAATAGTCCAACTGTTTGACAACTTACCTGGGGTCTGCTGGGATAGGAGCTGTAGTGTGTGTGTGTGTGTGTGTGTGTGTGTGTAGTGTACAATATGTGTGTGTGTGAGGGGTGTAGTGTGCGTGTGTGTTCAGGGTTGCATTGTGTTTGTTAAGGATGTAGTTTGTGTGTGTGTGTGAGGGGTGCAGTGTGTGTATGTGGAGCAGTTTGTGCATGAGGGGTACAGTGTGTGTGTTTGTGTGTTGGGGAAGAGGTTGTGTGAGGGGTACAGTGTGTGTATGGGGGGTGCAGTGTGTGTATGGGGGTGCAGTGTGTGTGAGGGGTACAGTGTGTGTGTATGGGGGTAGTGTGTATGGGGGAAGAGTGCGTGTATGGGGGGGAAGTGTGTGTGTATGGGGGGGCAGTGTGTGTGTATGGTGGCAGTGTATGTATTAGGGGTAGTGTGTATGTGTGTATGGGGGGCAGTGTGTGTATGGGGGCATAATTGAGTGTATGGGGGGCAGAATTTAAATGGACACTAAAGGCACCAAAACAACTTAATGAAGCAGTATTTTGTGTATAGATCATGTCTCTGCAATACCATTGCTCAATTCTCTGTCATAGGAGTTAAATTACTTTTGTTTCTGTTTAGGCAGCCCTAGTCACACCTACCCTGGTGTTGACTGACACAGCCTGTAGGAAAAAAATGGTTTAATTTTCATTTATATAACTTATTTTAAAAGTTTGTATTGCCTGCTCTGTAAATTGAACTTTAACCACACACAATAGGCTCCTGCAGGGTCTAGAAGGCTATCAACAGAGCAAGATATATGAAATTCTCAATTAAACAAAGTTAAGGAAGTGTAACCATTAGATAACTCTATACAGGAAGTGTTTAGGAAGGCTATGTAAGTCACACGCAGGAAGGTGTGACTAGGGTTGTATAAACAAAGTGATTTTACTCCTAAATGGCAGATAATTAAGCAGTGAGACTGCAGGGGCATGATGTATACAGCAAAACTGCTGCATTAAACTAAAGTTGTTTAGGTGTTTATAGTGTCCCACAGTACACGTTCAGAGGACAACGCATCAGAGCTGTTTTGGCAGCATGAATGGTATATACACAATATTGTGCTGGCGGTTTAATGTTGTGGCTGATCAGTGTATTAAAGGTTATACAGTTACACTTCAGCTATGATAACTCTAGATGTCCCTATATCTAATTCATCTTTCTTGATACATACAGTAAGTTTCTCATTACAATAAACGCGTAAGAACACATTTGAAGGTTTTACTCCTGAGGTTTATTTCTGTACATACTTAAAGAAATAACATCTTTGAAAGCTTTCTATTATTGATATTTCTGCCATCGGGGGTGTTTTGACATGTTTGCACACAAAATGCACTTTCCGTGTTCGAAGATCAATAAGATCAGGCCAGGATTTTCTGTCTAAACCTGTCCTTTGATTCAAGCTTCATTATTCTGGTTTCCATGACAACAACATTAAACAGGTTTGGCTAAATAACCTGATCACTGGAGAGGTTTTATAAAGAGGGCACGGGCCTCTGAAATCAGTCGCTGCGCAGCTTAATGGAGAATCGGCGTGCGCCATGCATTGAAAACAGGATGCTGCGAGGCAAAAAAAAAACTGTATTGGAAGTTACAGAAAGAATTCCTTAATAGTAAATCTAAAAACGAGGTGGAAGAATAATGTTTTTGGAACTGGAAAAAAGAATCTTTTCAAGTTTAGTAATGCATTCTATGTATTATAGAAATACTAGATTTAATAAGCTCTCCATGTGATTAAACTCTGTTAGAATAACTTTCCAAGCGATAGGTCTACAGATGTTATCATTAAAGTCTATGAGAAGTTTTGCAGATAAATAATTTGGAACGTTTATATTACAGTATTGGATCATTTAGAAAGCTTATTAAATTTAGGCCATAGCTCTCTACATAGATACCTTGTTGTTTTTAGGTAAAGTGCTTCAGGCACACTCTCAGAGTATGGTTCTGAGCTATATCCTCTCAGTTTTACAAACCTCTAAGCTCGAAACACGAATATCATTAAATTGGATGATAATAAGTTAGACCCCAGGACGTACTTAGAACTCACGGAATGCTAAGTGTATCTTTTAGATTGGGATTATCACCTTCTTTTGCATGAAAAGCAGAAAAAGATGTGTGAACATATGAAATTGACAGATTGTAACAATACATTACTGTATATTACATCCATTACCAAAGGACCTACACTTACAGGGCAGTGAATTCTATACGTGGCTTATCAATTCTATGTATGGCTAAGCAATTCTATACATAGCTTATCAATTCTATACGTGGCTTATCAATGCTATACATTGCTTACAAATTCTATACATGGCTTATCAATGCTATACATGGATTATCAATAGTGATGTCCCGGACGGTTCGCCGAACGGTTCGCCATGAACGGTTCGCCACAGACTCATCATTGAGTAAACTTTGACCCTGTACCTCACAGTCAGCAGACACATTCCAGCCAATCAGCAGCAGACCCTCCCTCCCAGACCCTCCCACCTCCTGGACAGCATCCATTTTGAAGCTGCATTCTTAGTGAGTTGTCCAGGAGGTGGGAGGGTCTGGGAGGGAGGGTCTGCTGCTGATTGGCTGGAATGTGTCTGCTGACTGTGAGGTACAGGGTCAAAGTTTACTCAATGATGAGTCCGTGGCGAACCGTTCGTGGCGAACCGTTCGCGAACCGTTCGGGACATCACTACTTATCAATGCTATACATAGCTTACAAAGTCTATACATAGCTTACAAATTCTATACATGGATTACAAATTCTATATGTGGCTTATCATTTCTATGCATGGCTTACAAATTCTATACATGACTTACAAACGCTATACATGTGTTATTAATTCTTTATATGATTTATCAATTCTATAAGTGTCTTATCAAGATCAGCATGTTTACTGTAAAAAGATTAAGCTGACCTGGCATGAATGCTGCTTTACTTCCATTTACTGTATCAGTGAAATAGTGCGACACTTTTACTGATATTTATTATAAAACCTCACATTTAAATTAATCAATAAACATGTTATTGTTTTATGTTTCTTTGTGATCTGCAAGATTTGCAAATAAAGATAAGCTTTTTAAAAGAAAATTCTGCAGCGGTGGAACCCACTGGGGGCTGTGATTCAAACGAGCTCTGTGCGTTTTAAGTGGAGAGATTGGCGAGGATTACATGACGATTCATTAGCAGCTCTAAGTGTCAGGTGAATGAAAGCCTTTTGCATTATTTTGAGAGCATTTTACGCCTCCGTAAAAAAAGAGTGTGGTGCTGGAACTGAAATGCGTGATTCATCACGCCAAATGTGCTTTCAATATAGAGGCACATCATCTGGATGTTTACTGGAGGTGGGGGTGGTGGGGGGAATTAACCTTCTAATCACCAGAGGCGCAAGTCAAGAATTGAATTATTTAAACAGAATTATTCTACTGGAATGGTTTATGTGAGTCAATAAGCTGAGATAATAATGAAAACACACAGAAACAAGGTATTTTCACATAATTTGTTTAATTGCTCGCTGACTAGCCAATGATGTATATTAGCCGTGCTGAACTGGTCACTTCAGTAACAACTTGTGTGGTAGTTGCTGAATTCACGCTGCCCAATAACTCACCTAATCCCCGCAAATAAACTGTTTGAAAATCAATAAAATTAATTTTCAGAACGTCTGCTCGCTCTCGGTACTTGCTAATCTGCCCTACGCTCCCCGTAAGGATGGAAAAAAGGCATTTGGTAAAGTCTTCAGTAGAGGTAAGTACACGGGTCAGTGCACAAGGTCACTATACTAGGTCTCTTCCTGTTTATTACAACACAAGGTTCAACAGCCAAAAAACAAACAAGAGTCCTGTGCATCCAGTATAGGTGTGCACACCCAGGTGGTACCACAATTTATTTGAGGACAAAGTTTAAGCAGCAAACGTTTTGGGCAGCAGCCCTTTCTCAATTCTAATGTCCACAAGGTTCAGCAATTTCAATACTGTAACCCTATGTAACCTTCTCCCTTTGATTCCAGTGACAAAACGTTATCTGTGAACGAGACCCAATGCTTTTCATATTGTAAAATACACGTGTTGGAGAAATCCACACGATGGAAAGGTACAAATGACACCAACACATCTATAAATCCTTATTTACACAATGCCTACAAAACACAGGATGTCTTTCTAAAGTAATGTGATTTGTTTGTCAAGACTTTCTCTGTGTCGGCAACCGATCCCCATCAAAGAGATAGCTTGAGATATGCCGAGGTACATTCTCTCTGTGAATTATTAATTAGTTCCCAGCAGCAGAGCCGGTACATACAGCAGACAGGTCGTCTCTCAGTTATAGCAATCTCTCAATAAACTGAAGGCCTAATCCAAGCTTGGAGTTAGAGAACTGGCATTGGGGCACCCGTGTCTGAATGTATTAATTCAACAAATTAAAATACCAGGTCGGTTTAAAGATATTTTATTCCAACAAGAAGATAACTTCGTGACTGCTGCTGTAGATTTCTATGCACTGATTAACCGAACTGTTTACAGTGTGCAGCATCTACATTCAGCCTCTCCGCGCATTACATGGAGACGCTGAACGCTACCCATAGAGATGCATTGATTCAATGCATCTTAAGATTGACGATCTCAGCCATGGAGGCAGGGCCAGCTGCGGTGAGAGAGGCGCAGCTTGGAGAAAAAGTGAGTAAATTCACATTTTCCGGGTGATCGGAGTAGGGCACACCAGCCCACACCAGCACTATAGTGTCAGGAATACATTATGACACTATAGTGTTCCTTTCTGCAGATTTTTGATGCATTATTTACATTGGGTGTCAGCCAAGCCTGGACGCTCCCTTTAATCTGTGTGTGGGAACATGATATCTTGCTCTTAATAGACGACATTAGCAAAGTGCGCAGTCCCAGAATGGCCGATTTATAATGCAAGGCGCATGCACACTTAATCTGTCAATAATGATTTTTTAAAATGTAATGGAACGCATTCTGGAGGAAAAGCCCTACGGTGTAATTCTATATATACACACATTTATATTCAGAATTACCCAGGCTTTTCTTACAGCTGTGACTGCTACTCTTGTTTTATCTTTCCATCGGAGCAATATGCACAGGCACTATATAAAGTGTCTCTCTGAAACAATCACCTAAAACTAATCAAGGTAGGTATCCACCAGGCTAACTGACTTGCTAAATCAAATGGAAAAAGGAATTTTATTCATCAAACAGTCAATTATAAACAATATGGATCCCAACGGAGGCTCCATATGTGATGTAAGCAGGATTAATTACAGGGCCTGCAGATCTTATTAAATACGGGATTAAAACAGGTCCCATATGTCTTATTGCATTCTAGGCTGGCAATAGAGGGAGTTATTGAGAGAGTGTCCCAGTTGGTAAACACGCCAACTGTAAGTCTGGTGACACTGACATTAACTGGCACACTGTAAATACGGAGCTGGTCCAAGGTGCCGACATTTAGAGGCAGAAGCAGCTAGATACCCTTTACCCTCAATGATGGATTTACTGACTATAGTGAGAGTGTAGAAACAGCTCTAATTCCAGAAACACGCAGCCATATTTACTATAATGAGAATTCATATTGAAGGCCAAAGTAGACGAACTGGGAGCATAGCTGACGAATAGCTCGGCTTTTTTCACCTTAAATTCTCACTTTAGAATAACCCTGATAATCTATATTTACAGATCATCCTATAGAGAAACCAAAGACCAGAAACTGGGCAGATTTCACACGATACCTCTTTTTATTCCACAAAAAGTAAAATACTGCTCTTATCAAAGAATGGAAAACAGAAAGACAAATACACTGTGTTAACATTGCAGGTACACTATCCACACATCTGTCTGTCTGTTTGTCTGCCCTGTCTGTCTATCCTATTGGTTTGTCTGTCTATCTGACTGTCTGTCTGCCTGTCTATCCTATCTGTCTATCTGACTGTCTATCTGTCTGTCTATCTGACTGTTTGCCTGTCTGCCTGTCTATCCTATCTGTCTGTCTATCCTATCTGTCTGTCTGTCCATCCATCCATCCATCCGTCTATATCGTTTCTTTAAACTATAACAGGGAAAATATTCCTAAAAACCTTTCATTGACCTGTAAGATCTTTCCCAAGGGGTTCCCTTCCTTTCACGACAGGGATTTCTGAAGTTTTTTTTATAAAAGAAGTTTCGTTCCAGCAATCTACATATATCTGTTGAAATGTGCGAAGAAAGAAGACGTGAGATATACTGATTCTTAATGGGCGACAGCCAGCTGCCTGGGGATACCGTGGTTTTGGTATATTAACGAAGCAATTAATTATATTCTCTGTCTAATTAATATTGTGCAGAGTAAGAGCTGATACATAAATATTTATGTGTATGTATAATATTTATAATAGGTATTGAAAATATGAACATACACTTG
Source organism: Pelobates cultripes (assembly GCA_933207985.1). NCBI lineage: Eukaryota > Metazoa > Chordata > Amphibia > Anura > Pelobatidae > Pelobates > Pelobates cultripes. Next base: position 118,609,507 of record OW240921.1, read on the forward strand.
TAAAAATACACACACACACATTATATTTATTTCTATATAAACAGTGTTTTCCTCTGTGCATAAACAAGTCTTTCTTTTTGGTTAGATGTCTGTTGACCTTGAGCAGATATGAGTTTTTGCTAACAATAAAAGTCATTACTTTTACCAAACATTTTCATTTCACAGAACTATTGATTGTTTTATTTAATTTTACTTTGATTTTGTGAGTTTGAAACATTAAACTGGAAAGTGAACTAAAACAACCGTTGGCTAACTGTTAATAACAAAACGACTGATGAAAGGTGCGGTCCTCTCGCACCAATGGCCGTGATTGTCTTGATGGAGACAGCGAGGTGATGTGCGTAGCGCCCCCTAGAGTCAGCTGAAGAACCTGCCAGTACCGTACTGACAGTAAATTTAGGTTGAATTCAGACATGAACACATTAAACACTGGCACCTTCTACAGTGTGAGTGCTGAACTGCAGCTCTTGGAATACAACTCCCATTATTCTCTGATATTGCCAAGTCAAGCTGTTGTTGCCCTACAACACGGGCACACTACAACTACCCCAAGCTGGTATAACACAGTCACAGATCGAGCATATTAGCTTTAATTAATACAAGGTTTAGGTGTGAGTGCAGGGTGTGTATAGCAAACTTTTAATTAATAAAATAAAAAACCTGACCCTTTTACTTCAGTAATGAGAGTTTATGACGCCATGATAACAAGTGATATAATGGCTGTAAGTGATAATGGCTACTTAGTATTCACTCATCAATATTGTCTATTGTTTCCTAATAAGGAAAATAATATAATTTCACGTAGTTTTAACATTTCTCCATTTATATGCAAAAATTTTATATAAAATTGTGACTCAGTTTAATTTCCCAGAACAATTTATCGCACAACTACCATAGACCTTGAAACAAAATAAAATAGGGGGGACCTTGTGGAGAGCAGTGTATTTTCCTATTACTATCATCAGAGAAAAATACAAAAATAAATTTATTAAAACATTTAACTGAGGCCTGGACCTTTTCACGCAGGTTTCCATTCTCTCTGCTCTGCTGGCCACACAGCGTTCGTTGCCCACATTAATTGTACAATGATTATAAATTGCTGTGATAAATGGGAGAATATCCAGTAATCAGGGCCCTTCTGCAGGTTAAGTAGGAGAGCAATGAGCAGAAATCGTGTGTACAGCAGCTTGGGCGAAAACCACAAGTGAAATAAATATTAACAAGACAAGCAGAAAGTGCTCAATGCTGACCTTCACTGTGTTTGTAGATTCATTTAATTAGGGAGCAACATACCCAGACTATTGGCCCGGGGTCCACTTTCAGACCACAGAACAAGCTTACTTTAAGCCCTTAAGGACCAAACTTCTGGAATAAAAGGGAATCATGACATGTCACACATGTCATGTGTCCTTAAGGGGTTAAAGAGACACGCCAGACGTCTAAGGAACAAAATGCATCTTCAAGCACAAACTATCCTAACTGTGTGTTCAAAATGCAGAACCCCACTGCCCTGTACAGACAGACACCCTCAAAACGGGCGCACACCCACCTTTCTAGATACATTGACTCCATACTGCAAGAGGGATAGGGTCTAGGCTGAGGGAAATAATAGGGATTGTAAGTAAAATAAGGAAGGGAAAGTGCAATTTAGTAAATAGTAACAATGTCATCTTATAATGCAACAATCAGCAGTCTTAGAACACAGCCACAATTAATCCAACGGTAGAAGAGGTGATAGGACATTGAAATTGGCAAGACAAGAAATGTATCAGATTTAATCTCTTAAATCGCTTGAAACAAGAGGGGTTAATGCTGAGAGGGAACATTTTAATTTTCTAAGATTTATTATTTCACTGTTTTAGGTGACACTGTTGCTATAAGGTAATGTTTAATGTTCCTGATCTTAGGATGACACTTAGTTATAGAGGGTTATTCAATAAAGTGAGAATTCAAAGTAAAGTTCTTGTTTAAGCCCAAAGCAACCGAAGTGGGACAGTTTGGCTATTTTTACCTTCAATTTAAAATTCACTTTGAATTCTTACTTTACTGAATAACTCTGATAGGGTCTTAAAAGCTATATATAGGCAAATCCCAAGTTAATGGTGGGCAGCATATCAGCTTGTTCTACAATACTAATTATTTAAGCATGATAATATTGTTGTTTTGGTAATTATTTTATATCACATTTTGGTAGGTCATTGTTTTAAATTTGGTCTGTTAAGCTGAGTTTTTTATTAAAGCCACTTTTTTTATATACATAAATAAATATGCTGTGTATGTATTAAGTATGCACTTTGTTTTATGGTTCTATCCTGATGCTTCTATTCATGTCTTGAATGTTTTATGCACTTAAGTGCAAAATGTGGGTTCCTTTTTCGGTAGGACCCATATGTGAGCTGCATCTAGTTTTTTAATACTGCCTCTTTAAGCACTGGGAACTAAGCTTTAAATATACCATTATAGCTCCGTGGTCTCATCTTTACAAAGGCCTTACACAGGCGAAATGCGTTGACAGTGGCTGCATTGTTTAGCACATAGGTCTATAATATTATTGCAGTGTTCCAGCTGGTGTCTCTCCAGGAGTCACTTGGCCGGCACCCAGTGGGGAGTGGACCAACAGTGTTAACAGTTAAACCTTTTAGGAGATCTACTCATATATATGTGAATCTTGTGAGATTTTAAACAAGTGCTCACATTTTAAAACTGCTGATTGTAAGCAACATAATACATTGTTAAGATTCATTTATTGAACTGCTCATTTTGGGCAATGTTGTACTTTAGGTATGTTTTATAAAACATAACTGTGACAGACCGCCTGGCACCCTGACCGGGTACCTCCATCAATCGCTTATTCCTAGTACTTGTGAGCACCATATGCATGGCACTGGAACATCAAATTCACCGTAAACCCCACAAACCACCGCAGCTTGGCTGGGGTCTTGCTGTCCTCCACCCATCCTGGACCCAAGACCAAGAATCAGCTTCAGTGGGTAGACCTCTCCTAGTCCAGAGAGCAAAGCAGGCTGCTCTTATAAGAGCAAGTGTTGTGATCCAAGGGAGTATAGTGATTATAGCAATCCCCAGAGTGTGAATATAGCTCTCCAATCCCACAAACATTAGCTTAGACTTTGTGACAGGTAAAATGAATCTCAGTTTAATGGTAGCCACAACTGGCCTTTTATGACAGTCACCATGCAAGGGGCACTCCCCCCTGGACCAGAGAGTAGACTACAGTGAAAACATATACAAAAATACATTGACCCCATAAACCACCGCAGCTTGGTTGGGGTCTTGCTGTCCTCCAACCATCCTGGACCCAAGACCAAGATACAGCTTCAGTGGGTAGACCTCTCCTAGTCCAGAGAGCAAAGCAGGCTGCTCTTATAAGAGCAAGTGTTGTGATCCAAGGGAGTATAGTGATTATAGCTGTGAAGAAATGCCCCTCTTATACTGTAAATTTACTCTTTGTATTCGTTTGTTTAATAGTAATGCTCCCTATGGCATTCGGGAAGGTAAAACTACCGAATCCAGACCACCCTGTTGCCCATTATACAGACTGTACCCCCTTGCTGGCTGGATTTCGTTCGACAGAAGTCCTGCACGAACGGCATGTCTCACCACCATTTCGGGACTTCCACGTGTTCGCAGCCATTTTAGCTCCCGAACAGCGGTGTTTGCCGTTGAGTGTCTGGAACTAAAAATGGACACTCAAACAGGCGAACACCGCTGAAGCCTCCAGACCTTCGGTTAATCCCCTTCCAAACTACTGATCGAGCGGGCGTTCGGTAGAAAGACTTACTAACGGATGGGGAATCAAGCGAACCAAGGATGGTAGCTGGATGGCCGGTCGTTCTGGAGGTTTTTCATGCGACCTAAGATCGACTGTAGGGCCAGAATTCATGGAACTATTTTCGGCTACTTTGCCCGTGCAGTCGGTCAAAACTTCTAAGTCCCATATCTCCCGAACGGCTAAACCGAATGAACTCAGTTTTTTATATGTTGGTCCCCCAGAGAACAGCTATCTGGGGTACATCCAAACTTTGGGGAATTTCTGTTACGTTTTAATTGTGTTTATTGGTTATCTGAGGGGAGGAGATGTACAGTATGTATATTGTTAGGATTGGATGTATGGCTAATTATATGGGAGGCTCCCTTGCATGGGCTGAATTCCATAAAAAGAGCATGCCTGTCAATAAACCTTCAGTTCATCTTTGTACCCTTCTTCTTACTACGTATGCTGTTTGGGAATTCGTGTGTTTTACTGAGGGAATTATCCAGGGACACTATTGGAATTACAATTGGGATTCGTCTACCATAACTACCAAACGGAGGGCTATGTTCACTGGGCTCTGGCGGTTCGGGAGGAAACTACCGATTAAGGTTTAAATGCACTTGGATTCCTTACAATAGCAATCCCCAGAGTGTGAATATAGCTCGTGGAGAGTATTCTGAGAACGGACAGCAGCTAAAATAGCCTGCCTTTTGGTGGGTCCCCACTCAGAACTCAAGCTGGTTTTAGCTCATCTTGTGCCATTACAGAAAGAACATATCTGAAGCATATCAGACTGGTCCCACACATACGGGCAGTCCAGATCCAAAATGCCAGCAAGTTCTCTCTGCACGAGAGATACAGCAACCCAAGACGATCGTTTTAGCCTTGTTAGGCATCGTCAGTGAGGCATAGCTGATATCTCTCTAGGCACTGTGAGCAAGGGGTCCAGGTCTGGATTACCCTTTAAACTAATGGAGAGCAAAAAATGGGTCCTCAGAATACTCTTGCGACCCATTTTTTGCTGTGAATGTAGCTCTCCAATCCCACAAACATGAGCCTAGACTTTGTGACAGGTAAAATGAATCTGAGTTTAATGGTAGCCACAACTGGCTTTTATGACAGTCATCATGCAAGGGGCACCCCCCCCTGGACCAGAGAGTAGACTACAGTGAAAACATATACACAAATACATTGACACTCAGGTCACGGACACTCCCCTACAAAATCAGATAATCCCTCCTCTGTGCCTGGGAGATAATTGGATCAGGAACTGTACTAATCTAATCCAATTATCTCCAAGCACAGAAAAAAACATACATTTTTACAAACCCCCCAAAATACCTTAAAACACACAAAACCTCCACAAAAAATAAATCGCCTAATAGCCCTGATCTGGGTGGCCAACATATCCAAAAATCACCCAGATCAGTTCAGGGGTTCAGGAATTTCCTGGAAGTCTTATTTTTGACCGACGGTGCACATGGTCCTATGCCCAAAACAGTTCCAGGGAATCAGGGCTAACGGTCAGTCTCTCTGTATGGAGTACAAAGTACATAACTCACATGAACAAAGCCTTTTAAAGTGCCTTTCGCAAGGTATACAGTCCTGAGGCAGGAGGCTGGCCAGCAGGCCCCTCCAAGAACCAGTGACGAAGTTCAGTTCGTCACAATAACATAATCTTTTAATACTATTTTTAGTGCGAACAACTGATGTTCACCAATACAGAAAGTATTACCGAACTTCAGAATGGCTGGACGTAACACAAAGGCGGCCAGTGGCAAACCAAGAAAGTGAGACCAGAATGTAGCTGAGATCAGCACGTCATCGGGCAAAGCTATCTAAATACTATCCAATGTTAGGGTACCACAAAGCAGAACGATAAAAATACCAGTCAAGAGGATATTATAAAACAGAACAACAAATAGACAAACTTGTCACGAGAGGACATACTAGCAGAATAATGCGCCCACAATGCAAGAACGACACATGTTCAAATGGAAGAATTATTAAAAGAAGCATCAAATACAGCGTCGCAATGACTGATGGGTAAAAGGAACGTGAACATAACACCGCAAGATGGCGCTATGGACCTGTGAATTTATTGCAACTTTAAAGCGGTATTTATTGATTGAATCATTATATTTCTTATAAGAGATAAAGTTGCTTTGACCAGAGGGTTTCTTTCGCTGCAAAAATGTCTCCGTTAACTCGTGCATGTTTGAAAAATGTTCCTGTTATCTCAAAAATAAAACAAAAACTGTAGACAAGATAGCAGAAATGCTTCACCTTCCCGTAACGCTGTACAACGATTTTACATATTTCTGAAAACTAGATTTAGGCACAACACACAACCTGTCCTACGAAATGTGATATTTAATTAATTTCCAGTCATTTAAATCTTAAAAATGAAATTCCACCTTTAAGTATCTCCTTTCAGCATTGCAATCTCCTCGCTGGTTAGATCCTAATAAAAACAGCTGCTTGTGTTAGTCGAGGTATTGCTTGTTTAGCATTTCAAAGTTAAGCTCTCGGGTCTACATCAGCAAAGCTATTAAACTTATCTTAAATTATGAAGCACCTCTTAATAATGGTGGAGAGTTCGTGCATTACATGGCTGACTGCTTTCAATTTATTGCTTTGTCAATGTACGTGTGAGCGCAAATTTAAATCACTTCTAGGCAGAAGAACTGGCGGGTGATCGCTCCTTTATCTGTAAGTTCTAGGGTTCGGGGTACAGTGTGTGGTTTTCCTTGTATTTTTGAGAAAACCTAACAATCAAAGATCCTTTGTTATTTCCAAGACCTATCGCAGCGTGTTTCCTGGGTATTATTTACTGAAACCACAGGAAAGCCATTGAAATTATTGTACTTTTTTCTAAAATTGTTTGACTTCCCCAATACACTCGAAAAACATACAACACTCAAGATGGAAACTGGGAACGCAGAGATGATGGTGTACAATAGGTAATAAATTGCTTGTGTCATTTTAGGAAGATTGCATAAAAATCCTATTCAATCCTTTGTTATCGAAGAAGGAATAGGACTGGGTATGTTTATCCTGTCTAAATGTAAGCCGTTAGAAAGATAAACATATTCTCGAAGGTTTTCATTCATTTAATTGGAATTTGCTAATATGAACCTTCAGGGCTATACATTTGCATATATTGGAAATAGGTGAATGCCCAATAAATCATAAATATGATTAAATATATATATATATTTCTTTTTTTTTGGGTGAGATTATCAGAGTTGTTGGTATTATTCTTGGCAATTGATCCTTCCAAGGTCAGTAAGACCAATCTCATTAAGTTGGGCAGTAATAACCTCTGGACCCCAGGATGTGTTAAGAAGTTAATGAAAGTTAAATGAGTACTTAGTAACATTTTGATATTAGAAGTATAAAGGTGCCACGGCGATCGTGCACACAATTTCACAGAAAAGTCTAATTATTGAATCCAGACTTTTCCTGTCTCTCTAACATGGCACCAGATTCCATCTAATCAGCAAACTATCGACTGCTGTTTTTCATGTAGTTATTAACGGAATTCTATAACAATTGAGAGTGTTCACTAACAATACCTACAAACCAGTACCTACCTAGAAAAAGCAAACATTAAACGTATCCCATTTGTTAAAGAATTACATATCAAGCAGTATATGTTGCTACTGCCTTAGAAGACACTGATATTATGTTATTAGAAGCGAGCGAGGTCAGCCCCTGGTTTCTTAATAGAACAATCTGAGAGGTGACTCGACTGATTCAGGAAATAAGACACATCGTACGGGCTGTTGGAAAGATAATGCAGGCTGATGACACCATTCCAGCCAGAGATATCCCCCAGATTCCTATTTATTGGGTTATGATCACACTGACTGATCATCAGCTGATACAGTAACTGCTCGAATCTCTTCCTGTGGGGAAAGGACTATCAGTATTTATTATTAAACTGTGACTTCTCATTTTCTCTAATGAAAACCCCTGTGATGACATGAGCGCAGAATTCAGATAAAGTTGATTTTGAAAAACAGCTCGGGCTGCAGAGATCAGAGATTTGCCGTGTTTATGATATGTTACTGGGAGTTTATTAGTCAAAGAGCAATTTTATATAAATGTGTGTTTTCAGTGGCCGTGGAGTTTTAACCCGGTAATGTAAAACATGTTTTCCCATGTCTTCCAGACAGTCACTAGAGACGCTTCCTCTCCTCCAACCGACTGAAACGTGATCATATGACTCTCCTAGAGATCTGGTTTGTTTGTTTTGCTGTACATGCGCACTAACCTCCAAATGTTTCCCTATGGGCTGAGATCATCAATCTTGATGATCTCAGCCAAGGACTTATAGCGCAGGACTGGCATGGCGAGAGCGGACGGAAAGCTATATGGTTTCTTGAGAGCTTGTTACATTCTCACACGCTTATCTATTTAAATCCCGGAGCAGCATTTTCTCCGCGCATGCTCAACGTGTCCAGATTGCAGGTGAACGCCAGGTGTCTTGTCTGCTGGTTAACTCTGGTTCCTTTCCAGGTACTACGACATTGGGACCCAGCGTAGAGCAGCAAGACTGAAACCACGGAGCAACGCAGGGAGGAGTGGGCCTTGACAGAGCCAGGAGTAGGCAGGTGAAGTTCAGGTCAAGAGGTTGTCCTGTAGTTGTGCTAGGGGGCGTGGGTTAGAAGGGAAGTTAAATAGCGGCCATTTTAGGGTAAGTTGATTCTAATTTGAGCCTTTCTTACCTGTAAATTGTCCCTCCCACCCACCCTATGAGTTGGTAGTAGTTCCCGTTTGGTCACAGCGGCAGGAAAAGGTCTTGGTTAAACTGGAATTTTGGTGGGTTAAGAAATTGGTAGGCCAAGGTCTAGGCTGGAGTAGGCCGGAAGTTAAAAGCATGGAGGTAGGTTTGAGCCCGTCGGTGGCTACGAACCAAGGGGTGTAGGGGTGTCTGGGTACACCCCTGCAGTTAGACAAATGGAGGTGGGGCCTCTTGGTAGGCCGTTGAGTTATGTATATGTATTATTGGTTATGCTAATGTTTGTTTTGGTAGGGTCATTGTCGGGGGTATGATACAGGAGAGAGCGTAACGAAAGGAGTACTGTTGACAATGACCCTAAATTGTTAATTTATATATTAATATTAATTAATAAAGCTGTGGACTTTATACTCCAACAGAACTTTTGGTGTCTGCATGTTATTAAAGTATGGTTGGCACATGCCAAATAACGACTGTGCAATAATGTCAAGGTCTCTCGCAAATCATTCATCATTATTTATTCATTATTTTGTTGTATGACAGAAAAGTTGGAAACAAAGTTCTCAATTTATAAAGTAATAGCTTTAGGCATAGACATGGCTCATACACATGAAACTAAAGTGAATGTAACAATATTTAAACACCATGCCCAATGTTATACTAAATGTTTCTATACTGGGAATGTGGCATTACTGAAATAACACTTTGGTTATTTTCTCTTGTTCCCCTCGATTGGATTCCCTGAGATTTACACAGACTCCGTACAGATTCTTCTCACATTCACTCTTTTGATTTCCTGGATAGATCGTAGAGCTCCTGAACCCGCATATAATTCCCTCTCATACCTTACTACAACTAAGCATCTCCTAAGGAAAAATATAACAGGCTTGCAGTATACACTATCTAAACACTGCCTGCAGTATACACTATCTAAACACTACCTGCAGTATACACTATCTAAACACTGCCTGCAGTATACACTATCTAAACATTACCTGCAGTATACACTATCCAAACACTGCCTGCAGTATACACTATCTAAACACTACCTGCAGTATACACTATCCAAACACTGCCTGCAGTATACACTATCTAAACACTACCTGCAGTATACACTATCTAAACACTACCTGCAGTATACACTATCTAAACACTGCCTGCAGTATACACTATCTAAACACTACCTGCAGTATACACTATCCAAACACTGCCTGCAGTATACACTATCTAAACACTACCTGCAGTATACACTATCCAAACACTGCCTGCAGTATACACTATCTAAACACTGCCTGCAGTATACACTATCCAAACACTGCCTGCAGTATACACTATCTAAACACTACCTGCAGTATACACTATCTAAACACTGCCTGCAGTATACACTATCCAAACACTGCCTGCAGTATACACTATCTAAACACTGCCTGCAGTATACACTATCCAAACACTGCCTGCAGTATACACTATCTAAACACTGCCTGCAGTATACACTATCCAAACACTGCCTGCAGTATACACTATCCAAACACTACCTGCAGTATACACTATCCAAACACTGCCTGCAGTATACACTATCTAAACACTACCTGCAGTATACACTATCCAAACACTGCCTGCAGTATACACTATCTAAACACTGCCTGCAGTATACACTATCTAAACACTACCTGCAGTATACACTATCCAAACACTGCCTGCAGTATACACTATCTAAACACTACCTGCAGTATACACTATCCAAACACTGCCTGCAGTATACACTATCTAAACACTGCCTGCAGTATACACTATCCAAACACTGCCTGCAGTATACACTATCTAAACACTGCCTGCAGTATACACTATCTAAACATTACCTGCAGTATACACTATCCAAACACTGCCTGCAGTATACACTATCTAAACACTGCCTGCAGTATACACTATCCAAACACTGCCTGCAGTATACACTATCTAAACACTACCTGCAGTATACACTATCTAAACACTGCCTGCAGTATACACTATCCAAACACTGCCTGCAGTACACACTATCCAAACACTGCCTGCAGTATACACTATCTAAACACTACCTGCAGGATACACTATCCAAACACTACCTGCAGGATACACTATATAAACACTGCCTGCAGTATACACTATATAAACACTACCTGCAGTATACACTATCTAAGCACTACCTGCAGTACACACTATCCAAACACTGCCTGCAGGATACACTATCTAAACACTACCTGCAGTATACACTATCCAAACACTACCTGCAGTACACACTATCCAAACACTGCCTGCAGTATACACTATCTAAACACTACCTGCAGGATACACTATATAAACACTGCCTGCAGGATACACTATCCAAACGCTGCCTGCAGTATACACTATCTAAACACTACCTGCAGTATACACTATCTAAACACTGCCTGCAGTATACACTATCCAAACACTGCCTGCAGTATACACTATCCAAACACTACCTGCAGGATACACTATATAAACACTGCCTGCAGCATACACTATCTAAACACTACCTGCAGTATACACTATCTAAACACTGCCTGCAGGATACACTATATAAACACTGCCTGCAGGATACACTATCCAAACGCTGCCTGCAGTATACACTATCCAAACGCTGCCTGCAGAGAAATCCATTAAAGGATGACCCCAGCTGTGGCTAATAGAGGCTGATACTTTAATTAGCCATAAAACATTGGGTGTACATGTTCTCTGGTTATAGATAACTGAATGATATAAACATTTCTAGGCTCTCTGTACATAGTTTAAAGTACGGAGAAGCTGCCCTTTATAGTCCCCAAGCTGCAATCCGCTCTGTGCTTTTATACGTGGCTGAAGAGAAAGTGAGAGCTAACCTTGGGACCCAGATGTTTCTGAACTACATATCCCATGATGCTTAGCCAGTTTTAAGGATCGATATGCTGCAGAACACTGGAAGTGAGCAGTTTGCAATAGGAATGCTATTTTCAAAGAGTACAAAATAAAACCTTGATATTCCACTGAATTGAGATTAAATAGCCGTACGTTGTAAAATGAAGTGATGGTGTTAGTTCTTACCGGTACTGTGTTACTGCGGGATTGGCCTTAGCTGCGCAGTTGAATTTAACCATATTATCTTCCAGCACAGGCTGTGGGTCCACCGTGAGGTTAACTAGTGGCGGATCTGAAAAATAAAACAATATGGGAAAAATGAGACACGTGAGCGGGTACATGGGAATGGAGACACAAAAGCAAGTACACAAGAGAGAGTACATGGAAATGGAGACATGAGAGAGGGTACATGGAAATGGAGACATGGGAGAGGGTACACGGGAATAGAGACATGAGAGAGGGTAGATGGGAATGGAGACATGAAAGAGAGGGTACATGGGAATGGCGACATGAGAGAGGGTACATGGGAATGGAGACATGAGAGAGGGTACACAGGAATGGAGACATGAGAGAGGGTAGATGGGAATGGAGACATGAGAGAGAGGGTACATGGGAATGGCGACATGAGAGAGGGTACACAGGAATGGAGACATGAGAGAGGGTACACGGGAATGGAGACATGAGAGAGGGTACACGGGAATGGAGACATGAGAGAGGGTACACGGGAATAGAGACATGAGAGAGGGTACACGGGAATGGAGACATGAGAGAGGGTACACGGGAATAGAGACATGAGAGAGGGTACATGGGAATGAAGACATGAGAGAGGGTACACGGGAATGGAGACATGAGAGAGGATACACGGGAATAGAGACATGAGAGAGGGTACATGGGAATGGAGACATGAGATAGTACATGGGAATGGTGACATGATAGAGGGTAAATGGGAATGGAGACATGAGAGAGGGTACATGGGAATGGTGACATGAGAGAGGTTATATGGGAATGGTGACATGAGAGAGGGTACATGGGAATGGCGACATGAGAGAGGGTACATGGGAATGGTGACATGTGAGTGAGTACATTAGAGTGAGTAAACAAGAGAGGGTACACAGTAGAGGGTACATTAGAGTGGGTACGTGTGAATGAAGACACAAGATTGGGTACAGGAAAGTTGATTTCTTTCCAATCACCAAACTATCAGTCCAAGTCTCTTAAAGGGACACTCCACTTCCATATTACAATTTTTTTTTTTAAATCACTGTTTAGTAAATATACTTCCAGTAAAATCATGTATTCATTTTTTCTATTGGAGCTATATCTAAAAACTGTTTTCAAAACCTGCATATCTCTTGTCTGCAGCCTTTTCAAATCATTCCTTCTAGTCCCGCCCAGACCTTCTGTAGCTGTCCAATGCAGCTCAATGAGAATTCTTTGCAAGGCAGGTGCTCTGGGCAATTGCTTCCTCTTGAGTTTAGCTTCACTGAGCTAGTCAAACCAGGAAGTAACAGGAGCAGTTGTCTGATTGATAGCCAGTGGGTGTGACCAGGTTCATTTATAAAAGTGTTAATTTCTATTGAAATCTGCACATTTTGCAGAATAAAATAAAATGGTCACTGTAGAATATTGCATATTCTATGGTTCTATTGATTATATATGGATGTGTGGATTGACATAAGTAACAGATGGTATAAGTCACAAGGTTTTCTTTGTCTGCGAGCTCTGGAATGTGGATTTGGGGGTTTTGTCCTTATATGGCTAGAGTTAAACTCTGACATCAGTATGGGCACATCTATATAGTAACCGAACAAAGGGACACACGGTCTCTCTCTCTCTTGGCACTTGTCACTCTTTCCTGTACAACAATGTAACTCTCCCTTCACAAGTCCAGCAATTTCCATCTGCTGTTGAATGTCCACTATCCTGTAACATCCTTTGTTTTTTTATTATGTATCCTTAACTAAGAATAAACCTGAAGAAACCGTAAGTCAGATTGCGTATTAGTACTTTTCATTAATATAAACTTATATTAATGTAGCGAGCATTATATTTGGCCGAAGACTATCTATACAAAAGACGTAAATATCAATGAACTGAAGACAAGAAGAAATTAAGAAGATTTAACAGTGACAATCGATCCCAACCAGATTTTACAGTCACACTCTTCACAAATAAAGCTCTTCAGTAAGTCAAAATGCTGTAGGGGTTCGGAGTGGCTCTTTAAGGCTTAATATAAAAAAACAAATAACATTTGGCCCCGCAGGGCTCTGGTGTCACAGTGCTGTCAAGCGATATTTGTTTTGGAATATTTTTCTTTTGGTATCTGGTGTCTCAGTTTTCACACATTTTTTCATTAGTTGTATATGTAAAAACTGTTTTTTAATTTTATTAAAATTTTTTAAAGCTTTATTTGAAATATTGATATGAAAGTGATCGCTGTGGAGACCATTGTCCACATGGTGCTTTATAACATTCTGAGATCTCTAGGTTCTCCACCAACCTGTGAGATTTCACTTGATTCCATGTCTATATTTAACAAACAATTCACTAAGGACGGTGAGTAATGTAATGTAAGTAGTAAGGGGTTTCATCAATAAAATATATACATATATAATAGATAATATAATGGTCACTTCAAAACAGAATCTATAAGTAGCAGTGAATGTTTACATAATTAAAATGTATAACTTCGAGATGAATTGCGTTATCTTTATAATATCACTAGTGAACAAGCAGCCGTGGGCTCCTGAGATATACACCTTCATTTCTAATCCTACCCCTCCTTTACAAATTACTGGACCCCTGTTGAATGTTCTCTGGATTTCGCATGTAAGAAACTGTCAGCAAGAGGGGAGTTAAGTATAATTATTTTCCAACGCGTGTTCTTCCGTTCCAGATGCAGCTCATAGCCGTTAATAGCATTTTTAATTGCTTTTCCGCGTAAGCAATTCAGAGCAAGCAAGATCTTCATTCGAAATCTCATTTCAAAGTCTTCCGATAGCTGTTGTGTCTTTCATCCTTCCAATTAGCATGTCCCGAAAAGAAGATGCTATTTAATGCCCGACAATTCCTGTGCCATCAGTTATTACTGAAACGCACGGTTATAAATACCATTGTTCAATACAGGTCCTAAGTCAGAGAAGAGGAGACAGAGTATCACTTAATTTCCCACCCCTTTGATGCTGAGAGGATCTTACTGAATATTCAGACGGAGACATGACAGAAAGGTTTTAGGTCAGTCTTTCTCTTACTACTGTTGGGTCAATGGCAACCCTGCAGTGACAGTATCGGCGATAATTGGTTCAAGGTTCTTCCTTCCATGTGTCACTATTCCCGCCTGTTGAGAAAGGGACAAAGTTAATGGTCCACTGATCCTTCAGCTCAGTTCCATGGATTCACCCCGCAGTGACAGGAACAGTCTTAATAGGTCCAGGTCGGAATCTGTCTCTGTTTCACATTGCGATCCTGCTGAGTGGAAGGATAAACTTAACATGACATCCCGAGAGACAGCAACCTTAGGTGACTTCATTGTGAGCTGTGTAATATGCAGACACCATTATATGAAACGCTCTTTATTCTCATAAGCTCCCATGCATTTTAAGAGGAACCAGGACACTTCATTCCTGCAGGAGAGGCTTTCTGAGCTACTATGGAGGAGGACTTCATGCTGCTGGCATAATCTAAACACCATGGAAGGTGCTGGTCTGTCTGTATCAGGAGGACAGACATGGGGTGATGGTGTTGTGTACATCCGGCTTGGTATGAAGTGTCATTCAAGAGAAATGCTGGAGTAAGATGCAGCAATGACCAGGACCATTCCATTGGTTGTCATGGAGACTGCTCCAATTTTTGAACTTTGGCCAGTAGAACGCTACGTATTAGTAATTAGTAATAATAGAGTATTTTATGGTTTCCTTTTGAAAGACTGATTGCGATCTCTTGGCCAATATGAGATGGTGAATATAAATGGATGCAGGGGAAATAGAGAGCGATAGAACCATGTGGACACAAATATTACAGCTAGATGATTCATGATAAAAGTTTATCTTTCCTACTCTGTCATGGCAATGATTCTTTCTGTGCCTTTGGTATTGGACTGAATGGGTGGATTTTCTGTAGTCAATAAACAGTGTCACTCCCGGGAGATTGTGCTACATTACCGGAAGTTACATATCAAACAGGAGTATTCTGTATTTCTGATCGCTTTAATTACATCTTTACACCAGGAATGGTGGGCAGGTGATTGTGGGATATAAGTAACGGTGTAAACAATATTAATACAAAACACATCTTAGACTACTGAAAGGACATAAAACATTGTATCTAAACTGTGGGACTGGGTTTTAGAGACCGGTCCAGCTATGGCATATAAGGGACACTGCAGGCATTATAACTATTTCATCTCATTGAACTGGTTATAGTGCCTGGAGTACCGATTCATACCAGCAATGCGTGATGTGATAGGCTAAAACCAATCAGCTGACAATCTCAGCCAATCACAGTCACCCATTGCACTCAGATTAATACTTCCTCATTAGCCCATTCAGCACAGAGGGGATAGACTGCTTGGACTCTTGTTTCACATTAAAAACGGTTTAACGCTGGTACCACCAGGAGACTCCAGGTACAATAACCACTTAAATTAGATGAATAGGTTACAGTGCCTACAGTTTTCCTTTAAATGGAGATGGTCTTTTTATTCTTCCTTGGTTCTATTATGTTGGTTTGATAATCAATTTATTCCATTAACTAAATTCTCTAACTCCCTGTTGCTAACAGTGGTCTCTAACTCCCTGGTGCTAAGAGTGGTCTCTAACTCCCTGTTGCTAACAGTGGTCTCTAACTCCCTGGTGCTAAGAGTGGTCTCTAACCCACTGATGCTAACAGTGGTCTCTAACTCCCTGGTGCTAACAATGGTCTCTAATCCCCTGGTGCTAAGAGTGGTCTCTAACCCACTGATGCTAACAGTGGTCTCTAACTCCCTGGTGCTAACAGTGGTCTCTAACTCCCTGGTGCTAAGAGTGGTCTCTAACCCACTGATGCTAACAGTGGTCTCTAACTCCCTGGTGCTAACAATGGTCTCTAATCCCCTGGTGCTAAGAGTGGTCTCTAACCCACTGATGCTAACAGTGGTCTCTAACTCCCTGGTGCTAACAGTGGTCTCTAACTCCCTGGTGCTAAGAGTGGTCTCTAACCCACTGATGCTAACAGTGGTCTCTAACTCCCTGGTGCTAACAATGGTCTCTAATCCCCTGATGCTAACAGTGGTCTCTAACTCTCTGGTGTTAACAGTGGTTTCTAACCCCCTGGTGCTAACAGTGGTTTCTAACCCCCTGGTGCTAACAGTGGTTTCTAACCCCCTGGTGCTAACAATGGTCTCTAATCCCCTGGTGCTAACAGTGGTTTCTAACCCCCTGGTGCTAACAATGGTCTCTAATCCCCTGGTGCTAACAGTGGTCTCTAACTCCCTGGTGCTAACATTGGTCTCTAACTCCCTGGTGCTAACAGTGGTCTCTAACTCTCTGGTGCTAACAGTGGTTTCTAACACCCTGGTGCTAACAGTGGTCTCTAACCCCCTGGTGCTAACAGTGGTCTCTAGCTCCCTGGTGCTAACAGTGGTCTCTAACCCCCTGGTGCTAACAGTGGTCTCTAACCCCCTGGTGCTAACAGTGGTCTCTAACCCCCTGGTGCTAACAGTGGTCTCTAACCCCCTGGTGCTAACAGTGGTCTCTAACCCCCTGGTGCTAACAGTGGTCTCTAACCCCCTGGTATTAACAGTGGTCTCTAACCCCCTGGTATTAACAGTGGTCTCTAACCCCCTGGTGTTAACAGTGGTCTCTAACCCCCTGGTGTTAACAGTGGTCTCTAACCCCCTGGTGTTAACGGTCTCTAACCCCCTGGTGTTAACAGTGGTCTCTAACCCCCTGGTGTTAACGGTGGTGAAAGTAGGTCTCAGCCCAGGGGCTGCGTGTGGTACATTGACATTGGGAATATTCAAACAAGACAAAGCACAGGGACTCACGCTGGATGTTGATGGTGACTGTTGTGTCTTTTCCATTTGGCACAGCCTTATTGGTGGCTCGGCAAGTGATGGTTTGACCGTTTTCTATCTCGGATGATGAGACGAAAAGTGTACTGATAATACTTTCTCTCTTCCCGTCCCTCAGCAAGGTCTGCAACAGAAAAAACAAGAATAAAACAGGCTGTGGAGGAGAAATGCAGATTAAGAGAGAGTTAAACAAAGACCATTAAAAAGAAAGAAATATATACACAATTCTAAAAACAAACCTACCCAAACACAATGATAAATTCTCTTACTGAAAAGCAAACTCTCATTAAATTCAACATTGTCCTGCTAGTAATCTATCCGGCTCTCCTGACCCTGTGATCAGCCACAGAAATATATTGCAGCCAAATTCCTGTAATATTCCTAATTATACCTATTATATTTAACTGCGAGTCTTCATGTGAGATTACTATATAATAATCAGTACCCAGATATATACCACCCAGCACCCATATAAAGATATAAACCTACCCAGCACTGAGAGGGTTACTGTAACCCATACCCAGATATATACCCACCCAGCACTGAGAGGGTTACTGTAACCCGTATCCAGATATATACCCACCCAGCACCGAGAGGGTTACTGTAACCCGTACCCAGAAATATACCCACCCAGCACTGAGAGGGTTACTGTAACCCATACCCAGATATATACCCACCCAGCACTGAGAGGGTTACTGTAACCCATACTCAGATATATACCTACCCAGCACTGAGAGGGTTACTGTAACCCATACCCAGATATATACCCACCCAGCACTGAGAGGGTTACTGTAACCCATACCCAGATATATACCCACCCAGCACTGAGAGGGTTACTGTAACCCATACCCAGATATATACCCACCCAGCACTGAGAGGGTTACTGTGACCCATACCCAGATATATACCTACCCAGCACTGAGAGGGTTACTGTAACCCATATCCAGATATATACCCACCCAGCACTGAGAGGGTTACTGTAACCCATACCCAGATATATACCCACCCAGCACTGAGAGGGTTACTGTGACCCATACCCAGATATATACCCACCCAGCATTGAGAGGGTTACTGTAACCCATATCCAGATATATACCCACCCAGCATTGAGAGGGTTACTGTGACCCATACCCAGATATATACCCACCCAGCACTGAGAGGGTTACTGTAACCCATACCCAGATATATACCCACCCAGCACTGAGAGGGTTACTGTGACCCATACCCAGATATATACCCACCCAGCACTGAGAGGGTTACTGTAACCCATATCCAGATATATACCCACCCAGCACTGAGAGGGTTACTGTAACCCATACCCAGATATATACCCACCCAGCACTGAGAGGGTTACTGTAACCCATATCCAGATATATACCCACCCAGCACTGAGAGGGTTACTGTAACCCATACCCAGATATATACCCACCCAGCATTGAGAGGGTTACTGTAACCCATACCCAGATATATACCCACCCAGCATTGAGAGGGTTACTGTGACCCATACCCAGATATATACCCACCCAGCACTGAGAGGGTTACTGTAACCCATACCCAGATATATACCCACCCAGCACTGAGAGGGTTACTGTGACCCATACCCAGATATATACCCACCCAGCATTGAGAGGGTTACTGTAACCCATATCCAGATATATACCCACCCAGCACTGAGAGGGTTACTGTAACCCATACCCAGATATATACCTACCCAGCACTGAGAGGGTTACTGTAACCCATATCCAGATATATACCCACCCAGCACTGAGAGGGTTACTGTGACCCATACCCAGATATATACCCACCCAGCATTGAGAGGGTTACTGTAACCCATACCCAGATATATACCCACCCAGCACTGAGAGGGTTACTGTGACCCATACCCAGATATATACCCACCCAGCACTGAGAGGGTTACTGTAACCCATACCCAGATATATACCCACCCAGCACTGAGAGGGTTACTGTGACCCATACCCAGATATATACCCACCCAGCACTGAGAGAGTTACTGTGACCCATACCCAGATATATACCCACCCAGCATTGAGAGGGTTACTGTGACCCATACCCAGATATATACCCACCCAGCACTGAGAGGGTTACTGTAACCCATACCCAGATATATACCCACCCAGCACTGAGAGGGTTACTGTGACCCATACCCAGATATATACCCACCCAGCACTGAGAGGGTTACTGTAACCCATACTCAGATATATACCTACCCAGCACTGAGAGGGTTACTGTAACCCATACCCAGATATATACCCACCCAGCACTGAGAGGGTTACTGTAACCCATACCCAGATATATACCCACCCAGCACTGAGAGGGTTACTGTAACCCATACCCAGATATATACCCACCCAGCACTGAGAGGGTTACTGTAACCCATACCCAGATATATACCCACCCAGCACTGAGAGGGTTACTGTGACCCATACCCAGATATATACCTACCCAGCACTGAGAGGGTTACTGTGACCCATAGTGTGCACTTTGCGCAATATGACTCTCCAGCTGATTGATGAGAGTCTCTCGCTACGGTGCCAATTTTGCCTGATTGCGTATTGAACATACCACGCCAGGGGGTCTGCACCTGCAAACCCTTTGCCCTGATTACACACTCCGCCATCCCGGGGAGGATGACTGAACAAGGCGTTTGATTCTTACACACGTTCTGACAACTGTGTTAATTGCTGTGTTTTAATAGACAATCTGAGAGATTGTGAATAAGTAGATTAAAGGGAAACATGGATTGTAGGTGGATTCCTTAGCAGACTACCCACTAAGAGGCCAGCTTTATACTCATTATATATAATGATCTCAATATCCTCCCATAAGACACCATACGAGCTGCCTGCACTAACTGATGAGCCTAAAGACTCTTCCAGTGGTTATGGTGTGTGGCGCTCACTTGCTCTGCCTTCATGGAGTTCAGTACTGTTCCAGCAATAAGCTCACCCCTCACTTTGTGATATAATAAGTAAAGAAAGGCTACCCCCGAACCATACAGGCTATTGTACAACCTGTGAACACAAACTGTGTACTTCTTGTAAGACCCTTAAAGTGAGCTCTTTGACAGATTTCTATTTGATTACTTTTGCAAAAGAGGGAAATTTAGTAATTTTGTTACTGAAAAAGCACGATGATATCCACCGATTGAGAATTCTGTGCCACTACCATGACTTGCGAATATATATAGATATATGTATGAGGGTAAAACTACACAAAAATAAGTCCTGTGCTGCTACTGCTCTTGGGCGACAGCAACGACCATTGCACACATCAGCCCAAAGAAAAAAAGTTACCTGTGCACTAGCCCAAATCCCTATGTATATTTAAATAAATGGATGTTATTTAGTAACTCCAATGGCCATTAGATGTAAGCCCACCTGCCACATCAAGGCAAACATCTTAGGTGGGTCCTACACTTCCTCACTTCCTCACTTCCTAAGTTCCAAGTCCCTCCTCGATCCTCTTCAATCTGAGACTGCTCTTATTAAAGTTATAAATTACCTAATTGCAGCTAAATCCAAAGGCCACTATTCCATACTAATTCTTCTTGACCTCTCTGCTGCCTTTGACACTGTTGATCATGTCCTCCTCCTCCAAACTCTTCAATCCCTTGGCCTCTGTGTCCTCTTGTGGTTCTCATCCTCTCTCTCCCAAGGCTCGTTCAGTGTCTCCTTTTGCTATGACACCTCCTCCTCTTGCCCTGTCTCGGCTGGAGTCACCCAAGGATCTGTTCTTGGTCCCCTTCTGTTCTATCTTTATACTGCCTCTCTTGGCAAACTCATAAACTCTTTTGGATTACGCTACCAACTGTACGCTGATGATACCCAGATATATCTCTCCTGCCCTGATTTCTCCTCCGCGGTCCTGCAACGTGTCACTGCTTGCCTTCCTTCTATTTCTTGGATGTCCCCTTGCTTTCTGAAACGCAATCTCTCTAAAACTGAGCTTCTTATTTTCCCCCCTCATAATGCTGATCCTCCTCATTCGCTCTCCCTGCAAGTTGATGGTGTTTGCACCAGTCCATCCTTGCAAGCTCGTTGTCTTGATGTTATCTTTGATCCTGGCCTCACCTTTGCCCCACATATCCAGTATGTTTCTTAAACCTGTCGATTCCACCTTAAAAATATTGCCTGCAACCGCCCCTTTCTCAGGCGAGATGCTGCCAAGGAGATTGTTCATGCTCTGGTAATCGCTCACATGAATTACTGTAATTCTCTCCTAGTTAGTCTCCCCAAAAGCCAAACTGCCCTGCTACAATCGGTAATGAATGCTGCCGACAGGCTGATCTTTCTCACCTGTCGTTCCTCCCATACCTCACCCCTTACACTGGCTTTCTGTATCATAGACCTTGGTCTGTGTTTATTTGCAAGGGTGAGCGTGTGACGGACTACCTGGCACCCCAACCGGATACCTCCATCAATCGATGCCCCTAGTGCTCGCCGAGGGCTCCAAGCACTCCACCAGACCCCATAAGCACTGTAGACCCCACGAACCACCGCAGCTTGGTTGGGGTCTCGCTGTCCTCTACCCACCCTGGACCCAAGACCAGGATCCAGCTTCCAGTGGGTAGACCTACTCCAGAGAGCGTAGCAGGATCAGCTCTTATAAGAGCTAGTGATTATACTCAGGGGAGTATTGTGATATAGCAATCCCCAGAGTGTATATAGTTCTCCAATCCCCCAAACATGAGCCAAGACATCAAGATATCCAAAAACGGTTCAGAAATTTTATGGAAGTCTTGTATTTGACCGACCACAGGCATGGTCCCATGCATAAAACCATTCCAAAGAATTAGGGTTTGCGATCGGTCTAGTTTGGTAGTTTGAAAATTAACAAACTACCGAACAGAGTCAATAGTCTTACCCTGGAGCTTGTTCTCTTCATCCAGACAAATGGTCCCACCGAACAGTGCTCTTCTAACTTGTATAGAACCAAATGCAGGCGATGATGGGAGTGCCGCCAGTGGCGGACTAAGGGGGGGGCGGAGGGTGCGGTCCGCCCCGGGTGCCACCTGGTAGGGGGGTGCCTTGACCCTGGTCTTGGGGCTGGAGGGGGCTGTGTGAGCTGTGCCCCATGGCAGCTGGGGTGTCACACAGCTCACACGGAGAGACCAGCAAGATGAACTGGCCGCACGGGAGGAAGAAGGGGGCGGAGATATGACAGTTCAAGGGCGGAGCCTAACCGCGAGCAGGGGAGGGGCTTAACACAGCCCTTACAAGCTGCTGTAACTTCTGCACATGGAGGTGCAGCAAGCAGAAATCCCTGCACCTCCACCTACCAGGCTCCAGGGAAGGACTTCAGGCCAGGGAATCCACTCCTCCAGCCCACACTGTCTGTAAGTATAAGAGTGTTTGTGTGTGTGTAACTGCCTGAAACTGTGTGTGTGTGTGTAACTGCCTAAAACTGGGTGTGTGTGTAACTGTCTGCCTGTAACTGTGTGTGTGTGTGTGTGTAACTGCCTGAAACTGGGTGTGTATGTGTGTGTGTGTGTAACTGCCTGAAACTGTGTGTGTGTGTGTAACTGTCTGCCTGTAACTGTGTGTGTGTAACTGTCTGCCTGTAACTGTGTGTGTGTGTGTGTGTGTAACTCTGCCTGTAACTGTGTGTGTGTAACTGTCTACCTGTAACTGTGTGTGTGTGACTGTCTGCCTGTAACTGTGTGGGTGTAACTGTCTGCCTGTAACTGTGTGTGTGTGTGTGTGTGTAACTGTCTGCCTGTAACTGTGTGTGTGTAACTGTCTGCCTGTAAATGTGTGTGCTTAACTGTCTACCTGTAACTGTGTGTGTGTGTGTAACTGTCTGTAACAGTGTGTGTGTAACTGTCTACCTGTAACTGTGTGTGTGTGTGTGTGTGTGCAACTGTCTGCCTTTAACTGTGTGTGTGTGTAACTGTCTGCCTGTAACTGTGTGTGTGTGTGTGTGTGTGTGTGCAACTGTCTGCCTGTAACTGTGTGTGTATGTGTCATTGTCTGCCCGTGTGTGTGTGTGTGTGTGTAACTGTCTGCCTGTAACTGTGTGTGTGTGTGTGTGTGTGACTGTCCGCCTGTAACTGTGTGTGTGTGTGTGACTGTCTGCCTGTAACTATGTGTGTGTGCGTAACTGTCTACCTGTAACTATGTGTGTGTGTATAACGGTCTGCCTGTAACTGTGTGTGCGTAACTGTCTACCTGTAACTGTGTGTGTGTGTGTGACTGCATGCCTGTAACTGTGTGTGTGTGACTGCCTGTGACTGTGTGTGACAGTCTGCCTGTGACTGTGTGATGCTGCCTGTAACTGTGTGTTACTGTCTGCCTGTAACTGTCTGCATGTAACTTTGTGCGTGACTGCCTGTAACTGACTGTGTGTGTAACTGCCTGTAACTGTGTGTGTGTGGCTGTAACTATGTGTATGACTGTCTGCCTGTGACCGTGTGTGTGACTGTATATGTTACTGTCTGTGTGTAACTGCTTGTAACTGACTGTGTGTGTGTAACTCTCTACCTGTAACTGTGTGTATGACTGCCTGTGACTATATGTGTGACTGTCTGCATGTGACTGTCTGCTTGTGACTGTCTGCCTGTAACTGTGTGTGAGGGGGTGCAGTGATTTTGTAGAGGGGGGCAGGGGTTTTAAAAAGTTTACAAATTTGTTTACAAATATGTTGTTTTTTTTTGGAGAACGGGGGGGGCATAGAGGGGGTGCCAAACCCAGGACCTGCCCCGGGTGCCACATGCCCTAGGTACCCCCCTGAGTGCCGCTGCCTGCGTTCATGCTAACAAGATGGCCGCCACCTCGTGGTTGTCTATAGGAATTGCGGCCACCCAGACGAACAATTAGAACACTGCGGGGAGAAACATCCCAAGTTGTTAATAGGTGTTAACAAGCCCCAGGGTGGTCTCTGGTTCGTGCGGTTGTTCGGTAAACAACCACATAATAACAATTGCACGAACAGAGACTTTCACATTATTTTTTTCACATGGTCCATAGTCTGTGGGCAGGAGGCTGGCAAGCAGGGTCCTCCAGGAGCTCGTGGCAAACTCCTGAACAAAGGGGAGTTTGTCACAGAACGTATAAAACCAGGTAAGATCCTGACAAGAAGTCCCTCAAAACACATCTGTTCAGAAATGCTTATGGACTCCCGGAGTAACGTATCTATACTTGCCCAAGTCTGTCTCTCGCTCTCCTAAAGAGCCATACTCCACTCTCACCTCCAGCTCTGCTACTTTTCCACCTTGTATGGTGGCTGTCACCCTAGATGCCCTGTTGTGTTTTTGTACCCCACCTCCTCTAGACTGTAAGCTCGTTTGAGCAGGGTCCTCATCCACATATTGTTCCTGTGTCATTGTGTAATTGTCTTATTTAATGTAAGTTTCCCCCCTTTCATAATATTGTAAAGCGCTGCTGAATTAGTTGGCGTTATATAAATACCAATAATAATAATAATAATAATAATAATATTACACTGACTATTCACCCGGCTTCTTTGAGCTTCCGGCAAAGAAATCTGTAAAGCGACAGAGAGGGGTATTTTTCTAAACCCCTACATACTTATTAACCCTAAATAGGAAATTGTGTATTTGTATTCATTTTTGTATCACACAGTCATGTTACAATGCTGCCGACCATCCCATGTTTTCCCTATTAAGGGTTAAAAGCATAACTCTCTCTGCCTCATTAGAGATATCTTGGCTGAAGCAAGGAAGGTGAATTGTCAGTGGCGCTAGTGAGCAGGTAACTTTTTTTTTTTTTTATTGTATACATCTGAGGATGCCTAACTCCATAATTTACATCAGTCAGCTCAAAGAGATATAGCTCCCCCTGCTGGTCCCATGTTTCACATATTTCTACAAATGTCTTCATAACAAGGTAGGTTGTCTCACAATTCACCAAGACACTAGGTCGTAATGGTTACTGTGTCTCTTACAACAATCTGCAGCCGCACCCAGAAATTATCACTACTCTAATCAATTAATAGATAATTCTTGGAAGATTCACTTTAGTTACTAAACACAAAATGTTATTCAACAGAAAACCAAATTGTAAATGTTGGGCTAAAATTGGCGAATTTTTGCAAATTAGCTTTAGCAACAGGCATGCAGGGCCACAACAGCAGCTGCAGGCCTTTTCATAACATTTTAGCATTTTAAAGCGTGGCAGATTAAACAGCACTTTTTTTTTTTAAAGAAAACATACAAATATCTTGCTTTATAACATTAGTAAATTAGTTTAAACATGCTAAGCTAGACAAGCTTATAATTAGTTTGGTCTCGTTTAAGGTTAATTTGAATACATGGCATTGCTTTTCTGTGAGGGTCCAACATTTGTGCGTATGCTATATTTATAACTGCTTAGATTCTCGCTACATTAAAAAATCAAGGTGAGCCTGACAGGTGAGAAGAGTCAGAGGAGAGACGCAGAATGAAGGGTATACCATAGCATTAGGTTACCAATTTTGTGGGTCAGACTTAGCTGCAGGCAAAACAATGCAGTGAGTACGTAGGTGAGTTGTTTGAGATATGTAAACTGCTGACTGTGTTTGTTTAGTAAGTGAGTCAGTTCGCAGGTGAAGTATAGTCAGCAGGGCCCTCTGTTGCTGCCGTTCCATAGCCCCCATTTACCCTATGCCTCGCTTCAGCAGAGCATAGTCTCTGTCGCTGCTGGTGTGTGCCAGGTTTTGAGTGACCGATAAGGGGCCATGCGTTTCAGTGTCCCGAATCAAGGCTCTCCGTGTCTTGTTGGGCTCGATGCAGGGCTGCGGTTTGCTCCTGGTCGGTGCCCACCTCCGTGCTGCTGAGGGTTTCAGAGGCCTTTGCTGTTTGCGTTCCCTCCAAGTCGAGTCCTTCAGTGCGGGTTCTTGCCGCTGCTTGTTCCTAAGCTTGGGAGGGGCACTGTGTATGATCCGCAACCTAGGTAGAGCCTCTTCCTCTGATATCGTTGCTGGCTTTAGAGTGTTTAGGTTCTGCAGTGTTCTTCTGTTCGTCACCCTGCATGGATAAGGTGCCTGCCTGTTTCTCCGCCGCTTTCTCGCAGTTTTGGGTCTCTTTCGGGTGTGCTGATTTTCGCTGTGGGTCGGACAGTGAATGGCATGGTGGGGAGCTTAAGTTTGATGTCTGCTGGATTCCCTGTTGCAGTCTGCATTCAAGCTTCTGCCAGAAATGTATAAATATTTGTTCCAAGCTGGACACAGGGGCTTGTTGTTCCACCTGGCTGCTCAAGGGCCGCGTGGTCGCCTCCATCTTTGGTGAGTCTCTTGGCCCTCCGATGGGTTTCTCTGTGTATGCCATGGCTGGGAGGACTCCCAGTAGTGGACCGAGATCACCCCCACCGGTCCATAGGGGGGGTTGCGGGGTATTCGCGTGTGGCAATCAGCTCTTGGGCTGCTCCAGGCTGGGAACTCGGCCGCCGCTCCCCTCCATCGCGCTCCTGGCTGCATGCCTCCGCGGGTATAGCCTGCTGTCCATTCACGGGCCACATCACTGGTTCACCGTGTGGACTGAGTACTAGGTCGTCGCTTGGGGTCAGTGTGTGCCGTTTCATGAGGTTTGGAGGTGCCTTTCTAGCTTTTTTACACAGATTAGTCAGGAGCTTCAGTTAGGCATGTCTTCCCTCCATGGCAGTCAGGCCACGCCCCCCCAAATTAGCTTTTTTTAAACCTACATTTTGACACTTGGCTTTCAGTTCTCTACATTTTGGTAAATAGTGGATACAAAGCTTTCAGTTTTATGAAGCTTCGAGTCTTGATTTCAGAGTGACAATGAGGAACATATGCTAGCTATAAAAAAATCTTCTCCGTTCCATTATCAGTGTTTTGGGCTTCGGACACTAGAATAACACAGAACATTGGATTGAACTATCCCTAAAAAGAAATCGAACAAGAGGCTCTGGAGTGACAAAGGAAAACAATGGTGGGGGTGCTTTATTTAAAATGTTCTAACAATTTACTGATAACAAAATTCCAATCCAATCAACTGATATTTATTAAACGCCTGCCTGCAGGGGACAGCTGTGTCACCTCTCCCATACACACATTCCATGCATTCGAGGGGAGCTCAATCCATATTCATTTACTTATTTATTTACTTAGGACCATTTTCCATCTCCATCTCTTAAATAACCTGCAGCCTGCTTGAAGATCAGCATTAACTGAAACTCAAATGAAAAAATAAATTTGATATAAAAATGCTAAATACATATCTTTTCATGGCTGTGGATAAATCACCGCCTGCAGCTACCCGCTACGAACATTCATACAATATGTTTTTGATAGTTTTTCCCAGGAACATATTGTGTTTGCATTAAACTAATGTCATTCGGCCATGTAACACCCCTTACTACGAGAACAGTTAGATTGTGAATTATACCTAGAATAACTTTAATCTAGTCAGACCAAACTTTCAGATTGTAGTCACTAAAGCATTTACTGCAGTGACAGACCGATCTGCTGCAAACGGCTGAACTATAGCTTTCTTATGGGACATGTGGAACTTTGTGATGTGACAGAGCAAAACGTGTCTTGGGACATGATGGTAGACCGTGGTGAGGAGGTGCGGTGCCAGGCAGACTCCAGTTAAGAAGTCAAATCCTTCAAAAATGTTTGACTCCTTTCAATGAATTGGGGTGGGGAAACAAGGACACTCCTGCCACCATAACTACCACTGGGAATGTTAATTTCAATTTGAGATTGACGAGCTCTGAAAGGCTGAAACATTGCGGGATACTTTATTAGATGGCATAAAGGACGCAGGCTGAATTGGTGGTGTGCATAATAATCTAATAGTAGCCCTGTTTCTGATTAAATTCTTTGGGTCATAAAACTGCAAAACAGAAATGGCAAATTGACCAAGAATGGCAATGGCAATTCTCTGTTTTGGGATTTAGCTATGTACTGCTATGCAAGTGGCCCTTCTCTGCTGACCGTTTGGGACTTCCAGACATTTCTTCAGGATACAGTATTCCCATCATGTATCATCCCCTCTGTCCAATCCTTCCCCCAGACGGGTATCATCCCCTCTGTCCATTCCTTCCCCCAGACGGGTATCGTCCCCTCTGTGCAATCCTTCCCCCAGACATGTATCACCCCTCTGTCCAATCCTTCCGCCAGACAGGTATCATCCCCTGTGTCCATTCCTTCCACCAGACAGGTATTATCCCCTCTGTCCAATCATTCCCCCAGATGGGTATCATCCCCTCTGTCCAATCCTACCCCCAGACGGGTATTATTCCCTCTGTCCAATCCTTCTGCCAGACGGGTATCATCCCCTCTGTCCATTCCTTCCCCCAGACGGGTATCGTCCCCTCTGTCCAATCCTTCCGCCAGACAGGTATCCTTCCCTCTGTGCAATCCTTCCCCCAGACATGTATCACCCCTCTGTCCAATCCTTCCGCCAGACAGGTATCATCCCCTGTGTCCATTCCTTCCACCAGACAGGTATTATCCCCTCTGTCCAATCATTCCCCCAGATGGGTATCATCCCCTTTGTCCATTCCTTCCCCCAGACGGGTATCATCCCCTCTGTCCAATCCTTCCCCCAGACGGGTATTATCCCCTCTGTCCAATCCTTCCCCCAGAAGGGTATCATCCCCTCTGTCCAATCCTTGTCCCAGACCTGTAATCCAGTTCTTTGTATTGTCCCCTCTGACATCACCAGACACCATTTTTACAAAGACTTTTTACACACACAGTGTTTCAGATAATAACAATTACTGCTAACAAGCCGACAGATTCTGTCTCAATGACCTCCAAATAATGCCACTCACTGCTGTTTGCTAAGGTTGAAACACAGACACCAAAATAAGTAAAGAGATGCAAATATATGTAAAGTAAACTCTTTACTTTAAGCATTCAGGAATTTGCACAGAACAATCTCACTAGAATGTAAATAGAGGCAGAGTTCAGGGATGTTGTCAGAGGTAGGTTCTTTATAGTCCATATTTTTGATGTATAAAGTAATAAAAGTATATGTGAAGCATTATAGCACATGCAATATTAATACAAGGACACTCCTGCCACCATAACTACCATAACTACCATAACTACCATAACTCTCTTTAGAGACGGTTTAACCAGTGAGCTGCACTAAGATTTAGAGAAAGTATCCGCAGAGCCTAAAATGTTACAGGAAAATAAATAATGCACCCATAGCTGGTGGGGCTGTGCATCTTCGTCCAGCCGTGAGGATTGGCAACCTTTCTAAGTTCATGGAGACATTTATTGAGGCTTGACATATTCTATCTACAATTTTTACTGGGATCATGTTTAAAGGGACCCTCGAAACACCTAAAGCAGCGTGATGAATTGCTTTATCTTTGAAGAGTGCATCTTTTTTTTTTTATGTATAAAAAACTGCCACTTTTATTAATTAACCTAATTACACCCCCCTGGCTTTTCAAGCAGGCACTTGGTCCAGTTACTTCCTGGTTGTTTAGCTCATTGGAGATAAACTCAAGAGGCAGCAATTGCTCAGAGCACCTGCCTTGCAAAGACTTCTCATTGAGCTGCATTGGAAAGTCTGTGATTGGACAGTCACAGAAAGTCTCAGCGGGGTTAGAAGGGGAGGGCTTGCAATGGCAACAGACAAGAGATGTGCAGCTTTTATAAGCGGTTTTTAGATATGGCTCTAATGAAAAAATATAGTGATAAATGAAAGCATGTGTTTATTGACAATATATCTACTACACTGCATTTTTGTTTTAATTTGCGCAATGGATTGGCTGTATATTATGATCTAATATTAAAACAGTACAAATACAGGGAGATTAGAAAAACGGAATAATGCATTAATTTTCCCACAGAATGGAAAATAGCTGTTTGATAAATCTCACTGTCCTTCATAATGGTCCAATCTAGTTCCATCACAAAAAAAGAAGGTGAAGCTTAACACATGTAAGTGAGACTCTCTCTCAAGTGCTTTTATAGTGTTATGTATCTACTTATGTACACATTTATAATATTATTGCACAAATAAAATGTTCTCTGTTTTTCTAATTGTTGGCAATTTTTTGCAGACATTTATGCACAATAGCGATGTCCTTGCCCTAAGCGATCCCAGTCAGCCATCAATTTTTGGAAAAAATAAACAATAAAAGAAAACATTAAAAAACATAATTTAATAACGGCTCTTATAAAGAGTTATGGATCTTTTTTTTTTTTTTTTTTTTTTGGAAAACTTCTTCTTCTGTGCAGCATTAGTTACATAGTTACATTACTTCCATAAAGCATTCGCTGTCAGACTATTATTTTGGGGGCTTCCTTGTTGTGAACCACTAATTATGTCAATTTAAAACTGGAATTAGGAAAGGCCAGTTCGGGAGCATATTGAAGTGTTTATACTTGAAATATAGCAAACTTGGCACCAGGTGCAGGGCTGGGGCTTCTGCAGGGTGAATATGGTATTTGCCTGGATTGCTGGTGTAAGGGGAGGCTGTGTAGATCCACAGGCCTGGGGGTGGGGAACAGATCTCCCTGAACAAGCATTGCCCCTGCTATAGTGTCTCCCCAATGGCTGTGGATCATCTTCAGAGCTACTGAGATTGCATTGTAAATTAGAACCCAGTCGCGCCCTCATTGTGGCTGGACTGTGGTTGGCTATGTCAGGCCCTCCAATATTCCTGATTTTGGCAGAACAGTATTGTAGCGGAGCTACCTCTACCTCCGCCAAGGATCACTTCCTAGCTTGAACCAGTAAAAACTTCAGCGTTTCTGCCCCAGTCACCGTGGCTTGACAGGGGTCCCTCCTGGAGCCTCTCCGTCCTGGAACAGGATAGGGGACTAGCTTTATTCCCTCCTAGTGACTGGACGACACAGAGTCCTGGAAGATGTAGTCCTTACAAGGACTTTCCCCACTGAATCCTCCATGAGCTGGAAGGGTGCTGAGCAGTGATTAGCCCTTTCCCCTCCCAGTAACTAGAGGACACATAGTTCTGGGATTACAACTGGTTTAACCCCTT
Organism: Pelobates cultripes; assembly: GCA_933207985.1. Classification (NCBI taxonomy): domain Eukaryota; kingdom Metazoa; phylum Chordata; class Amphibia; order Anura; family Pelobatidae; genus Pelobates; species Pelobates cultripes. The sequence goes on from OW240921.1 coordinate 118,640,913, forward strand.
AAGGACCAAACTTCTGGAATAAAAGGGAATCATGACATGTCACACATGTCATGTGTCCTTAAGGGGTTAATGAGCCAAACTCTGCCTTTTATGCACAGACCCCAGCAGGGGTCTCTATTGTACGCAACACAAACTCATCACAGGAATCTCTGGGACTGGGAGATAATTGCGTTAAAGACCAGTAAGCTAATTATCTCCCAGGAATGGAGAGCCCAACACAAAATATAAAAACACACAAGTACCCAAAAACATAAAATAACCCTATATATTATACATGCCCAAATAGCCCTCATTTGAGCACCCGAGTTCTCCAAATAACACTCAGATCCATGCAGTGTAGGGAAAACACCACCGTGTTAAAGTTCTGACCGGCCGCACACAAGGTCCTATGCCTAAAATAGTTCCAGGGCGTGTCGTGCTTTCGCCGGTCAACTTTCTGGAGCTCCTGCAGCCGCAATACAGGGTGCTCCGCATGGATCTCAGGTAGCGTTTGTTCCCCTTAGTCTCAGGTACCTTCCCTCCAAAAAGCGCTCTCCTGGTTGATTTCAAAGTGGTTCAAAATCCTGGACCAAATTGTCCGGGAACCGCACTGTCACTTCATGCCGAAAACAGCTCCATAATATTCGCGGCTAAGTCCCACTGAGGTGATTGGGTTCCCACGAAGTCCTCATACCGAAATTAGTTCCATAGAGGCTGTGACTAAGTACCACTCAGGACCATTTGTGGGTTTGGTTCATGTGAACAGCCGCCAGGGAGCTAGCATTCGGTTCCATTCAAATGAAGGGAAAGTGCCAAACAAGTGGCACCCATGGAAAGCTGCTAATGGCGGCTGGGCAGGATAACTCTCAAACGGTGTCTTAGACCTGGACCATAGTTAATGGGCAGGAAGCCAGCTTCCACACTCTTCCAGGGGTCCGTGACTAACATACATGGGAGGAAGCGTTTGTCACAAGCATCAATATCAGGGTCCTGTCCTGCTGTTCCATGGAGGGGCTTTTGGAATTGGGAAATATTGAGGGGCTTTCTTGGGGGGGAATGAGACACATGGAGGGGATTGGTGGGATGGGACACGTGGAGGGACTTGATTGGAATGGAGAATGAGAAATGGAGAGGCTTTGGGAGAGGGAAGGAGACACATGGAGGGGCTGTGTGGGAGGAAGTGAGACACTTAGGAGGGAATGATACACATGAAGAGGTTTGGGGGAGAATGAGACACATGAAGGGGCTGGGGGAGGGAATGAGACACATGGATGGGCTGAGAGGAGGGAATAAGACACATGGAAGGGCTGGGGTAAAAATAAAACACAAGTTAGGGAGCCGGAGGAATTTGAGACACAAGGAAGGGCAAGAGGGAAATGCAACCCATGCAGGGGCTTTCTTGGGGAGGTAAATGACATATGGAGGGGCGTGGTGGAATGAGACAGATGGAGGGGCTTGGGGGGATGGGAAATGTGGAGGGGCTTGATTGGAGTGGGGAAGGAAACGCATGGTGGGGTTTACCTGGAGGGAGGGAATGAAACAGATGGAGGGTCTGGAAGGGAGGCAATGAGACACATTGGGGGAGTTTATGGGTGTATTTGGGGCCGGGGGCCAGCTGGATAGGTCAGTGTTAGCTTTAGATGATAGGACTGAGTTTATGGGTGTATTTGGGGCTGGGGGCCAGCTGGATAGGTCAGTGCTAGCTTTAGATGATAGGACAGAGTTTATGGGAGTATTTGGGGCCGGGGGCCAGCTGGATAGGTCAGTGTTAGCTTTAGATGATAGGACTGAGTTTATGGATGTATTTGGGGCCGGGGGCCAGCTGGCTAGGTCAGTGTTAGCTTTAGATGATAGGACAGAGTTTATGGGAGTATTTGGGGCCGGGGGCCAGCTGGATAGGTCAGTGTTAGCTTTAGCTGATAGGACAGAGTTTATAGGTGTATTTGGGACCGGGGGCCAGCTGGATAGGTCAGTGTTAGCTTTAGCTGATAGGATAGAGTTTCTGGGTGTATTTGGGGCCGGGGGCCAGCTGGATAGGTCAGTGTTAGCTTTAGATGATAGGACTGAGTTTATGGGTGTATTTGGGGCCGGGGGCCAGCTGGATAGGTCAGTGTTAGCTTTAGCTGATAGGACAGAGTTTATGGGTGTATTTGGGGCCTGGGGGCCAGCTGGATAGGTCAGTGTTAGCTTTAGATGATAGGACAGAGTTTATGGGTGTATTTGGGGCTGGGGGCCAGCTGGATAGGTCAGTGTTAGCTTTAGATGATAGGACAGAGTTTATGGGAGTATTTGGGGCCATGGGCCAGCTGGATAGGTCAGTGTTAGCTTTAGATGATAGGACTGAGTTTATGGATGTATTTGGGGCCGGGGGCCAGCTGGATAGGTCAGTGTTAGCTTTAGATGATAGGACTGAGCTTATGGATGTATTTGGGGCCGGGGGCCAGCTGGATAGGTCAGTGTTAGCGTTAGATGATAGGACAGAGTTTATAGGTGTATTTGGGGCCGGGGGCCAGCTGGATAGGTCAGTGTTAGCTTTAGCTGATAGGACAGAGTTTATGGGTGTATTTGGGGCCATGGGCCTGCTGGATAGGTCAGTGTTAGCTTTAGATGATAGGACAGAGTTTATGGGAGTATTTGGGGCCATGGGCCAGCTGGATAGGTCAGTGTTAGCTTTAGATGATAGGATTGAGTTTATGGATGTATTTGGGGCCGGGGGCCAGCTGGATAGGTCAGTGTTAGCTTTAGATGATAGGACTGAGTTTATGGGTGTATTTGGGGCCGGGGGCCAGCTGGATAGGTCAGTGTTAGCTTTAGCTGATAGGACTGAGTTTATGGGTGTATTTGGGGCCGGGGGCCAGCTGGATAGGTCAGTGTTAGCTTTAGCTGATAGGACAGAGTTTATGGGTGTATTTGGGGCCTGGGGGCCAGCTGGATAGGTCAGTGTTAGCTTTAGATGATAGGACAGAGTTTATGGGTGTATTTGGGGCTGGGGGCCAGCTGGATAGGTCAGTGTTAGCTTTAGATGATAGGACAGAGTTTATGGGAGTATTTGGGGCCATGGGCCAGCTGGATAGGTCAGTGTTAGCTTTAGATGATAGGACTGAGTTTATGGATGTATTTGGGGCCGGGGGCCAGCTGGATAGGTCAGTGTTAGCTTTAGATGATAGGACTGAGCTTATGGATGTATTTGGGGCCGGGGGCCAGCTGGATAGGTCAGTGTTAGCGTTAGATGATAGGACAGAGTTTATAGGTGTATTTGGGGCCGGGGGCCAGCTGGATAGGTCAGTGTTAGCTTTAGCTGATAGGACAGAGTTTATGGGTGTATTTGGGGCCATGGGCCTGCTGGATAGGTCAGTGTTAGCTTTAGATGATAGGACAGAGTTTATGGGAGTATTTGGGGCCATGGGCCAGCTGGATAGGTCAGTGTTAGCTTTAGATGATAGGATTGAGTTTATGGATGTATTTGGGGCCGGGGGCCAGCTGGATAGGTCAGTGTTAGCTTTAGATGATAGGACTGAGTTTATGGGTGTATTTGGGGCCGGGCCATTGTTAGCTTTAGATGTCAGGACTGATAGGGATATGAGTGGATTCTCTGTAAGCACAGTGCTCAGAGTTTTAAAAGTATTTTGGTGTGCACATTTCAAGCACATTAGTATTAATCTGTTTCCACTCCAATTGTCAAAATGTTGTTATTTTTTTTTATAAAATACTGTATATGCAACTTTCCTCCGCTCTAGTTTCTCATCCAGTTTACAGACGAGGGAGCAGCAGGGATTAAAAGGCTGTAGAACGAACAACCAGCAAAACGAAACATTTCTTACATTAATTAGAGGAAATATCAGCGCTCTATAAACAACAGCAATTAATAAAAACAAAGCGAAAAAAAACCCAATGATTACTGGTAAACTCTTCCTACACACTTGAGACAACCACACTAATTAAAATCCTAAAGAAATTGACCTTGCGCTGCCCTTAATGCAGGAATAATTAATTAAAGTGAAGATCAAGCCAATTTAATTATTTTACTCCCAACTTAAATAATGTTCTTTAGCTTAACCCTTTATTTACTCTAGGGCCATTCAGTATTAGCTAAAATACTAGTAAACAATGGACTTTTAAAACTGCAATCAGTCCAAACTGTGTGCAGTCAGTGAGCCACCCAACAGACAGCCCTGTAAGAAGAACGCAGCTTTAAGGTTACAAATAGCCATGCTGGACAAAGTCAGCCACGATGCCAGAATGGCTACTCTGGCCTTAAATTGAAAATTAACTGTGAATTCTCGTCTTAGTAAGTAACACAACAAATTAATCACATGATATTCTCAATCAATTCATTGAATTAAAAGTGATATTATGACTCAGGGACAAAATGAGAGTTTTCTATTGCTGGAGCCCAGAAAGGTCCACAGGGTAAAGATCTAATCTGTACATTTTACAAACCATAACATAGTCAGTAAATCAACAATGAACAATACAATCTGCTTTCTTTTGTTTTAATTATACAAATTATTCAGCACAAATTATACTCTAACAGTTTTATTTCTCAGTGACTGTTTGAACTGTGATACGAGTAATAGACTGATTCTTCCCACGTAACGAGACATGTTGGATAGTAAGCTCTTTGGGTTATGGTCCACAGATGCAGCACTTAGAACCTTAGACTAAGCTTATCTCCTCTTTGCACAAAGCGTGATCGAGGAAAGTGCCAACCCATATGGCATAGTGTTTACAATCAGTCTTCGCCATCCGGGGCACATCCTATAGAATGTATCACTCGTGCCCATTCCCGCAGATGGAACCTGGCAGTGCTATCAAAGCTCTGCAGTGCCATCCAAAAGCACATCAAAAGACACGAGGCGCCATGTACCATTAGGGACCTAGAGAACACGTGGGATGTTGGCTTGGAAGAGACATCATTCCCTCCATTCTGTTGTCCTGGCAAAGCAATGGGCTGGCAACAGATTAACCTCATGGGCATCTGAACCGATTTTCGCATTTTCTCCAGGGAACGAGCTTTGGAGGGATTTGCCGTGCTTTGAACTCATCGTCTGCAAATACTCAGGTTTAAACATGGAAAAGCTCATCAACATGTAAATAGCATTGATTTGTATAAAGCTTGGGGTCTGTGGATCCGAAGATCAGAAGCAAGAATTATATACAAGCAAACAGTCTGTCACACTTCGACTGCAGACCCCAAAAATATCTCAACTATTACAGCTTTTTTAACAGTATAACATAATATCATATAACCAGGCAATCTGCCACTCCCATAGATAATATACCGCACCACAGTCTGACACTCCCAAAAAGAATGAACTGCACCCCCAGACAGTCTAACCCTCCCATAGATAATATACTGCACCCCCAGACAGTCTGCCCCTCCTATAGATAATATACCGCACCCCCAGACAGTCTAACCCTCCTATAGATAATATACTGCACCCACAGACAGTCTGACCCTCCCATAGATAATATACTGCACACCCAGAAAGTCTGCCCCTCATATAGATAATATACTGCACCCCCAGACAGTCTGCCCCTCCTATAGATAATATACTGCACACCCAGAAAGTCTGCCCCTCCTATAGATAATATATTGCACCCCCAGTCTGACCCTCCTATAGATAATATACCGCACCCCCAGACAGTCTGCCCCTCCTATAGATAATATACTGCACCCCCAGACAGTCTGCCCCTCCTATAGATAATATACTGCACACCCAGAAAGTCTGCCCCTCCTATAGATAATATATTGCACCCCCAGTCTGACCCTCCTATAGATAATATACTGCACCCCCAGAAAGTCTGCCACTCCTATAGATAATATACTGCACCCCCAGACAGTCTGCCCTCCCATAGGTAATATACCGCACCCCCAGACAGTCTGCCCCTCCTATAGATAATATACTGCACCCCCAGTCTAACCCTCCCATAGATAATATACTGCACCCCCAGACAGTCTGCCCCTCCTATAGATAATATACTGCACACCCAGAAAGTCTGCCCCTCCTATAGATAATATACTGCACCCCCAGTCTGACCCTCCTATAGATAATATACTGCACACCCAGAAAGTCTGCCCCTCCTATAGATAATATACTGCACCCCCAGAAAGTCTGCCCCTCCTATAGAATATATACTGCACCGACAGACAGTCTGCCCTTCCTATAGATAATATACTGCACCCCCAGAAAGTCTGCCCCTCCTATAGATAATATACTGCACCCCCAGTCTGACCCTCCTATAGATAATATGCTACACCCCCAGACAGTCTGACCCTCCTATAGATAATATACCGCACCCCCAGAAGTCTGTCCCTCCTATAGATAATATACCGCACCAAAAGACAGTCTGTCCCTCCTATAGATGATATACTGCACCCACAGACAGTCTGCCCCTCCTATAGATAATATACCACACCCCCAGACAGTCTGTCCCTCCTATAGATAATATACTGCACCCACAGACAGTCTGCCCTCCTATAGATAATATACTGCACCCCCAGACAGTCTGACCCTCCTATAGATAATATACAGCACCCCCAGACAGTCTGTCCCTCCTATAGATAATATACCGCACCACAGTCTGACCCTCCTATAGATAATATACTGCACCCCCAGACAGTCTGACCCTCCTATAGATAATATACAGCACCCCCAGACAGTCTGTCCCTCCTATAGATAATATACCGCACCACAGTCTGACCCTCCTATAGATAATATACAGCACCCCCAGACAGTCTGTCCCTCCTATAGATAATATACCGCACCACAGTCTGACCCTCCTATAGATAATATACTGCACACCCAGACAGTCTGACCCTCCCATAGATAATATACTGCACGCCCAGACAGTCTGACCCTCCTATAGATAATATACAGCACCCACAGACAGTCTGCCCCTCCTATAGATAATATACAGCACCCCCAGACAGTCTGTCCCTCCTATAGATAATATACCGCACCACAGTCTGACCCTCCTATAGATAATATACTGCACCCCCAGACAGTCTGACCCTCCTATAGATAATATACTGCACCCCCAGACAGTCTGTTCCTCCTATAGATAATATACCGCACCACAGTCTGACCCTCCTATAGATAATATACCGCACCCCCAGACAGTCTGACCCACCTATAGATAATATACTGCACCCACAGACAGTCTTCCCCTCCTCCCATAGATAATATACTGCACCCCCAGACAGTCTGACCCTCCCATAGATAATATACTGCACCCCCAGACAGTCTGACCCTCCTATAGATAATATACTGCACCCCCAGACAGTCTGCCTCTCCTATAGATAATATACTGCACCCCCAGACAGTCTGCCTCTCCTATAGATAATATACTGCACCCCCAGACAGTCTGCCTCTCCTATAGATAATATACCGCACCACAGTCTGCCTCTCCTATAGATGATATACTGCACCCCCAGACAGTCTGTCCCTCCTATAGATAATATACTGCACCCCCACACAGTCTGTCCCTCCTATATATAATATAAGGCACCCCCAGACAGTCTGCCCCTCCTATAGATAATATACTGCACCCCCAGTCTGACCCTCCTATAGATAATATACTGCACCCCTAGACAGTCGGACCTTCCCATAGATAATATATTATACCTCCAGACAGTCTGCTTGGTGCTGTCACTGACTGTGAACAGGGCCGTCTCTAACGCGGGGCAAATGGGGCAGTTGCCCCAGGCCCAGTTACTCCTGGGAGACCCAAAGCAGCTGCCTCGTGGCCCCACCGCCCATAGTCTGCAAAGAGAGCCTGTCCCGAACAACCCAAGCCAGCACACTGGACCCCAGGGAAGGTAGGAAACTGGAAGGGGGCTTTAAAGTGTAAAGTTTGCATATGTGTGTGTCAGTATGTGTGTGTGTGTGTGTGTGTGTGTCTGTCAAAAAGGATGTGTGTGTGTCTGTGTGTCTGTCTGTCAGTATGTCTGTGTGTGTGTCTGTCAGTAGGTCTGTGTGTGTATCAGTATGTCTGTGTATGTGTGTGCATCAGTAGGTCTGTCTGTGTGTGTGTCAGTATGTCTGTCTGTGTGAGTATGTGTGCCAGTATGTCTGTGTGTCAGTGTGCCAGTATGTGTCTGTCAGTAGGTCTGTGTGTGTGTGTGTGTGCGCCAGTATGTCTGTGTGTGCCACTATGTCTGTCTGGGTGTGTGTCAGTAGGTTTGTGTGTGTCTGTGAATGTATGTCAGTATGTCTCAGTATGTGTTTGTGTGTGTGTCAGCATGTCTGTCAGTGTGTGTCTGTGTCCATATGTCAGTATGTATTTATCAGTATGTCTGTCAGTTTATGTGTCTGTGTAAGTATGTATGTCAGTTTGTCTGTCTCTATTTGTGTCTGTATATCTGTGTGTGTATCTGTGTGTCTGTATGTGTGTCAATGTGTAATGTGTATCTGTATGCTGTCTTTTGGTGTATCTGTGTGTGTGTCTGTGTATCTGCATGTGTGTCAATCTGTGTATATGTGTCTGTATATCTACATGTATATCTGTGTGTCTGCATGTGTTTCAGTGTGTATATATATATATATATATATGTATGTGTATATATGTGCATACATCTCAGCATTCACTCACTAACACTACATACAAATACACCCCTGCATTCAAACTCCAACACTACGTACAAACACACGTCTGTGTTAAACACCAAAATTATATGTAAACACACCCCTGCATTCAAAAACCAACACTACACATAAATACATGCTTGCAAGTACGCCAACACCACATACAAACATATCCCATACAAAAACCTGTTTACATTCAAACACACAAAAACAGCTTAGTGCTAAAAACAGACCTGCAAACATGGGTAAATGGTAGAGCCCCCGCTGTCAATGCATTTCTGGAGTTGCACGACAGATGGGGATCTACCTTTTAATCACCCGTGCGATAGGGAGGCCCCCAAAAAATTATTGCACTTCTCTACTTTAGGTCCGCCACTGCGTTGGGGTGGAGGACATGATTGCACGCCTGGGGAGGGGGGACAGGTCCCAGGGGGCCCCAAGCAAATGCTTTGCCCAGGGTCCAATCAATATTAAAGACAGCCCTGACCGTGAAGTGGGTAAATGAGGAGTATAAGAGATATGACATCATGCTAGCTCACTGGAATAAGCTGATATCGAGGTCATCTCTGATGGTCGGCATACATGGTAGAAGAAATGGAATGCAGTCTTAGCCCCAGTACAGTCATTATTAGAAGACTACAATCCCATAATTCAAAATTGTAATGTACTGGATGATGATATTGACCAGTGTCCTGGCTCTTGCATGCCCTTGGTTTACACCATATCCAAGTGGATGTTATCATCACAATAAATAAGATATAAAGAGATTTGACACATTCACTATTATTAAAAAACAAAAAAAGCTATAAAAATAGCTCCCTTTCATTTATACTCTATATGACAAACAACAATTAGTTATTTTTGGGGGCACCCCCCGTTCCCTCTTTCCCATCACTCTCCTTAATATACACTGCAATCACATCTCAGCTTGTATCTTATCTTTGTACCACTCTAAGTCGTCTGTTGTAGATATAGTTTACAATCCGGTACCTGGATACTGAATTCACAGGAGAGGTCTATTAGTTAATGTCATGTTTTGATTGCGCCTTGAATTGCGACGCTCTCTATATTACTCTTCCAATTAAGAGTCGTGTCACCGCGATGCGCGTTTCTTGGGTAATGTTTACATTATTCATTGGCATAATTAGTATAGAAATGCTGTCTGTGCACATTTTTGTAGGGTACACTAGTCATCTATAATGTTTCAACGTTGGTTAATTAATTTTTAAGTTTTGCTTTGAAAAATTGCATAATGAATATTTTATCAATATGTGTTTTCTCCTACTGATGTAGCATAAATTACTGTACTTTCTTCTGTATCAAACAAAACATATGTATTTTTTTTTTTTTTTACTAGAAATTGTAGACTTGAATGAAAGTATCATATGAATAATATATTAACTAGGGTTGAATGCATTATTCTAAATTATTTCTAAGAGGAGCATTTGCTTCCAAGGGTTTAGTGAGACAATTAGGGTTAATAATAGGTCAATAAGTGTAGACACTCACCTTCATACCCACATCAGTAGCTAGTACAGCTTATGAGATCTACATTGTCAATTAAACATTGTCAGAATAAACCTCTGAGAATTAATATTTGTGGACAGTGTTGAAAGGAACACTCTAGGCCAGGAACACAAACATGCATTTAGTTACACAGTTACATAGGCTGAAAAGAGCTATGTGTCCATCCAGTTCAGCCTTTGTTTTTTTGCTGTTGATCCAAAATTCAATTTTGCAACAATCTAGGAAACAAATTCCATCTTGACCCCAGAATGGCAGTCAGATTTATCCTGGGATAAAGTTGAAAAATTATAAAGTTGAAAAATTATATCATTGAAAATTCTGTTTTTGCAAGTATGCATCTATTTGCTGTTTAAACATCTGTAGAGACTCTAATAAAACCACTTCTTCAGGAAGAGAATTCCATATCCTGATTGTTCTTACGGTAAAAAAAAACCCTTTCCTTTGCCTTAGACGAAATCTTCTTTCTTCCAATCTAAACGCATGATCTCATGTCCTATATATAGCCTATTTGTGAATAGGTCTCCACACAATGGTTTGTATTGGTCCTGGATATATTTGTATATCGTTATCATATCCTCTCTGAGGCAACGTTTTTCTAAAAGAGGTTTAAATTTGTTAACCTTTCTTCATAGCTAAAATATTCCATTCTTCTTATTAATCTTGTAGCCCGCCTCTGCACTTTTTCTAGTGCCATAATATCCTTTTTTAGAACAGGTGCCCATAATTGCACAGCATATTCAAGATGTGGTCTTACCAGCGATTTATAAAGAGGCAAAATGATATTATCTTCTCATCCCGAGAATTAATGCTTTTTTTATGCATGACAATACTGTATTGACCTTAGCCACTGCTGATTGACATTGCACATTGTTGCATAGTTTGTTGTCTGTAACAATTCCCAAATTCTTCTTGTGTGTTGTTATCTATAATTTGCTTCAATTTAGGGTATAAGTTGCTTGTACATTCTTTATGCTGAAGTGCATAACTTTGCATTTTTCTACATTAAATTTCATCTGCCATTTGAATGTCCAGTCCCCCAGTCTATCTAAATCCCTCTGCAGCAACATATTCCTGGCCCTATAGTGTTAAAAACACCATTATTTATTTACTTTAGTCTGCTGCTGGTTCTGCCCCTGATCTGCCTGCTTGGCTGACATCAGATTGGTGCTTTGAACCAGTCACAATGCGTTTACATAGGAAAGCATTGCATTGGCTGAGCTTGTCAAGGAGGCAGATCAGGGGCAAAGCCAACACAAGCCACGCACAGCTCTGGCCAATTTGCATCTCCCCATAGGGATAAATTGAATCAGTGCATCTCTATGAGAAGAGCTCAGTGTCTGCATGCAGAGGGTGGAGACACTGAATGGCATGTGCAGCACTGCCCCAGGAATCACTTCTAGTAGCTATCTGAGGAGTGGCCAATGGAGTTATTACGAGGCTGTTATGTAAACACTGGGACGAAGGGACTGATTGGACTCACCAGAACAAATACAATAAGCTGTAGTTGTTCCTTTAACATCTCTCTGATATTATTTGTTCTTTTATTGGGCTACCCGTTCCATCAAGGGGTGGAATGGGACTCCTCAGAGATATTTAGCAATGGAGATCTATTTCCACCATAAGACTCAATATCTCCAGACTCCTTCAACATTAGTCAGAAATGACTTAAGTTAATTATTGGGGTTTATAATCTACATATTTACTAAATATTCAAAATGGCACTACTGACGCGCTCTTTTAATCACACCTTTATTTATACTTTGACAACCTCATTCATGTTTTCTTTCTATGATGCAATTTTAAACAACGTTTCCAAAAGAGAAATAATATTTTTATGTAGCCCGGCAGTTTTTCAACGTGCAGGCGGCCATCTTGTAATCACGTCACAACTTTTAACCCCTCATTGAAAGTTACTGACAAATTCAGTGTATAGTCCAGGTATGTGATATCAGCAGCCAATCAGCATTTGTGTTGAGCAGTTCCCAGCATTCCACAGTGTGGTTAAAACAATTGCTCATCAAACTCTTTGATTATCCGATCGGCTTATGAAAAGTTTGCAAAAAAGGTTTCCTGCACTTTTCATAAGAAATAGCTGAACAGACTTAAAAATAAGCAACAGGTATTTGCAAAGTGCTTTGTGAAGGTGTACAGACAATTTTTGATGACTGTGCAACTTGAAATAATGTATTTCGATTTCAGCATGATCCACATCCAATGAAGTATTTGGCTCAGTTCATATCTTAAGGCGTAAAACAAATTATATTCTCTGCGTCGCAGTAACTTTTTCACTGCAAAGAACATTTTTCAAGAATTGAAATCACAAGGATCAAAACCTGAAATAAAATACCTAGATGTGATTATATTTTAATTGAAGTAAAATCCAAGAACTATATGTTCGTTTTTTATAAGAAAAAAGGGACAAAACTATCTTGTGATATCAAGAACACAGGAGAATGTGAAGACCGACTCCCAAACGGCACAAAATCTTGCAAGTACGATCTAACGGCGAACGCTCTAAATGTTTAACCTCAAAGTGGCATTTGTTCTTTTAAATATTCTTTCAAACTCGATACTGTAATAGCATTTGCCAGTTCTGTAATCCCCTGTGTAATAGCAGCACTTGGTCTTTTAAACATAATTCCATCTTGGTTCCGAGTCTCCATTCTTTTATATCATTCATTGTTCCGCGTTCTATGGGTTTTCGCTCATTGTCCTGTACAGGCAGCTATGAAAGGGTTGAATATTTAAATCCAAGTTATTAAAATACTCGCCTGCGTATAAGTTGTTTTTTTTCTCTCCCGAGAAACTGAATTCATCCTATATTTTTTTTTCTTTTGTGGCATGTTCAGAGCCACAAAAGAAATATGAAAAATGTAATGATATATGCTAACTGCGTATAAAAGCTTTCAATTTCATCTTATTCTCTTGGTTCAATAGAGCCACCATAGTGCATTTGGAGCCTCAAAGCATTGTGGGAAAGCTGGGTTTTCACTTCATTTGCAGCAGGTTATCAGCTGCAGAGTGCATTTTTAATTATCTATTTGCGGTGGCCGCAGGGATTATGGAGTTGGCTGTTTGGGAACAGATACATATAAGTAAATAGTTCTGTTAAATCTCTTGCCGCTTCAGTGAGAAAACAGGAGTCTTAGCCTGCCGGGATGAGAAACCCATCGAAAAAAAAAAAGCAGGATGGTTTTCAATAAAATGTAATTCTAATAGGCAGCAGCTTGAAAAGTGGAAGGGAGATAAACAGCCCGACTGGTAGGGGAGGGAACGCATCTACAAAAATATATAATACGTGTTCCATCTCGAATAGCTCAAAACAAGGAATCCTTCAAACCTATTTAATGAGTTGGATGACTTCTCTAGGACGTCGTAAACATGTTTTGGGCTTAAAAACACCAAATTGCATAAAACCGCAAGGAATTGGTTTAAAAATATAGTAAGTCTGAAATATATATTCCAAGCACGACGGGTAAAACCAGTTTATCACGAGTCTGCTAGATAGCAACATTTTGGTCCAATAGGATGTTCGTCAACTAGCTGCCGATCTTTCCGAATTGATATTGACTTATAGATAAATGTTTAAGTGGATATAATGCGCCGGTGTGTTCAGAATACGCATTTCACGGTTAATCCTACTCCGTGTACACTCACGTTGTTTACAGAGCCGCGTCTAGCAGTTAGAGTGTTATTGATTTCTACGTTGTAACACATAAAAAAATCTGAGTGTGTTGTTTGTGCTTTTTTGCCCAATCGCAGGATAAATGTTACAAGTGAGAAAAATGAAGAGTGCAATAAAGATCATGGAGTTTATCAATGTAGTGTGAAGATTTGGCGTAAGGCTAGTGGATCCTTGTGGATAAGATTCTCACCTTCCTCCCAGCAAAACTATTCATTGCTACAAATCTGACATCGCTGCCATGATTGATTGGGGTTTATTCGCTAAACAGAGACTGCTGGTGCAATAACACTGGCCAAACGACAGAGTTTTTGATTCGTCCGAGTTCCGTTGGATTTGAACTTAAATCTGAATAAAAAAAGACTTAAAGAATTGATACAGAAAAATTCTTCGACTCAACTACAGCCACGGCTTGGCTGAATTAGCCTTACATTTTAGTGTTCACTACCATTTAGAGTTTGGTGAATAATAAAAAAAAATATAAAGATGTTATAAAAGAAATATTATACAATTTGTATTAAAATCATTTATCTCGCAAGTTTTACATGTCAGAACTGTATATTTTCACAGCTGTTTTTAAGATATAAATTTAAGACATTTTACGGCATGCTGGGGGTGTGTATGCCGTCTCCGTCTTGTTATGATGTGTTTTGTCAAATAAATTAAAATGATAAAGAAACACATTAATTTCAGCCTTTTACAATAAGATTGGATGGATTTCCCGTGCAAGGATTGGCTTTGTTATATTATACTCAGTACTATGGGAGTATCTGCCTTATCATGGATAGATTTATATGGCCATTAATGGTTTCAATCAATAGGTTATTAATGGTAGTTCTTAAGATATTGGGTGTTGTCTCATTAAGTAAAATTGTCTCTTTACCATTAATGTACACAGCTTCAGGGCCTGCGCCTCTCCTTCTCACTCTCCAATCGTGATGTTTGCATATTGAAAAGGCGACAGAATAGATGAATGTTGGGATATAAGTGACCTCTAAATATATTTGTAGTCTTTTCCTAGTTGTAAAGCTACAACAAACAGGACAAAATGGCAGAGAGGCTACCTTTTAATATTATTGATATTGAGTCAATGCCTTGCACAGCGACACCAGAGTCTCATTCTTACATTATTGTAGCTGTTTGAAGTATCTACATAACGAACACCCATACGAGGGATATTAAACATTAATAGTGTAAAAATAGCCATCCAATTGCCCTAAAGATTGTGCTAGTCACAGCGCTGGTGATTGTGATAATCAGAACACTGATGTAAGTGATATTAAACAGACCTCAGGTATAATAACATCCACACAATGGCACTGGTTGTTGTGTTAATCGTAGCGCAGGTGACTGCAATTATCAAGGCTCTGATGATTAAACTAACAATTTTTGGGAATTCAAAGTAAATTTGAAATTTAAGCCAAGGTAGTGTCACTGGATGCACAGCTGACTTCTAAAAGTGGAGATAATTTCTCCACTTTTAATTCTTTTCACTACGAACTGAAATTTGTCCAAATTTGGGCCGATCAGGTGATCATCTGAAATCCTGAACTCAGAGCAAAAATGTATCTGAATCCTGAACCAAAGAAATCGCTCAACGCTTATTTAATTTGTGATTCCGAATTCCAACTAACTGATTTTATTTACAGATCAAGTAAATACAGGTAAATATGATAAGATTTAAACATGATTCCATTGGTCCTTATAATACCGGTAAATATAATGAAATTTAAACATTATCCCATTGGTCCTTATAATAAAGGTAAATATGATAATATTTAAACATGATCCCATTGGTCCTTATAATGCATGTAAATATAATGAAATTTAAACATTATCCCATTGGTCCTTATAATACAGGTAAATATGCTAGGATTTAAACATGATTCCATTGGTCCTTATAATACCGGTAAATATGATACTATTTAAACATGATCCCATTGGTCCCTATAATACAGGAAAATATAATGAAATTTAAACATGATCCCATTGGTCCTTATAATACAGGTAAATATGATTAGATTTTCACATTATGGTAAATCCAGATAAACTAATCAGTTGATTGACATTCCCCCCAATAAATCCCGCACAGTCAGAATACGAGCCTTGGACTTTTTCCTGGCAAGTTTGAGAAGGAAGGTAACTTTAATTAGTGGGTCAGAATGAAGCAAAACAAGCCCTTGCGATTGCACACCACGTGTATTAATTAATAGGCAATAATTAGCAGCTTTCTCATTGCCTCTCTGGGATACAATTTGTGCTGATGTCGAAGGAGATAAGAGATTCTGCTGTAACTCAGAGAGCAATGGCGACTGATCGTTAAATCGCTGCATGTTCAGAGATAAAACTTGGATATCTTTTACAAGAAAGCAATTTCTCTTTTCTCCCGGAGAATATTGTTTTAAGGCTTAGTCTTTGTTGCTTGGCTAACTCTTGGTTCTGGTCACAGGGCAATGCTAAGCTCTAGATAATGCAGGTATAAGGACTGGAGATTTACTCTGAGCCACACAGGTCCCTGTACTAAAGCGCTGGAGCTTTGGCCTTGAGCTTCAATTAATAAGACCACAGCTGCTTTGAATGCTGACCTTGGAATATGTTGCTCCATTTAGGACCTCGCCATTCCTCATCCAGATAATGGTCGCTGCCGGCTTTGCATTGTCTGCATGACACGTTAGATTTAGTGGATCCCCTGCTCGGAGGCTAATTATAGGACCACCAATAATTACAGGATCATCTGGCGGAACTGCGAAAACAAACACAGAGCAAAAGAGTTTGCGTTACTACATAGAAATTCACATTAACCTTTATCTAAGATTTGTTTCAACATAAACATTCTCTGAATATCACAACGGGCAAGAACACGGAATCCTGGTGTTAGTCATAGTGCCTCTCTATTAACACTCAGTGCCTCTCTCTATTAACACTCAGTGTCTCTCTCTATTCACACCCAGTGTCTCTCTATTCACACCGAGTGCCTCTCTATTCACATCCAGTGCCTCTCTATTAACACTCAGTGCCTCTCTATTCACACCCAGTGCCTCTCTCTATTCACACCCAGCGCCTCTCTATTCACACCCAGTGCCTCTCTATTAACACTCAGTGCCTCTCTATTCACACCCAGCGCCTCTCTATTCACACCCAGTGTCTCTCTATTAACACTCAGTGCCTCTCTCTATTCACACCCAGCGCCTCTCTATTCACACCCAGTGTCTCTCTATTAACACTCAGTGCCTCTCTCTATTCACACCCAGCACCTCTCTATTCACACCCAGTGCCTCTCTATTAACACTCAGTGCCTCTCTATTCACACCCAGCGCCTCTCTATTAACACTCAGTGCCTCTCTCTATTCACACCCAGCCTCTATTCACAATCTTGAGTGCCTCTATTAACACTCAGTGCCTCTCTATTCACAACACCCAGCCTTGCCCATACTCCATGTCTCTATTGCTCAGTGCTCTCTCTCTATTCACACCCAGCGCCTTCTCTATTCACACCCAGTGCCTCTCTATTAACACTCAGTGCCTCTCTATTCACACCTAGTGTCTCTATCTACACCCAGTGTCTCTATTAACACTCAGTGCCTCTCTATTAACACTCCCCACAGTGCCTCTCTCTATTCACACACCTAGCTTCTCTATTCACACCTAGTGCCTCTCTATTAACACTCAGTGCCTCTATTCTACACCCAGCCTCTATTAACACTCAGTGCCTTCTATTCACACTCCAGCTTCTCGCCCACACACCCAGTGTCTCTATTCACACCCAGCGCCTCTCTATTCACACCCAGTGTCTCTCTATTAACACTCAGTGCCTCTCTCTATTCACACCCAGCACCTCTCTATTCACACCCAGTGCCTCTCTATTAACACTCAGTGCCTCTCTATTCACACCCAGCGCCTCTCTATTAACACTCAGTGCCTCTCTCTACACCCAGTGTCTCATTCATACACCTGTACCTCCCCTATTCCTGCCAATTCCCAGCTTGTTCACACCCAGTGTTCTCTATTCACACCAGGTACCCCATTCACATCCAGTGCCTGTCTATTCACACCCAGTACCTGCCACACTTCCAGTGCCTCTTTGTTATTCACACCCAGTACCTCTATTCACACCTAGGCGCCTCTATATTCCACACTCCAGTGCTCTCTATTTTACCCCAGTGCTTCTATCTTCACACCCAGTGTCTCTATTCACACCAGTGCCTCTCTGTCTGGCCACCTGTCTCTCTCTATTCACACCCAGTGTCTCTATTCACACCCAGCTTATTCACACCCAGTGTCTCTCTATTCACACCCAGCGCTTTTCTATTCATTCCCAGTTCCTCTCTATTCACACCCAGTGCCTCTCTATTCACACCCAGTGTCTCTCTATTCACACCCAGCGCTTCTCTATTCACACCCAGCGCTTCTATATTCACACCCAGTGCCTCTCTATTCACACCCAGCGCTTCACTATTCACACTCAGTGCCTCTCTATTCACACCCAGTGTCTCTCTATTCACACCCAGTGCCTCTCTATTCACACCCAGTGTCTCTCTATTCACACCCAGCGCTTCTCTATTCACACCCAGCGCTTCTCTATTCACACCCAGTGTCTCTCTATTCACACCCAGCGCTTCTCTATTCACACCCAGTGTCTCTCTATTCACACCCAGTGCCTCTCTATTCACACCCAGTTTCTCTCTATTCACACCCAGCGCTTCTCTATTCACACCCAGCGCTTCTATATTCACACCCAGTGCCTCTCTATTCACACCCAGTGTCTCTATTCACACCCAGTGCCTCTCTATCTTCACACCTGTGCTTCTTCTATTCACACCCAGCGCTTATTCACACCCAGCGCCTATATTCACAATTCCAGTGCCTTCTATTCACACCTAGCGCTTACTCATCTACACTCAGTGCCTCTCTATTCGGCTACAAATTCCAGTGCTCTCTTATTCATTCACACCCAGTGCCTCTCTATTCACACCCAGTGTCTCTCTATTCACACCCAGTACCTGTCTATTCACACCCAGCGCTTCTCTATTCACACCCAGTGCCTCTCTATTCACACCCAGTGTCTCTCTATTCACACTCAGTGCCTCTCTATTCACACCCAGTGTTCTCTATTCACACCCAGTGCCTCTCTATTCACACCCAGTGTCTCTCTATTCACACTCAGTGCCTCTCTATTCACACCCAGTGTCTCTCTATTCACACCCAGTGCCTCTCTATTCACACCCAGTATCTCTCTATTCACACCCAGTGTCTCTCTATTCACACCCAGCGCTTTTCTATTCATTCCCAGTTCCTCTCTATTCACACCCAGTGCCTCTCTATTCACACCCAGTGTCTCTCTATTCACACCCAGCGCTTCTCTATTCACACCCAGCGCTTCTATATTCACACCCAGTGCCTCTCTATTCACACCCAGCGCTTCACTATTCACACTCAGTGCCTCTCTATTCACACCCAGTGTCTCTCTATTCACACCCAGTGCCTCTCTATTCACACCCAGTGTCTCTCTATTCACACCCAGTACCTGTCTATTCACACCCAGCGCTTCTCTATTCACACCCAGTGCCTCTCTATTCACACCCAGTGTCTCTCTATTCACACCCAGTGCCTGTCTATTCACACCCAGTGTCTCTCTATTCACACCCAGTACCTCTCTATTCACACCCAGCGCTTCTCTATTCATTCCCAGTTCCTCTCTATTCACACCCAGTGTCTCTCTATTCACACCCAGTGCCTGTCTATTCACACCCAGTGTCTCTCTATTCACACCCAGCGCTTCACTATTCACACCCAGTGTCTCTCTATTCACACCCAGTGTCTCTCTATTCACACCCAGCGCTTCTCTATTCACACCCAGCGCTTCTATATTCACACCCAGTAACTCTCTATTCACACCCAGTGTCTCTCTATTCACACTCCGTGTCTGTCTATTCACACCCAGTGCCTGTCTATTCACACTCAGTGTCTGTCTATTCACACTCAGTGCCTGTCTATTCACACCCAGTGGCTGTCTATTCACACTCAGTGCCTGTCTATTCACACTCCATGTCTATCTATTCACACTCCGTGTCTGTCTATTCACACCCAGTGTCTGTCTATTCACACTCAGTGTCTGTCTATTCACACTCAGTGACTGTCTATTCACACTCAGTGTCTGTCTATTCACACTCAGTGTCTGTCTATTCACACTCAGTGACTGTCTACTGGCTGAATTGAAAATTTTTTGATACTTGTCTAAAAATGTAAATGGTCAAAAAGAATAGAACTCCAAAATTGGACAATTCTTTTGTGAAATAACTGGCTCAGACATTAAACGTGTGTAATCTTCTCAGAGCTAATTACACTCTTTGTCGCGGTAGAATGTTTTTAATGGGAGGTTATGTTGACAGAACTATTTTGGTGCATATCTCCAAAGTAGAGCAGTCGCCATGAAAATCCCGCTCCAGCTAATGGTTTCGCTTTTAGCAGTCTGTTGCAGAATGACTTTATAAAACAATTCTCTTTATACATAATTCCCGATATGTAGCCTTTTTCTCTAGGAGTTGTTAATTTATTTAAGACTTCTAACTCCACGTCAACCTGCCACAGGAGTTTTATTCCCATCTTATAGAACGCATATCTTGCCCAGCGCCCAGTGAACAAGGGGACGCACTGCAAGCCCAGGCATGGACTCAAGATAAACACACTCAGTAAAGACTACATGAGGCCAACTAGGATTTGGGGGTAATTGTCAAGATATATAATAGAATTTCACTGTGTCTAAACACAAAACCAGTTTTTATTCTTCTAAAATTCTGAGAAGATTGGCATAAAGGATGAAAAAATAAACACAGCCTCAATTCACTCCACCTCAGGAGACACATCTACACTTACAGCGATTCATAATGTGTAGCTATTGTCCTAATCATGTTCTGTAAATGCAGATAAGAAAATGAATATGAATTTAATCTCAGCGACATACATTCAGCGCCCAATGCTTTTACAGCCAGATGAAGTGCTGTCTGCTGTGAAGAGACATGAGAGCATGTCGAACCTTTCTTTAAATCCCATCTTCACCACTCGCTGAGCCTACTTACTCTTCTGGGGCCCTCAACGAAGTAATGTTTTACCAGACTTCGAGCTGGTGCTAATTATGATCGAGGAACTGAGTAATGAGCAATGCTGTGTCCTGTCTCTAGTAATCAAATATTACACAAGGAAAATGTAATAATACATTTAATTTCATAACAATTTGAGAATTAGTGGGAATTAAAGAAATCATTGCTTTTCAAAGTATAAAGACCAATAAACTATGTTTCTTTTATAGTTACACATGAAGCAAATAGGAGAGAAATTTAATTAACAGAACTACCGTATTTTAAAATTTTGCTGCAGCAGAAATACGGGGAGAATCGATGTGTTTATCACCTGATATATTTTTTACAACAGTTCAAAACAATATTCCAGACATATTTTTATTGTTTCCATCTAAGTAAACTATTTCTGAGTAAACTGTAATTAGCACATGGCAATATGTTTTCCTGAGGAGAGGTGACCTGATACTGATTGTAAGCTCTTGGGCCAAGATCCCACGATATAATGTGCCAATTTGCATCTAATTGTTAAACTAAGACCTAAATTTAATACTTTTTGGATACGCTTTCCAAATTATTTAATTTTTTGGATAAAGTATTTAAATGATTGAATATTTTGAAATAATATTGTGATATTTTTTATATATTTTTTCGTGTATGACATGTTTTTTGATACTTTCACATTCTGAAAAAAATATATATATTAACAGTTTATCCCAAAATATTAAAATCGAGGCCCAAGTTGAATTATACTATCACTCGCTGTTTCCGGCGTTAGAGGCTAATTTATTCCATAAAAGGAAATGATAAAACATTATAACAAAAACAGTGATGTCAGCAGCCAATTAGAAGACAGGATTTACTCAGTTGATTAGCCTATTGTAGCTCTTTGTGACGCGTGGACAATAAACGGTGCTTAAACAACTTGATGATAGAGACTGTCCAAGGTTCTCACAGCCTTGATAAGATAACATGTTGGTTGGATCTAAAATCCATCAGGAAAAGAGAGCATGCCAAATATGGCCACCCATTTTCCTCTTACCCGAGGATGTCTTTAGAGGGTCCTTGGGAAACGTTTGTTTTCAAAGACAATTTTGATTGCGCAAGTGCCGATATACATGTATATATGTATCCTGTGCACATATCGCTGGTGAGATAGCTCACTGAGCTAATGCATCATCAGTAGACTCTGTTCAACCCTTGGTTCGCAGTTTCGAATCCTGGCAGGGTTGACTCAGCCCTTCATCCTTCTGAGGTAGATAAAATGAGTACCATTAAATTGGGTACTAGTAACAACCGCTGGATGTTGGGCAAAGGTAACATCCCCAGGACGTACCTGAAAACCAAAGTAATTTCTTTGGTTAAATACTTTACTATTCTTATATTGCATTTGCTGGCTGTCAGTTTGTGTATCAGTATCAATGAGCGCGCTCCGCAGGCTGCCACGCCGCCTTCTGTTAGTCACACCCACAGGCAACCTGCATTAAGTAGTGCTAAAAGTGTGAGGTCAGCTATAATCAGTTTATAACTATATAATAGTGTACAGGAAATATCAGATAAAGAAAGGGCCACCAAGTTACACATAAATTGTGTGCCTGTGACAACATCTAATCTCTTTTTCTGAATTTCAAGGATGAAAAGTGGATTAAATCATAAAATCACGTTTTGACGTAAGAACAAAACTTATCTCACTGAAATGTTAGGTAATGACATTCTAAACTCTACATTAACGGGTTTTGTTCTGAGTAACGCAAAGCGTTATATTGCTAATTTAATGCACCTGAAAAGCATTGTATGTGCCCCTTGACATCTAAAGGGTTAAAGAAAATACCCGGAACTTTTTTAATACCTATTAAGAGATTACCGGGAACACAGATTGGATCGGACGGCTCTCCTGCTAAAAGAAATTTGTCGCAAACAACAGATGACTCGGAGCATTGTGCCTTTTCTATCTCAACTGATTAATATGGTTATAACAGTCTCTTGTTATCTTGAAATGTTAAGCTGTCTGTGAGATGGAAATATTAAAACAAAGTGATAAATTCTGAGAATACAATATGTTTTTTTTCATTTCTGTTTTATTTTACACCATGAAATGGGGAAATAAAAATGTAATCATTTCGTCTTTTCTTTGAACTAGAAGCATAATTAATATATTAGACAACCGCTGCAGTCAGACCCGACTCTTCATACAGATCACCAGTTTATATGATAAATATTATAGAAATATAACTTATTAAAATATTACCAGCAACGCACACATTTTACATACAAGCTAATGCAATGAATCAGTTTATTGAGGGGTGCTTGATAATAAAATATCTCTCTTTCTAACAAGTAATCCACTGTACTGATCGCCTGCATTTTCAAATGTTGTGAATCAGTCAGAACTAGAAAAGAATTCTGCATAAAGAGGAATTCTTGGGCAAAATGACGAATGCTATCTAAAAAAAACTCCCAACTTTTCCTAAATCAATGAACATGCTCCAGCAATCCATCAGCATTGTGACCTACAAAAGCTCCCGTACTCTGTGGGAAAATGAAGGGGGGAGTGATTTTTTTGTTATTTTGCAAAGATGAAGAAGAACAAAACAAAATTCTAGCAAGAACTGTGTTCCTCTGCAGTGTGATAAAGAATATAAGATGGGGTTTTTTTGCAATGAGAAAGACAGATGTTTCTAGGGGTAAAGGACAAGATTGAACTGGAGCATTTGTGGGCAAAGTAGTGCAATCACCATAGCAACTAACAGAATGTTTCTGCCACTTGCAACAAATGAGCACTTTGAATAATTAATTGATCCAATATTATCAATGTTTAAAAAAAAAAAAAAATGGCATCATCATTACGGAAGCCAATGGAAAGTTACTGCTGATGGCTATTGTAGAAAAAAAAAAAGTTTATTAAAAGCTTTTATAAGCGAGCAAGCAGCCGTTATATGGCTGGAGGAAAAAATGGTATTTCAATCAATACTCTCCTCCAAAGAGAAGGTTCCGGAGCATTTCTCTTCCATTAGGTTGTGAGGATCGCTGTAGAAGGAGCAACACGATAGATTTTTTAATGCAAAGTTTAACATTTTTCAGATAAGTACTTATTTTGGGCTTTCAAAGTACAATAGATTTATCCTGCTTTTTGCTCATGCATAGAAAGCATTTAAACATTTTGTTTTCTCAATCTG
The DNA here is from genome assembly GCA_933207985.1 of Pelobates cultripes. Lineage (NCBI taxonomy): Eukaryota > Metazoa > Chordata > Amphibia > Anura > Pelobatidae > Pelobates > Pelobates cultripes. The sequence goes on from OW240921.1 coordinate 118,664,938, forward strand.
TTTCACCTGAAAAAAAGGAAACTACAGTAGAAGATGTATGCGCCACTATTTGGATAGCATACTCACATCAGTCAAAGGGCATTGGGGGTTATATGTAAGGAGTAATTGTGGGGTATGTGCTAATGGTGGAGGAATCACCATGGAAACCAATGAAACCCTCTTGCTGATTAACCCAAATTTAGAATTTTCAATCATGTTGATTTGAAACGATAACCTCATATTGTGCGGAGAACCTGACACTGGAGATTCCTGTCGAGATCTTCCCGGGAAAAGCAATAATTACCCCATCATTGCCCTTCTAACGGAATGTGAGCTTGACTTCCTCAGTTCCTTTACCTGACATGTTTATTTGACTCGGGTGACATATTAATTTTTTCCCCTTACATTGTGACTCCGCTAACTGCCTGCAATAGAAACAGAAGCGTTCCACTGACACTTTTAATAGATACAATAAAACCATAGCATTGCGTTGTGATGTGAAATGATGTTTCTAATATTGCTTCCATATGGCCTGCAGATCACGGGAAGATGGGCCTGATTAGCAAAAATCGCAGAGGAAGCGGTAAAGTTAGAACAAGGCGTAGAGGTGACGAGGTACTAGAATTCTGTAATGCAATAAATAACTGATTTAAAAGAAAACCGCATGAAGCGAGCCTCAATATTCTGGGCTGAATGTAACAATGAATAAAACTTTCACTGGTAATGAGAGGAACTGAACGCCAATATAGGACATATAGAAATTAAGAGCAAATCATTCCTAATAATTTTTTTAATACATATTTACTTGTTTACCTAAGGATATTGCAGTGACTGAACGTCTTCCATCTTTTTTTTTTTTTTTTTTTTTACAGAAGATAACCCGAGTATTATTTGAATAATCACATGAAAAAATAACAGGTTTCTTTCTAAATTATTATTCTGTTTTCTATGTAAAGAAACAACATAAGTACCATAACCACTGCAGCATGCTAAAGTGGTTAGGGTATTTGGAGTGTTCCTTTAAGACGAAGTAAATACCTACAAGAAATCTGTTTACTGATTTTATTTACACACATCGAATGATTATAATGGCAAAACATAAATTCTTAGTGATGGGATATATTACCTGTATATAAATATATGTATGTATCTATCATATAACCCATTTAAACTTCAGCTTCCCCTGAGCTACACGGGGAAAGCGGATGGGGTTTTTCAGCCATCTAATAACTTGCAGTGTTCTCGGCAGGGCCATACTAGGAGCCCAGTGGGCCTGGTGCTGACAATTATTATGGGTCTAATTATCAAATCCACTGATATTGACAGAAAACACTAAAACAGTTATGCCTCCCAAGAGTCATGTATTTGGCGGAGTTGGTGCTGGAGGGAAACACAAGATATAGCTTTAAGAAAACATCTACCCTATGCTAATCTCTCACTTTCATCTTTCAAGTAAATTCATATCCCCTAACAGCAGTGTCCAGTGAAGCAGGATTTCGGTGGGTGGGCTAAAAGGGTGGGCCAATGATGCGAATCACGTAACCAAAACCGCCCAAAAGGGCAAAAATGCCCCAAAAAATCTGCCCAAAGGAATTAAGTCAGCCTGGCGTGAATGCACATTAGGCTGCCTGCCAATCATGCAGGATGACCAAGCAAGGGCATACTATGCAGACAGCACCCTGAGCTTGGCATTAATGCGTCTAATGATTCGCTCGCTCCATGCTTTCTAAGGACTGTCCCCCAGCACTCGCTTGGCCTCTCCTCTCCTAACCTTCTCACTAGCAGGTGGAAGCTCCTTGTGCACAGCGTTGGACAGAGAAAAGGAGTATGTAGTGTTGAAGAAAGACAACACAGAGTTAGAGAGACTGAAGCAGAAAGATTATTCGCATAGTGTGCAAAGTCAGCTTTACATTAATTTAATTGTCAGTCAGTCCACACCTGTTTTGTGTCCCTACATCCACATGTGAAGAATAGTAAATAAATACATATATATATATTTTTAGCAATGGTCCTATTCCATGGGCATGGGCTGCAGCTCCATCGGCCCCTATGTTAATCCAGCCCTGGTACTCGGCATAAAATATTCCTAATATTGATTTATAAAGCATAAAAAAGAACAAATCATGTCTCTGAATACATTTTTTGGAATTTTTCTGGAATGTTAAAACCCCCGATGGAAAAAACAAAAAGAGTGATACGTTTGAAAATATCAAGGAGTATTTTGGAGCAACTTTTCAAATACAATCCGAGACATTTAATAAAAAAGAATGTCAAAATGCGTAGCTGGGTAGAGCGGATAATATTTTGTGATTCAGAGAAATCCCATAGATAATTCTGAAATATCAAAACATAAAAATAATGAGAAGTCCGCCAAACGCAGCACAGGAGCTGTGGAAACACCACAGCATCAATAAAGGAAATTGTTTTATATTATAAACATGGTGAATTACACCTTTAAATCTATGGAGTCAGCTAGTTACTCTGCTATTATTAAGGTTATACATAAACCTAATAACGCTTACATTCTCCCCGAGGATTATAATTTGCATTCACGTATTAAAATACCCTGATCATCTGTTTTTCGAGAATTATGTGTTAAACGTCCCGGCCTTGCGCTTACAGGGAGAACGTTGACAGAACTGGGCTGCATATATTGTAAAATAACAGATACGCCTGCAGACAAGTTTCTCTTCCATTAAAGAGCGCAACGCAAACATAGCAATGCACCGAAGTAAATCCTGCATCGCACTAGTTATGTCAACTCCACCTGGCTACAAACTAATTCTAACAATGTGGAAGAAACAAATGATCTATTGGTCACATGACGAAGATGACTGCTCTCTGATTTGTAAGATTAGCTGGTTCGGATTGTGACAAGGTGTTATAGGGTGTTGTTGTTTGGTGTATGTTGTATAGTATTTGCCGTGTTGTCTAGATATGTTGCAATCTGGAAGCTGATAACCTTTAATGAACGATTTAAAAAAGGCTGAACTTAATGGACGCATGTCTATTTTCAGTCTATGTAACTAGAATTATTTTATTTAGTAAATCTTTATTTACACGTACATTGATACATCACGGTTATCAAACAGTGTATAGAATAATATCCCCCATATAACACACGTAATCAGGGCCGGTGCAAGGATTTTTGCCGCCCTAGGCAAAAGAAAGATTTGCCGCCCCCCCTCCGGAACATCGCAATGCCCCACCCATATGAACTAATGCCAGTGCTGCACACAGTGTGTGTTTACATTAACCCCTTAAGGACCAAACTTCTGGAATAAAAGGGAATCATGACATGTCACACATGTCATGTGTCCTTAAGGGGTTAAAAAGCCTGCAGGGACAAACTATAGACACCAGAACAACTTTATTAAGCTGCAGTGGTTCTGAGGACTATATTGTCCATTTAATGTGAGGTAAATTAGAGATTAGTGTCACTAATAATATACTAGATTGCCTACTTACAATCAGATGAGGATGGTGATGGGCTCTGGCTGCAGTCTGGCTCCACTGGTCTGGTGTAGAACAGGATCTCTGGAGGCTGTTTGCAACTGTGGTCACATAATTCAATGTTCTGGGAGAACGGGAAGCAGCTCCATTTTTGGGGGCCTCTTACATAGCTCAAGGTCTGGGCCCCAGGGCCTGACGGTGAGTATGCCCATAAAGCCCACCCATAAGGCCACCTACATGTTCCACACATGAACTCACAGGGAGTAGAGTGTGTATGGGATGTGTTATGTGTTATGTGTTACTGTAGAGGATCTAATGTGTGTGCTTACGGAATGTAGTGTATAGGGATACCAGTTTGTGTAGGTGATGCAGTGTTGTTTGTGTAAGGGATAGAAAGCAGTGAGTGTTTGTGTATAAGGGATGCATTGTGTGTTTCTTGTTGTGTGTTAGGGATGCATTGTGTGAATCTGTGTTTGTATGCATAAGGGATGCAAAGTATGTTTCTGTGTATGTAAGGGATGCAGTGTGTGTGTCTGTAAGGGGTGTGTTGAGTGTGTGTAAGAGATGCATTGTGTTTCTGTGTTTGTGTGTAAGAGAAACAGTGTGTGTTTGCATATGTGTGTAAGGGATGCATTGTGTGTGTTCTGTGTATATGTGCAAAGGATGCATTGTCTTTATGTGTAAGGGTTGCATTGTGTGTTTCTCTGTGTGTAAGGGAAGCATGTTGTGTTTCTGTGTGTATAGGGATGCACTGTGTGTGTGTGTGTGTGTGTGCGCGTGGTGTGAAAGAGCTCCCTGTCCCCCTGTCCTACAGAGCTCTCCCTTCCATTCCTTAGAGATCTCCCCTGCCCCTTAGTGGTCTCTCCTCTCCCCCCCACCTCCCTTAGTGGTCTCCTTTTCTCCCCGACTTTCCATTAGTGGTCTCTCCTCTCCCCCCACCCTCCCCTATCCTCCACCCCCCTCCCTTAGCGGTCTCTCCACTGCCCCCTCCCTCCTTTAGTGGTCTCTCCCTCCCCTACTTTCTCATCTCCCACCCCTCCTGTTCTCCTCTTCTTCTCCCCCCGTGTTTTCCTCTTATTCCCCCCCTCCGTGTGTTCTCTGCTTCTTCTCCCCCCTGTAATCTTGTCTTCTTCTCCCCTCCCCCCGTAATCTTCTCCCCTCCCGTCTTCTTCTCCCCGTGTCTTCTCTTCTTCTCCCCATCAATCATCTCCCCCCTCCTCCTCCATCAATCATCTCCCCCTCCTCCCATCAATCATCCCCATCAGTCATCTCCCCAATCCAATCATCTCCCCTCCACCATCGTCATCTCCTCCCTCCTCCCATCAAATCATCTCCCCTCCATCTCCCCATCATCATCATCTCCCCCTCCATCAAATCATCTCCCCTCCATCTCCCCATCATCATCTCCCCCCTCCTCCATCAATCCATCTCCCCCAATCATCTCCCCATCATCATCATCTCCCCCCTCCTCCCATCAATCATCTCCCCATCATCTCCCCCCATCATCATCATCTCCCCCCTCCTCCATCAATCATCCTCCCCCATCATCCCCCCTATCATCTAATCATCCTCTCTCCATCAATCCATCTCCCCCCAATATCTCCCCCCCATCATCTCCCCATCATCATCTCCCCATCGTCATCATCTCCCCATCATCATCATCTCCCCCCCTCCCAGCAGCTTCTCCTCACCTCCCCTGCCCTGCTGTAGCGTGGCCGAGCTCCTTTCGGGTCCGCGACCCGGCCGGAATGACAGGAAGTGCACACTGAGGGGCAGGGGAGGTGAGACACTGTGGCAGCCGCCTGAGCGCTCTCTATAGAGCGCTCAGGCGGCTGCAGAATTTAAAGGGCCGGCGATGGGGGCGCAGGGCGCCCCCTCCTATATGGCGCCCTAGGCGGCTGCCTAGTTCGCCTTATAGGAAGCGCCGGCCCTGCGTCACGTAATATATTCTACACTTTTTTATATGGATACTTGTAGAACTCAGTGTCAGTAACTGGATCAAAAGAGAATGAAATGTGTTCACTGAACTGATTGCTAATTTAACACAAATTACAATTACACTAATAATATTAGAGTCATGTTTGAGATCCAGGATATGCATGTTATTTATTAGGAGTGCAAAGGCGACCTTGCAGGTGGCTAATCCAGGGAATGAGCAGGATCAGGATGGACATTAGTCAGGCCTCAGAAGCTCACCTTCCTTTATATATAAAACCCTCAGCCCACACTTCCCAGCAGGTCACAAGTTTACTCATCTCTAAGTCTTTACCAATGTAAGATACACTGAATATTGTCAACAATACTATGTTTACCATGTTTCTCTCCTATGTGACCAGTGGTTTGTGCCTTATTGTACAAGTAATGTGTGGAATGAGAAAAATAAAGAATTAAAAAAAAATCAAATACTCTCTCTTGTTCTCTATCTATATTCAACATGCAGAATGCAGAGGACTCATTCACTAAACACCAAATTTAAAGCTCTCACAGAATTCAAGTGGCGTTCTTTTGGTCTAGGGGTAACTTGAGGCAATTCATTTATTTTCTGAAATAAGCCTAATTGCCCCAAGTGATTTTCTTTCTCCAAATTTCCCTTAATTTGCAGCTCATTGAATAACCCCATTTGTTTTTGAAGCCATACATATTTATTGTAAACGTATTGATTTCGTATTGATTCCCATATCTTCAGAATTGCAGTAAATTCTATGGTATATCCGGGAAAGCACAGTAAATAGATGTGCTAATGAGATTTCTATGAACAGGACATCGTTATACAATGTCTAAAACGACTTTTAAAATGTTAATTTAAAATAATTCTGCAAAGAGGTGTAATTATGCTGAATGTTTACGATAATATAATTAATGGATAGTCATTTAATGCCATAAAGAGATCATAAATATGCCTCACTTTTGTAACTATTGAAACAAAACCTCTAATTAACTAATTAGCCCAAAATGATGACAATAAACATTCAAATAGATGGACCACTATCTAATTCCGATGCTCCTATTAAATCATAAAATAGAATTATTTTCTCCGATCCGATGTCCAAGAAGGGATCTCCTGGTCAATGGCTGTCAGCGGGTGCCAAGCGGTAAGGCCCGTTTATGGTACTGCAGATTGAAATGGTAGCTGCGTGGCATTTGGGAGCAAGGAGCGGATTTCAATTTCCCATAGGTAAAACCCAGTCAGATTCATTGACTGCCGTGGATATGGTTTAGAAATTAAAGATCATTATGTGTCTGTGGCCAGGAAGGAGCAGGGCTTTCAGGTAAAGTGAGAAATGCAGGAATGAATTCTGACAGAGCTGAGCTCTAATACATAATTCATGTCATGGCAGAAGGAAGGGGTTACATTTTGAGCTGACTGAGAGCTCCCCTGAAATTTGCAATCATACACGGGGGAGGGGGGTGTCCTGCACCCTGTGATTAATGCACAGATTAAAAACTAGGTGGGATTTAAAGGGGCGGAGGTGCGTTTCCCCGAAGGTCCCCAAAGGCAAAAATGAATAATGGATTCCAATATATCTGTGTTATAAATGTATTTTTTTTCCAGGATAAACTCACTGGCAGGAACCCGTGGGACCCACTTATATGGTCATTTCCCTCCCCACAGGTCGCCAAGGTAGGTTTTATTTATTGCATTTAAAATGCTGAAGGGAGGAGGGAGAGGTTATAGTTTCATATTATTAACTCCATGATTCACACAGCTGTCTGCTAGCTTTATAAACTGGGAGATTATCAGCCATTAATCAATTAGCAGACATTTCCTGTCAGCACAGCCTTATTCATTAATGCTTTCAATGAGGAGAGGCAACTCCCATTGATCTCAGGCAGCATATCCCTGAGGATATGTACTGGACTGATTTGCTAAACAGGTAAAATTCCGAGATATGGAGGAACATTTTTTAATTTTGGTTATTTTGATAAATCCCCACAACCCCCAATTTACCAAATTAACCCTTGGTTTGTTTGATATGGAGTCCTCATGGTGGGAGTGGTACTGCAAGACTTTAAATTACACCTGATATTTGTTTATATCGGGGATGATAACCTGTCAACCCTTTGCGGGCCAGATAATACTGCCTTGTAATAATCCTCATAAATATTGTTTATTAATATTAGTGAATGCCTTCCTATATTGATCAGAGGACTCTAAGGAGTTATGAGACACCCCAGTGGGGGTACATTACACACATGATCCCTGATAAGGTTTGAACCCATGGTTCACCTGCAGTAATTGCTCTGCCCCTAGAGGGTGTTGTTCCTGATGGCAATGCAGTCTGTAAAACCCACAAGAGAATCACTGAGATCCCAGCACTAAGTGATATCGCTATATGTCGATGGACCTTTCACAGCAAATAAATAGTTAATATTAATACTAGCCAGACACCTCTAGAATTGAGAGCAACACACCCATCGGGGCCTCACAAGGGCCTACTAATTAGATAATAAGCTGGCGTAGCCAAAAAGCTCTCAAAGATTGAGTGACGAGTGTGTTAAACAGTTTTGAGTCTCTCTCTTTACATGATAAGGATATTTACTATTTTGAGAATTTAAAGGGGATTGCAAATTTAAGGCCAGAGTAGTTGAACTGACTACATAGCTCATTTATCCAATGTTTCTAGCTCAATTATTTTTACTGTTTGTATGTGTGTGTATGTGTATGTGTGTGTGTGTGTGCGTGTGTGTTCATTAACCCCAGAGATAGCTGACATGCCACCATTAACTGAGTGCCACCAGTGGGCTATTTATTAATTTAATCCTTTATTAGAATATCCTTTAATCAGATATTTTACACCATGCTCCTTGGTTGCTGCTATCTCAAAGTCCAGCTGAGTGTCTCTGAAGGGCGATTTTATTTTGAGAAGAAGGCGCAGTTTGTGTCTAGCTGTGATGATAGCTGGTAATTATAGACTGCGCGGCTGAAATATGTGCCCTGACGTCCGCAGGATACTCCGTGACTTTGTAGCTGTGGATTTAAAGATTTTATTTTGTAATCCCGCTGGTTAAAGACACAGGGCTTGGAGTGTATGAATCCGAATCCTCGGTTATTCCGTGTAAAGGGGAAATGTTTACATATTTAGCACAGGTCGCAGACTGACACACTTTGCTTGCTCTTCAAGGCGCAAGACAAACAGTGTCAATCTTTTTTCATTTTATATACTGCATTTAACAGTGCAAACAGAATCCGAGCCAGTGCCAGTGAGGACCGGAGCCCTCGAGAGCTGTACATTTTATTAGTAAAAGCTATAAGGAGCAGAAATGTTAAAACACAAATGGTAAAATATTTACCCCTGTGCATGACGCTGGGCCCTGCTAGAGGGACATTATGTATATTTTAAAAGGGTATTCTCCCTTACTTATATTGTACCCAACTAATACAATGAAAACACTATTGCTACATATAACAAATAGTTAAATAATCTCAGACAGACATGGCAGCACGCGTTCTGTAAAGGGACTGTACGCTTATATCCCATGTCAAACAGGTGACGGACGAAACGTTGGCATATTCAGATTGTGTCTGTATTTGCTATAAGCTGGTCATTATCTGAGTTCCTCTATACTTTTGTCATGGACACTATGGTCATTGTGGAGCTAAATACTATTGTTTTTCAATGTCGCCTGCATCTAGGGCCCTCACAAATTACCAGGGAGCCATGACGACACAATCTCAGGCCCCTCCCGTAAGAGGGTCATGAAGGAGACAGCCATCATTTTTACTATTATTGACTGATTGATTGATTTATTCTGCAGCTAGTGTCTCTGTGCTCTGGAGACCTCTCTATAGCGAGTCTGTTCCAGTAAGGACGCGCTCTGCAAGGCTTCGAATACTTTACTCTGACAGAGGTTAGAACTTTAGCAATTTCCATTTTCCTCCTTTATATCCGACATGTACTATTCCCCACGGTATCACAAACATACATCGCTCATCCTAAATTGACGAAGCAAGTCGCTATTTTTTTAGTTTGCATGTCACCGTCACCTCATTCTTCTCCTTCCTTACAAATCGTACACCTATTTCCACTCCTCTGCATTTATTAGCGCTAGCCGCCATTACTCATTTTGCCCGCCTGCTGCTCTGAGATACACATCTATCTTTCACTTACTTACTTTGTCTCTGATTTGCTGAGATCACAAATTCTTGCTATTTATTTATGATACATTGCTATCTCCCCGTTCTGACGCCGGTGAGAAAATACACAGCTATCTTTCATTCGCTATTTTTGTCATTAAAAAAGGTTTTTCTGTCAACTACAAAAGGCTGCAATTTTCTCGCTATCTGACCTACTAAAAAAGGAACCTTTTCATCACTGGAGCCAGGTTTATGGGCTCCTTCAGGTAGTGCAAGAAAGTCTGTATTTATCATTAAGGCGTAGGGACTATTCCGAGGCAGTCAGGAAACGCTCTCCATCAAATCACATCCAGCCTCCTAAGCACTCTGTTTTCAAGGAAAAGATGTGTTAATGTGAGTGTAAAACTAAAACAGGGACATTTGGCTGTTTCTCTATAACTTGCTATTCACAGAGGAGGCATTCTGTCAAGTGCAGGGTTGTTTCCATAAAGATTGGTTATTTACTGTAAACCATCCATGTGTGTGTCTGGTGGGTCAGTCTATGTCACTGTCAGTGCATTTTGGGTTAGCCTGTGTCACTGTCAGTGTCTGGTGGGTCAGTCTTTGTCACTGTCAGTGCATTTTGGATTAGCCTGTGTCACTGTCCGTGTATGGTGGGTCAGTCTATGTCATTGTCAGCATAGGCGTGCGCACGGGATGTGCCTGGGCACACCCTAATCCCCGCGGCACGCCTATGCATATTGAGACCGGCAGGGGAGATCTCAGGATCTCCCCTGTCGGCTCATGCAGAGCCAGCGCTATCCGAGCGCCGGCTCTGCTCTCAGCCTCCCTCCCTACCGACCCACATGCAGGGAGGGAGGCAGGAGAGGACCCGGGGAGCTATTGCCGGCAGCTCCGCCGGGTTCCGCTCGCGAGATATGAGCGTTGCCATGGCAACGCTCAAATCTCACGAGAGTGAAATCTAGCCCCACAGGGGCTAGAGTTCACTCTCCACTGGACCACCAGGGAAAGCAGCAGCACTATCCCCCCTCCCTACATAAGGTAAGAAGGGAGGGGGGATAGCAAGTAATGTACCCCCACCTCCACCCCCAAAATCACCTACACACATACAGCACATACACAGCACACACACACATACACAGCACCAACACACATACAGCACACACACACACACACATACACAGCACCCACACACAGCACCCACCCACACACAGCACCCACCCACACACAGCACCCACACACATACAGCACCCACAGACATACACAGCACCCACAGACATACACAGCACCCACACACATACACAGCACCCACACACATACACAGCACCAACACACATACACAGCACCAACACACATACACAGCACCAACACACATACAGCACCCTCACACATACAGCACCCACACACATACAGCACCCACACAAACACACACAGCACCCTTACACACAGCACCCTCACACACAGCACACATACAGCACCCTCACACACACACACACAGCACACTAAAAGTACCCTCACAAACACAAACAGGACCCTAACAAACACACACACACACACACACACAGCACACTACCAGTACTCTCACACACAAACAGCACCTTCACACACAGTACATTAACAGCACCCTCACAAGCGCGCACACACAAACACCCTCACCCACATAGCACACTACCAGCACCGTCACACACACATCACACTAACCGCACCCTCACACAGCACACACACACACACACACAGCAGTGTGTGTGTGTGTGTGTGTATATATATATATATAATATATATATACACACATATATATATACATACATACATATATATATATATATGCAGCGTGTGCTTGTGCTTTAGGGTGCACACCCTAATGCAATAGGCTGCAAACGTCTATGATTGTCAGTGCATGTTGGGTTAGCCTGTGTCACTGTCAGTGTATGGTGGGTCAGTCTATGTCACTGTCAGTGCATGTTGGGTAGCTTGTGTCACTGTCAGTGTATGGTGGGTCAGTCTGTGTCACTAATCTGCGTCTTGGGCCCTCACAAATTACCAGGGAGCCATGACGACACAATCTCAGGCCCCTCCCGTAAGATGGTCATGTAGGACACAGCCATCATTTTAACTATTGTTGACTGATTGACTGATTTATTCTGCAGCTAGTGTCTCTGTGCTCTGGAGACCTCTCTATAGCGAGTCAGTTCCAGTAAGGACGCGCTCTGCAAGGCTTTGAATACTTTACTATGACAGAGGTTAGAACTTTAGCAATTTCCACTTTTCCTCCTTTATAATCCGTCATGTACTATTACCCACGGTATCACAAACATACATCACTTATCCTAAATTGACAATGCAAGTCGCTATTTTTTTATTTTGCATGTCACCGTCAGCCTGTGTAACTGTCAGTGCATGGTGGGTTAGCCTTTGTCACTGTCTGTGTATGGTGGGTCAGTCTGGGTCACTGGTTTGAGTCTTGTAAGTCAGTGTGTGTCACTGTCAGTGTATGGTGGGTCAGTCTGTGTCGCTATCAGTGTTTGGTGGGTTAGCCTGTGTCACTGTCTGTGTATGGTGTGTCAGACTGCGTCACTGATCTGAGTCTTGTAAGTCAGTGTGTGTCACTGTTTGTGTATGGTGGGTTAGTCTGTGTAGGCATCCGTGTCTGGTGGGTTATTTTGTGTAACTGTCAGTGTATGGTGGGTCAGTCTGTGTCACTGATCTGAGTCTTGTAAGTCAGTGTGTGACACTGTTTGTGTATGGTGGGTCAGTCTGTGTCGGTATCCGTGTCTGGTGGGTCAGTATGTGTCACTGTATGGTGGGTCAGTCTGTGTCGGCATCCGTGTCTGGTGGGTCAGTATGTGTCATTGTATGGCGGGTCAGTCTGTGTCGGCATCCGTGTGTGGTGGGTCAGTATGTGTCACTGTATGGCGGGTCAGTCTGTGTCGGCATCCGTGTCTGGTGGGTTATTTTGTGTAACTGTCAGTGTATGGTGGGTGTCTGTGTCTCAATGTCTGCTGGGTTAGACTGGGTCACTATCAGTATATGGTGGGTCAATATATTCTGCTATCAGTGTACGGTAGATTAGTCTGTGTTGCTATCAGTTTCTGGTGGGTTATTTTGTGTAACTGTCAGTGAATGGAGAGTATGTCTGTGTCTCAGTGTCTGGTGGGACAGTCTGTGTTGCTATCAGTGTTTGGTGGGACAGTCTGTGTTGCTATCAGTGTCTGGTGGGTCGGTCTGTGTTGCTATCAGTGTCTGGTGGGACAGTCAGTGTTGCTATCAGTGTCTGGTGGGTCGGTCTGTGTTGCTATCAGTGTTTGGTGGGACAGTCTGTGTTGCTATCAGTGTCTGGTGGGACAGTCTGTGTTGCTATCAGTGTCTGGTGGGTCGGTCTGTGTTGCTATCAGTGTTTGGTGGGACAGTCTGTGTTGTTATCAGTGTCTGGTGGGACAGTCAGTGTTGCTATCAGTGTCTGGTGGGTCGGTCTGTGTTGCTATCAGTGTTTGGTGGGACAGTCTGTGTTGCTATCAGTGTCTGGTGGGACAGTCAGTGTTGCTATCAGTGTCTGGTGGGACAGTCTGTGTTGCTATCAGTGTCTGGTGGGTCGGTCTGTGTTGCTATCAGTGTCTGGTGGGACAGTCTGTGTTGCTATCAGTGTCTGGTGGGACAGTCTGTGTTGCTATCAGTGTCTGGTGGGACAGTCTGTGTTGCTATCAGTGTCTGGTGGGACAGTCTGTGTTGCTATCAGTGTCTGGTGGGTCGGTCTGTGTTGCTATCAGTGTCTGGTGGGTCGGTCTGTGTTGCTATCAGTGTCTGGTGGGACAGTCTGTGTTGCTATCAGTGTTTGGTGGGACAGTCTGTGTTGCTATCAGTGTCTGGTGGGACAGTCTGTGTTGCTATCAGTGTCTGGTGGGTCGGTCTGTGTTGCTATCAGTGTTTGGTGGGACAGTCTGTGTTGCTATCAGTGTCTGGTGGGACAGTCTGTGTTGCTATCAGTGTCTGGTGGGTCGGTCTGTGTTGCTATCAGTGTCTGGTGGGACAGTCTGTGTTGCTATCAGTGTCTGGTGGGACAGTCTGTGTTGCTATCAGTGTCTGGTGGGACAGTCTGTGTTGCTATCAGTGTCTGGTGGGTCGGTCTGTGTTGCTATCAGTGTTTGGTGGGACAGTCTGTGTTGCTATCAGTGTCTGGTGGGACAGTCAGTGTTGCTATCAGTGTCTGGTGGGACAGTCTGTGTTGCTATCAGTGTCTGGTGGGTCGGTCTGTGTTGCTATCAGTGTCTGGTGGGACAGTCTGTGTTGCTATCAGTGTCTGGTGGGACAGTCTGTGTTGCTATCAGTGTCTGGTGGGACAGTCTGTGTTGCTATCAGTGTCTGGTGGGACAGTCTGTGTTGCTATCAGTGTCTGGTGGGTCGGTCTGTGTTGCTATCAGTGTCTGGTGGGTCGGTCTGTGTTGCTATCAGTGTCTGGTGGGTCGGTCTGTGTTGCTATCAGTGTCTGGTGGGTCGGTCTGTGTTGCTATCAGTGTCTGGTGGGACAGTCTGTGTTGCTATCAGTGTCTGGTGGGACAGTCTGTGTTGCTATCAGTGTCTGGTGGGACAGTCTGTGTTGCTATCAGTGTCTGGTGGGACAGTCTGTGTTGCTATCAGTGTCTGGTGGGTCGGTCTGTGTTGCTATCAGTGTTTGGTGGGACAGTCTGTGTTGCTATCAGTGTTTGGTGGGCTAGTCTGTTTCGCAGTGTCAAAACAATGAAAATTGTAAAAATTATGAAATGCACTTGTCTACAGCTTACTGTTTCATGATTGAAACCTCTAGGAGTGTAATAAGTTACATATTTAAATCATAAAATATTTCAATATATTTTGATGCTCTGTCTGGGGGGTGGACAGGTAAAAGCAGTTACAGTGGGATGAAAGTGACTATGAAAAAGGCTAAATATCCAAAAAAAAAAAAAAAAGGCTCGGGTCTCTCATGTAAGTTCCAGTTGGAGGAGGTTACGGCTCCTGTTAGTGCTATGAGTAAGGAGTGATTGCAACGTTTCCATGATAGCGGAAAAATAATAATAATAATAATTGAACTATAGCAAATACTGGTAAACCACAAAATAAAATAAAGTAAAAAAAATAGAATAGTTACTAGTTATTTGTTTTATGTAATAGTATACTTTATTACTCATAGAGTAAGTGTTAATACATGTAATCAGCTGATGACCTCCAGCTTGTAAGCTGTTTGAGCCAGGTCCTTATCTACCTATCGTTCCTGTAACATTTTGTAATTCTCTCATTTATTGTTAAATTTCTCGCTTTATAAAATATTGTAAAGACTGGTTAAGTCTCTCTCCTATGATTTGCATGGTTTGTCATAAAGAGATATTTATTTGCTTTTCATGCGAACACAGCTCTTCGAAGGTGGCTTACAGCCAGTTATGCGTATCCTTCCAGGCCAATAGATCATCAAGCAATAACATTAATAAGCGGCTGTCAAAGCAGATGTCTTTTATGTGGATTAATTACGAAAACAACAAAATAAATGAAGTAATTGTTAGTCTAGATTAATAAAATTGAGTGCTATGTAAATAGATTAAATACATTATCAAACGGTGCAAACGTGCTAAAGTCACGGCCTGCAGCATTAGTCTTTTAGTAAAGGATTTGGCCCACTTACACCAAGCAGTGCTTCTGCATAAATCCCTTTTTATTGAAATCAATAGAAGTGATTTGACTCGGCAGAGAGGCTGGGGCCCTGTGTTGTTGCCGGCTGCTCAGTTTTGTAGTAAAAGACATGCGTTCCAGTATATTTTAAGATCACCAATAAAAATAATGATGGATCAACTAAAATAGCTTCTGTCTTTACACAGGCCGTATGTCTTTACAACTGCTGATTGGAAAGTGTTCGCCGTGAACTTGTGCCCTCTCTGCAAATATCGTTACCTTCCAACCAGGCTGAAACAAGTTCAGCTCTGCAGATAAAACCGGCTGACAACATGCCGCAAGGTCAGGAGTTGCAAGACGAAAACAGATTTAACTTATTTTAAAGAATCTCTACCAATTAAACAAATAATAATAAATCTGAGTCTATAAAAAACAAACATTATTTGTGCTTTTTTCATGGATTTAAACAACACGTGTGATGAAGGCATCATTGGGTGAGTACCATTTCACCTTTACATTGTGACAACTGAACTGCTAGCAGACACATAGCTTTAATAATATTCCTATCCGTGTCCTTCCCTTGCAGACATTACTACAACACCACTGGCATAGCAGGAATGGGCTACAAGCACAACACCACTGGCATAGCAGGAATGGGCTACAAGCACGACACCACTGGCATAGCAGTAATGGGCCACAAGCATGACACCACTGGCATAGTACTAATGAGCTACAAGCATGACACCACTGGTCTAGCAGTAATGGGCTACAGGCATGGTACCACTGGCATAGCAGTAATGAGCAACAAGCAGGACACCACTGGCATAGCAGTAATGAGCTACAAGCATGACACCACTGGCATAACAGTAATGGGCTACAAGCATGACACCACTGGCATAGCAGTAATGGGCTATACACATGACGCCACTGCCTTGTACTGTGGGACAACCACACATCCACTGTGCCAGTCATCTTGGAGGAGAAGATGATGGTCAGATAAGTATATTTCAATATTATTTATTTATTCATGAAATACCTAATAAATTGCTCTATATATAATATAATTTACAGGTATGTCTGCCAAAAGGTTTGTGGAACAGGTTTTTCAGAGGTTTTCCATAGAGGGAGCATAACATTTATGAGTGGAGATTCAGCTACGCAATTTACAGATAAGTTAAAAATCTAGTGTGTGAAATAGATAAGGATTTCAAACATCTAGACTGTCTAAATAAATACCCCCAAAAATAAATAAAAGATACATTCTACGTAAATTCAAACCAAGATTGTTGTGAAAAACTTGCTTTTATCAAGTTGTGTGGTCGTATTAGGAACAGGGCTATAGGTCTATGAAGCCATTAGTTATGTTAATTTGTTACAATGTGTCTACGTTACTCTTGTACTTATTATAATGTGTATTTGTCCTCAATTAAAAATTTAAAAAAAAAAACTATAAAAAAATGACAAAAGTTACAAAAGGAGGCAATTGAAGTGCTGTTTTCCGGCAGGCAGGGATGTCTGACGTAATAGATTAGATCTGAACATGCAGCCAAGTAAACAGATGTAGGCGGTAAGGCCCATTGCCTCTTCAGAAGGTCCTTGAGCTGCACTGGGAGTAAGTGGAACTGTCTTAGACAGCGCCACAAATCCTCCGAAAAAGGAACTGAGACTGTGCTCCTTGACAAAGTCTGTGAATATTTATATCACCTCATAAAAACGCAAGTGTGAAATTCGTATGACTAATGACCGGCAAAATCATTCCTTCTAATACCTTCACATACTATAATCCATTCATTTTCCTTTTTCTATTTAATAGAAGGAAAAAATAAAACTTATGGGGTTTGGAAGCCAAACACAGATGCATCAGTGAGAGATGACATGTAATATAGTCTGAATCCATATTTTACTAGTGTTTTAGCGGCTTTCTGAATTATCTGCTCATTATTCATTTACAGTGCCTTGCAAAAGTATTCACCCCCTTGACTTTTTACCTATTTTGTTATATTACTGCCTTAAGTTCAATGTTTTATTAATCTGAATTTTATGTGATGGATCAGAACACAATAGTCTAAGTTGGTGAAGTGAAATGAGAAAAATATATACAGAAAACTATTTTTTACAAATAGAAAACAGAAAATTGGCATGTGTGTATGTTATGAAGCCCATAAAAGCTCTGGTGCAACCAATTACCTTCAGAAGTCACATAATTAGTGGAATGATGTTCACCTGTGTGCAATCTAAGTGTCACATGATCTGTCATTACATATACACACCTTTATTGAAAGGCCCCAGAGGCTGCAACACCTAAGCAAGAGGCACCACTAACCAAACACTGCCATGAAGACCAAGGAACTCTCCAAACAAGTAAGGGACAATGTTGTTGAGAAGTACAAGTCAGGGTTAGGTTATAAAAAAAATATCCAAATCTTTGATGATCCCCAGGAGCACCATCAAATCTATCATAACCAAATGGAAAGAACATGGCACAACAGCAAACCTGCCGCCCACCAAAGCACACGGACTGGGCAAGGAGGGCATTAATCAGAGAGGCAGCACAGAGACCTAAGGTAACCCTGGAGGAGCTGCAGAGTTCCACAGCAGAGACTGGAGTATCTGTACATAGGACGACAATAAGCTGTACGCTCCATAGAGTTGGGTTTTATGGCAGAGTGGCCATAAAAAAGCCATTACTTTCAGCAAAAAACAAAATGGCACGTTTTGAGTTTGCGAAAAGGCATGTGTGAGACTCCCAAAATGTATGGAGGAAGGTGCACTGGTCTGATGAGACTAAAATTGAACTTTTCGTCCATCAAAGAAAACGCTATGTCTGGCGCAAACCCAACACATCACATCACCCAAAGAACACCACCCCCACAGTGAAACATGGTGGTGGCAGCATCATGATGTGGGGATGTTTTTCAGCAGCCGGCACTGGGAAACTGGTCAGAGTTGAGGGAAAGATGGATGGTGCTAAATACAGGGATATTCTTGAGCCAAACCTGTACCACCCTGTGCGTGATTTGAGTCTAGGACGGAGGACACCAAACACACTTAAGCAACACTTAACTGGTTTAAGGGAAAACACGTAAATGTGTTGGAATGGCCTAGTCAAAGCCCAGACCTCAATCCAATAGAAAATCTGTGGTCAGACTTAAAGATTGCTGTTCACAAGCGCAAACCATCCAACTTGAAGGAACTGGAGCAGTTTTGCAAGGAGGAATGGGCAAAGATCCCAGTGGTAAGATGTGGCAAGCTCATAGAGACTTATCCAAAGCGACTTGAGCTGTGATTGCCGCAAAAGGTGGCTCTACAAAGGAAAGGGATACTCCAAGCACCATAACCACTGCAGTGTGCAGTAGTGGTTATGGTGCCAGGAGTACCCTGGAACTACCCATTGTAAGTAGTCAAATTGTTTTAGAAGGGTTTTACTTGTAACGTGGGGTCTGTTGGGCACCACACCCCAGCCCCACTACCACTATCTGAGTGAGAACTGTGCCCATAACCACTGCACAAACCAAATCTCTCCTCTGGTATTTGCTGGACAAAATGGCTCTTTTTCTGATATATTGGCCTGCACTTTACGGTTATACTTTTCTGTGAATTTCTAATAGCAGGAAAACATTTTGGACACAATTGTGTCCATTGTGAATGCATTTGGTTTCCACAACTCTACCAGAATTACAAGCAAGTCAGTGATATTTAAAGGGTACTAGATATCTGGAATAGCTTTCCAGTGGAAGCAGTAAGGACAGGCAGTGCTATAGAAAGGGTAGTGGATACATGTAATAGCCTTCCAGTGGAAGCAGTAACAGTGATATAGAAAGGGTGGTAGATACCTGGAATAGCCTTCCAGTGGGAGCAGTAACAGTGATATAGAAAGGGTAGTAGATACCTGGAATAACCTTCCAGTGGGAGCAGTAACAGTGATATAGAAAGGGTAGTAGATACCTGGAATAGCCTTCCAGTGGGAGCAGTAACAGTGATATAGAAAGGGTAGTAGATACCTGGAATAGCCTTCCAGTGGGAGCAGTAACAGTGATATAGAAAGGGTAGTAGATACCTGGAATAGCCTCCCAGTGGGAGCAGTAACAGTGATATAGAAAGGGTAGTAGATACCTGGAATAGCCTCCCAGTGGGAGCAGTAACAGTGATATAGAAAGGGTAGTAGATATCTGTAATAGCTTTCCAGTGGGAGCAGTAAAGGCTTATAGTGATATAGAAAGAGCAGTAGGTACACATAACGCATTTCTAGTGGAATAGTCATAGTGAACACATTAATGGAATTAAGAAAGCTCTGGATGTGTACAACCTATCCTAAAGAACAAAACATTAAAATTAATCTGAGGTTTCAAAGCGAGTCATTGAGGTAACGGGATTGATTCGTCCACTGATTTCACATTAAATAAATAAAGCTCGTGTCTGCATAATGTAGACACACGTACGTTTAACTGTGACAGCAGGCAGTATGGGAGAAGACAAAAAAATGTAAAAAAACAAGAAACAACCTTTTCTTTGTAATTAATAGCAGCAGCTTAATCAAATTGTGAATCATTAATAAATCGTACAAATGAAACTCATTTTAGCATGTCAACTGTTCGAACAGAAAAATATGCAGCGATGTGTGATTTAACCCTTAAGGACTCTGTGCTATCCAGTGATATTTTACAGTCCTGGTTTTCTCACCTGAATTATATTCTCTTTGGGGACGTTAGATTCAAATAAGGAAAATTAGTTAATCATTATCACTTCGTGTGTATTTATACCCCTAAGAATATATAGCCCAGCTATCAGCACCTTCCGTACGTCTGAATTGTCTTGCTGCAACTACTCGTTTTAAATCCACTTGTTGAACAGCGCAGCAGTGTGACAGCGTTTTATAAATAATACAAATTAGAGGAACTTTCCTAATTTTTGGGATGGCTAGCACATGCCGCCCCTATAAAGATATCCACGAAACACAAATATGAGAATATTAGCACAGTTTCTCAGTGGATGAAGAGTAGAGGAATGTTGCCAAAAGAGTTAAATCGCGTTTTACTCCAAATTAGCAATATATCTATTGGACACATTCTGTTCAAGTGAGAATTTACTCACATATGTTTTTTTTTGTGAATGGTGTTTAAAAGATTGTACTATTAATAAGTGCTATAACAATATATTTACTAACTGCCATTTAACTGCGCCAGCAGAGGCCAGCCGCGAATTACAATAAATTAGTGACAGCGATGGGGCTAAAACGCGCTAACTTATTGAAGGAGATAATTGATACTCAAGATAATTTCTCCCCATCAGATCTGTAATGGCAGCAGGCAGGCAGATACTAAGTTATTTTTGTCCAATATTGATTCTTGAGCACTGACTACCTTTTCTGATAGGTCAGCGTTTGAAACGGCTGCGGGGAGACTCTCAGTTGCCATTACGAGGGCTCTCTGCGGAGTAAGATGGATGATCCCAGAAGGGACGAGTGATAGAGATGCTTCTGGCATTACAAGAAACATTCATCAAGTCTCCTAGCCCTGCCAGCCGCGGTTTTAATCACTCGGACCCAGCTTCGCTCTCCCAATATTCGTCATGTGCTGAAAGCTAAAGTCCACTCATTACGGCTTCGTCAATCGTTAAGGGAAACTCACAAACTACACACGGAAAAGACGACTCTGGGTTTCTTGAAAAGCTGGAGGCTTAAAGACTAGAGAAGTGAGCAAACTAACTTTAGAATGATAGAAATGTAACAAATGGGAACTGCTAACTCCCCGTGATTATACAATTATGTTTACTTATCTCCTATATAAGCCAAATCAGTGTTTGTGAGTTCTGAAAAATAACATTAAATGTTGAAAACTATCGTATTTATCTAAATTCTGGGACTGAGCGGCTACGTCTTGGTTCCCTGTCAATCATTGCTATAATCTCTGTCTATTTCATTGACCATAGGATGTGAAGGTCAAAAACTGAAAGATTGGGAGAGATTTATCAATATCTAAAAAATGGTGCAAAAAGACAAATGCCCTGAGATATATTTGAAATGTACTACACTGGAAATGGTAAACATATATTTAAATGAAATGGAAAATAATTCAGTTGGACAATATTTCCAGTTTGGACTTTTTTGATCTAGAACAGGGGCCAACATTCTATGGCATGTGGGCCATGCACGGTACTGAAGGCTACCAGAGACAAACAGGTTCTGGCCTATCAGGTGTCCAAGTTGGACTCCAGATATCTGCTAGTGCAAACCGAGCGGTGATTGCAGGTGATGAGGGACACTTTACTCATTGCTGGACTTGGAAGAAGTGACCTGGGATCACTTCCTCCCCACCAGGGCTGCCATCAGGGGATGACAACCATGACGGTTGTCATGGGCCTGGCAGTCCTGGGAGACCTGGCCACCCGGCCCCACATTCCCCGATCTGTAGCGTCGGAACTGTGGCTGGTGCAGCTGCACCGGGGCAAGCATGCTGATGGGGCCCAGTGGGTGCCCCATGAATTTAGGGCCACCCGATGGGCAGATATCTTTAGGGGCGGGGGCAGCGCTGCAGCACTTTAATAGCGCGACTGGGTCACTTTAACAATGACAACCACAACTAGTGCTGGGAGGAAGTGATGGACGGTCCTCCCAGCTTCCTCCACGCGGGGGAAAGGGGAAAACCAGGCAGACTCCCAACAGCCCATCCTCCTGCACCCAAAAGGTAAAAAATATTTGAAAAGAAATCCAGGAGGGTGGCTAAAAAATGAGCTGCATGTGTGTGTATGTCAGTATGTATTTGTCTGTATGTATGTCAGTATGTGTGTGTGTGTCTGTATGTATATGTCTGTCTGTATGTTAGTATGTATGTGTGAGTGTGTGTCTGTATGTACGTCTATCTGTATGTCATTAAGTATGTGTGTGTCTGTTTGTAAGTCTGTATGTCAGTATTTGTGTATGTATGCTGTATGTATGTATGTCAGTGTGTGTGTGTCTGTATGTATGTCAGCACCTGTGTTTCAGTATGTGTTTGTGTCAGTACATGTGTGTCAGTATGTATGTGTGCATGGCAGTATGTGTGTCAGGAATGTTTGTGTGTATCAGTGTGTCAATGTGTGTGTATTCTGTGTCCATGTGTATGAGTGTCTCTGTGTTACTATGTGTCATTGTGTGTGTATATCTGTGTCGTGTCTGTATTTGTGTGTGTGTCAGTGTGTGTGTCTCTGTGTCTGTATTTGCATGTGTGTCAGTATGTGTGCCTGTGTATCTGTGTGTGTATATGTATAGAATGTTTGTGTGTATCAGTGTGTTGATGGGTGTGTATTCTGTGTCCATGTGTATGAGTGTTTCTGTATCTGTGTGTCAGTGTGGGTATATATTTTTGTGTGTGTGTAACTATGTGTCGTGTGTGTGTGTCTGCTTGTGTATCTGTGTGTCAGTGTGTGTATCTGTGTGTCAGTGTGTGTATCTCTGTGTTGTGTCTGTATTTGCATATGTATCTGTGTGTCAGTGTGTGTATCTCTGTGTCTGTATTTGTCTGTGTATCTGTGTGTCAGTGTGTGTATCCCTGTGTCTGTATTTGCGTGTGTCAGTGTGTGTGTCTGTGTATCTGTGTGTGCATATGTATAAGTGCGTGTGTGGAAGTGTATACACTGGAAGTGTATACACCACAAACAAATGTGTGCCTCTATTCAAACAGTGACATTCACACACATACTCCATAAAAAACATGCTTACATTCCAAAAAAATTTGTGTGTATACATACACACATACATATATACACATACATACACACATATATACGTATATAGAAATTTGCACAAATACATAAATAAATAATTACCAGGTGCTTGTAATCCACAATAAGGGAGAAACAACCTTTACATCGATGTTTCAGTTTGGCTAGCTAGCAAACTTTCATCATCCACTACACACACTCACTGCATCCACTACACATGCACTAACACACACCGTGTCCACTTTACACACACTGCATCCAATACATAAACACACCTTATCTCCACTTTACACACATTGTGCATGGGCTTAGAGGCATATCCTGTGGGCGAGTTTGGAGGAAAGTCCCCGGGGGCCCAGATCTTGAGCGGTGTTAGGGGCCCCAAAATTTATATGGCAGTCCTGCCTCCCGCACTTATGAATGGAAATCCACAGACAAAGGTACTTGAAGATCATGTTTTGTCACAGTACTACTAAAAGGTTACCCACCCCTGATTTAGAATTTGGGGGTCAGTTTTTCCCAGTATCCAGTTATTTAATAATGCAGTTGGCTTTTATAGGATGCTTGTAGTGATTTAAAATGAATATTTAAATGTATTTATTGGACATTTACCAGATTTTACATCCAAACAATGATCAACCCCAAGAGCAGGAATCCAAGCATTTTTGGAGTCACGTTACACATATATAAACAGCAAAGCCTACCGTGTACATTACAGATAATATTTACGGTAAATGACATTTTACACTCCTTCATGCATCTATGTAAATAAAGAGTCAGCGGCTAATTATACTTTACTATAATAGCCTGCTGCATATATTTATCAGCATTATCCAGGGCATGGCTCTCAAAGACTTAACGTCTCCAGCAAGACTCCAAAAACATATATAATATATATAATAATAATATACATCTCCTGTTGGATGACATAAGTGTTTACATAGGATATGACCCACGGCTGACAATGTATTTTAAGTGCGGACAGACAGATGAACAGATGGACAGAAAGATTGAGATGTGGATGGATGGATGGAGGGGATCTCACTGTTCCATCAGAGATTGTTCGGATAGAATGCAAATTCACACTTAAGTTCAAATGTCAAACCTTCGAGCTAGTGGATTGAAGTTCTCTGTACTTTGCAAGATTTATTTTAAACTCAGCAACTGAAGAATTTCAAGCAACCATTTTTGACAGATGAAAGCTCGAAGAGTTTGGATGGAAAACAAAGGAACTTTCCAGAAGTTTATTTGAAGCGCGGTAGATATTCTCCCTGCAGCTAGGAGATCAGTATTCTGGAATACACAGCGGACAGCAGAAGTCACTCAGTTGACCTGAAGAAGTTGATGAGGAGCAATGGATTCTTGTTGGCTTCTAACTGGCTGTTAGGCATTATTGGAAAGTCTTGGAAGTAGTCAATAAGTGTGTGCTACAGTGTATCGGTGCTTATGTCTCTAAATCACTGCAATACATTGCCCTCTGCAGTCCGCTAACTACACCTCAGGGATACCGTATACCAATCGTGCATCATTTTCACCTGTTTTCTCATCAAAGAATAGCTCTGAGCCACTTAACTCCTGTTCTTCCTGATATGCCAACATCTACTTAGACTATGGAAACTCATCTGTATTCCAGTATTCTGCCAATTTTCAAAGTTTACTTCATTTGCTGAGGCCAATCAGAAGTAACAAGGTTACCTGGCAATGCCATACAGATTCCTCCATCACCCCAATCATTGCCAAGGGCTTCATCACCCCTTTGGCAAAAATTGAGCGAGGACAGGAAAATAGATTATTCAGTCGTTAGGCAAAGGTGAATGAAAATACAATGACAAATGGGTCAGCCATCAGCAACACGTGGAGATGGCAAGAGATCAGCCCCAGGGCAGGAGGAACGCATGCACACTGACAGCGATATCAATCACCCGGCTCAGATGAACAAACACACAATCACAATGAATGGATTAGGGGTTTCTTCACATATCAGGTCACTACGTGTAATTGCCAAGTGCTGAATCCATCTTTACATTGGATTTTGCCATTACTCATTGAAAGATGTGTTCTGCAAGGCTGTCTGATCCAGGCTCCTGTTAGCTTCATCATCGGAAGACAGTCACCAGCGCTCAGGATATTGTCTTATTCTGTGTAGACATCCATGGTGACTGGAAGCAGTCTAGTTCCCCAATAGGCGATCACACACAAATACCATGAATCTTTCAAAAATGTAACTTTCAAAATGTGGACTCCTTTCTATATAATGGTTTTGGGGTCTTTCAGCTGCCCCCATTGCCGACAGGTCTATAAAACTGCGCAGACAATCATGCAAAGTCCATAGAGTGACACTGGCAGGAGAATGGTCCATACTGCAGCTCTCAGTGACTGTCAACATGGCCCTATCGCAGGATGCCACCTGTCACAGTTTTATTAAACATGTCAGTACAAAAATTGTTATTCAAGCACTCACAGGCTCAAGTCTGAGCAGCCACAGACAGGATTAAGATCACCAGATACCATGCCAAGCATCAGCCAGAGTGGAGTAAACTCACTGCCATCATTCTATTAAGTGAGGAATCCCACCCTGGCAGTCCATCATTTGACTTACTGCCTAGTACCAGCCAAATAAATACCATTCACAAAAGAGAATTAATATTCAGGGTTCATGCTGCACCGTGCAATGACATTCTGTCTGATCTCCTGCTTTCACATTTGATCTCAGTTTGGGGAAAGCCCTTTCTTGAAATAAAAAGTAAAAATATCAGTGATAAAATCATTAAAGGGACACTATGGGCACCCAGACCACGTCATCTCGGTTAAGTGGTCTGGGAGCAGCATCCTTGTTCCCCTTAGCCCTGCAATGTAAAACATTGCTTTAGAGAAACTGGCTGCATTACAATGCTATGTCCACCTCTCGTGGCTGATTACCAGACAAGCACTAGAGGCACTTCCTGCTGTTTCACGTAGTCAACTCCATGAAATGCACTTTGCATGAGGTCATCCAGCATCTTGCAAAATTCCTATAGGAAAGCATTAATGGAATACATTCCTACGGGGAAAGCATAATGCGCGGAAACGATATGGAACAGAAATAAAATGGTTACAGAGTAGCAACAATTTCTTCAGTATCCAATACAAGCTGGTACTATTTATTACGTGGATACATCTTTTTGTCCTTTATGAACTTCTATGGAACTGATTATTCATTTTATTGTTGCGTTGCTGAAGCTGTGAAGGACTTTGTATTCATTTTTAACCCTTGCCTTTTTTTTAAGTGTCAATATATCAGCCTGGCTATTATATCTGGTTGTTAATGATTTTAGCGCTGAGATTTTTTGTTTTTATTGTTGTGTTTTGCACTGGTATCTCTGGTATGGTGATTTATCTTAAAGCTGCTACATTAGAATTTTCATTTATCAAATTTTCTTTAATCAATAATTATTCAATCAATCAATTGTTCCATATACTCTAAATATTTGTCTTTTTCTGCTTCCTCATCACAAAAAAAGTTACTTTCAGTAATGGTCAGAGACATAGACTGACCAACATTGGGCCCTGACCGCAGCCCCCTGTTACCAAACTGCCATCCTGGCTTAGTCAACCAAAGCCAGTGCCCAATCGCATCAATTCTCTACACAGCAAAATTCCAACATCTACGGCATCCAATGCTGGAAGTGTCCCAAAACAGTGGAGGATGAATGTAACTTGGAATGAGATGGTCAACCAGCAAGTGTCCACGTTCTGTTGGCCACGTACTTTATGGTAAATATTATAAATGTTATGGGGCTTCTGTACCGACAGCAATCCTTAGTTTCCATGGCGACTGCTCCAATTTTAGAACTTTGATTCTATTGTAACTGCCCCACTTTTAGAACTTTGCCCCAGAATTGCTCTATAGAACCTTACAACAAGCCATAGTCCCTGCTGAGTTATTAGCTGGGCATTATTACACGGCAGAAACCATTGGTTACTTTAATCTGTCTCTTTGTTAAATGACAAGTCACAGTCATTCTGATTTCTGGTGCTATGTAACATCTTGTGCGTGTTTTGTAGACGCTTATGGACATGTGCATATTTCCCAGATGGTGCAAATAATAACAATAATAATACTAATAACAAAGTATTTAACCAGGAAGGTACATTCAGATTATTCTGGTTTTCATTTACGTCCTGGGGATGTTACCTTAGCCCAACATCCAAATGAACAAGTTGTCTCCTTCATTTGTCATCTGGTTTAGAAATGAAAGAAATGTCTGCTAAACGCGCCTCTTCCATCATAATCCTACCTATTCCCAATGGCAGCTAACCTTGTGCTCGGCCAAGCATTATGGGAGATGCAGTAAGTAACACGGTTAGCCGTCACTGCCCCGGTGGACACCCTTAGCCAATAGAAGCAATGTTATTTGTTATTAACCCAATCGAAAGCCTCATTCTTGATCAGTCAAATTCCGAGACAGTCTCGTTCCCTGGAAAGCGGTTGCAATGTTTAATAATACATTATTATAGTAAAAATAATAACTACAGGAGTCGTTCTCGATAAAGAGCGCTCCATGTTTACGTTTTACTGACTTCTGTCTTCTCTATAAATCTCACACCTTGCTATTTTATTGCTTAGAAAGGGCACATGTAAAAACCAACAGCTATGCATAAATTAATGCTTTGTTTTCCTGGCATCTATGCAGTTACATTGATTCAATAATTTTTGGCATGTTTGACTAAACACTATGACCCCCCACAGGGCCCTGACTCAAAAAATCATCGCTGCTGGGAATTATTTACAGCGAATCAGGAAAGTAGTAAGTTGAGCTCAGTGACAGCCGGTGAGAGACATGGAGGTGACCTGCGTGCCAATTAATAGCCGTATCGATACCTTGATAATAAGGGGTCTGATCTTATAGGGTCCGCATTCTGTACAAGGCTATTCACTAAAGGAAGAATTGTCATTAATTCGAAAATAATTCTTAATGAATTTCAAGTTTAAGGTAAAAAAAGCTGAGCTGGAAAAAAGTCAACAATGCTTCTAATTCAGCTACTCTGGCCTTAAATTTGAAATCCACATTGTATTCCTGACATTTCTCATTTGAGTGCAATAAACTGGAGTAAGCTGCATACCTTGCCACTGTCTGAGATCCAGAAAGGCAGTCCTGATTTTTGTTGTCTCTCCCACATCACAGAGCATTTTTGGTGGCATTTTCTACCTTTTTTGCCACCTTTGGGGCTGGACTGGCTTATTGTGATGTCAGGATTTGAACCAGTGTGCCCATTTCTGGAGCTGGTGGGGGACCTGCAAGGGTTATCAGCACACTGATATCCTCACCGATATGGTCCTGACATGGTTAAAATACAAATTAATTGCGACTAGTTGAACGCCACAGACTGATCTGCCACCGATTAACAGTAAAATAAGGAACTGAGGCTTGATGGACAAGAATGACACATCTGTTAACTTTCTGGTATAATCAGGATTAAAATAAAACATGACTTTAATTAATATGCATCGAGAGAAAACAAGGAGCTTAACCTTTTCCCTGCCGGTGACTCTATGGGGGCACACAGATCCTGTTGCTCTATATGTATTATGGGAGATTTAAGGGATTTAGTCACGGCTGGAACGGAATAATTACAGGGTAATAGATTTCTCATTGGATAGACATGAATGGCGGCAGAGAGATGCATTAAGTAGACAGAAGGAAGGGATTTAAGTTCTGTTAGAAGAGTGAAGTTTTGTTAAAGCGTGGCATTAGCGCTATATGCTAAATACAGGCCAGTAAGCGCAGAGCGTACATCATGATAGCGCAGTCAGACACTTCAAAATGCGTAGGATGGAATTTAAACCCGGACAGAAAGACTTAAAGCAGCACTTGGAAGCTTATCTGCAGGTACGGACAAGACGCAGTGATACAAATTTATTCATTTCCTGGGGAATTATCAGCAGAATATTTCAGTAAAGTAGAGAGGGAAACAGACAGGCGTCTGCGATAAGAGGCGGGTTCTTTAATAGGCTCGAATGGTCGGAAATCCTCCTTACACAGATTAACGAATCTTAGGGCAGAAGAGGCCTCATCTCTGCTATTTTATTCAGGGTTTCAGTGAAACCTGGGGGGAGGGGGGTTATTCACTAAATAATGAAATAAACTTTACACAGAAATTCTCGTTAATTAGGCTATTTTTATCTTCTTTGTACAAACAACATCTGTGAGCTGTAAGCTCTGCAGACTAGGAACATAATGTATATTATAAAAGGACATGATTGTATATGTTATAGTTAACTCATATCATCCAGCTGTAAGTACTGCAACCTCTGTATTACACTATGCAACCTCTGTATTCCACGACTACAACCTCTGTATTACACTACTGCAACCTCTGTATTCTACGACTACAACCTCTGTATTCCATGACTACAACCTCTGTATTACACTACTGCAACTGCTGTATTCCACGACTACAACCTCTGTATTACACTACTGCAACCTCTGTATTACATTACTACAACATCTGTATTCCACGACTACAACCTCTGTATTCCATGACTACAACCTCTGTATTACACTATGCAACCTCTGTATTTCATGACTACAACCTCTGTATTACACTGCTGCAACCTCTCTATTACATATTACACTACTGCAACCTCTCTATTACACTTCTGCAACCTCTCTATTACATATTACACTACTGCAACCTCTAAATTATACTACTACAATCTCTGTATTACACTGCTGCAACCTCTGTATTACAATACTGCCACCTCTTTATTACTTATTATTATTATTATTATTATTAATATGATATTTACATAGCGCCATCAAATTCCGCAGCGCTTTACAATGGGTGGACGAACAGACATGCAGTTGTAACCAGACTTATTACACTACTGTAACTGTATTGTGTATCTGTAGTAGGATATGTTTGTTTTGATTTGTGATTCTGAATTCCCCCCATGGCCCTCAAAATAGAGATGATTGATGGGAATCGAGAAGATTGATGGGAATCGAGATAATTGATGGGAATAGAGAAGATTGATGGGAATCGAGATGATTGATGGGAATCGAGATGATTGATGGCAATAGAGATGATTGATGGCAGTAGAGATGATTGATGGCAATAGAGAAGATTGATGGGAATAGAGAAGATTGATGGGAATCGAGATGATTGATGGGAATAGTGGTGATTGATGGGAATCGAGATGATTGATGGGAATCGAGATGATTGATGGGAATAGTGGTGATTGATGGCAATAGAGATGATTGATGGCAGTAGAGATGATTGATGGCAATAGAGATGATTGATGGCAATAGAGATGATTGATGGCAGTAGAGATGATTGATGGCAATAGAGAAGATTGATGGGAATAGAGAAGATTGATGGGAATCGAGATGATTGATGGGAATAGTGGTGATTGATGGCAATAGAGATGATTGATGGGAATAGTGGTGATTGATGGCATTAGTGGTGATTGATGGCAGTAGAGATGATTGATGGGAATAGTGGTGATTGATGGCAATAGAGAGGATTGATGGCAATAGAGATGATTGATGGCAATAGAGGTGATTAGAGATGATTGCAATAGAGGTGATTGATGGCAATAGATGGCAATAGAGGTGATTGATGGCAATATAGATGATTGATGGCAATAGAGGTGATTGATGGCAATAGAGATGATTGATGGCAATAGAGGTGATTGATGGCAATAGAGATGATTGATGGCAATAGAGGTGATTGATGGCAATAGAGATGATTGATGGCAATAGAGATGATTGATTGCTGACTCGGGGACAGTCACTAAATATTGGTTTTACTCATAGATCCACTGATCAAGAGAGGGGAAAAAGGAGGAGCAGCAATAAAATTCTCTATTTATATATAATAGATGTAACAATTATACAATTTATAGATGTATAAATGTAGAATTTCCATTTCTGTTTGCGCCTCCTGTTTCCAGTTTAATGTTCTTTTTTTTTTTACTTAATCTGTGAACCCACTGATGGGAATATGCTGATATAAGTATATTAATATATTATTGATATATTTTGCAGTTGACTGATTCACCCTTTTCGCGCCCTTTTGGTTATTTCTGAATCGAGTTTTCGACATCTGAAATTCAGGCGTCTCAAAAATGTTTGTATGTCTAATGGTTTGGTCGATCCCCGTTTCTGAGCACTAATTGGTAATAAATATTCAGACGTTTTGTGTTGCCGAGTGACGATATCAGGGGTCAGATCATCTAACTGGAGAATCTTTGAGTTTTATTCTAATAATTTTTCCTATTTTGAATGCATTGACTTCATAACGTACTGAAATGGTACATTGGGCGTTAATATCCAGGTGTCAGTGTTCCTTTAAGGCTGCGTTCTAGCATTCAGAATATTTCTTTAATGGAATTTGTTCTCATATAACACCTGGTATTACAGTGCAATGTTCTAGTAATGCAGCTGTTGAGTGCTAGACAAATTAATGGAGAATTAGAGCGATACTGCTGGCCTCATTCCAAGCCTGGCAAGAATAAACTGGATTTATTAATTGTTTATTCTCCTAAACAAGACCGATGTGAATCAACATCGCTCTATGCTATGCTCGCTATAAGACACAGGATCTGCTTGGAAATCTCTCATGGACGGACGTCAGGATTGTCCGAGAGTGAAGACACAGATGGCATGACCCCAGAAATGGGGCTGTTCTAAGCAGATTCCAGCTTCACTCCAGAACGACTGGCTGGACTTATTAAAACCTACATTTACTTCCTATAATCGCACTACAGAGGGCAGTAAAGGATTTCAAAACATCTCCCATGTGCTGGACATTGTGTGAAAGCGATTCTATTAACTGTATCAACAGGAGGTCAATGAAATATCAAATTCACACTACACTGCTGCTATAAAGCTTCCAAATGTCCTTGTTTAGGAGGGACAGTCCCTATTGTGGTCCCAAATCCCTCTGTCTCTCTTTTCTATCCTAATGCCCCACTATTCTAGGAGCTGGTCCATTGATCTAATAAAATAAAAAAAGACTTGATCGCAAAAAAACAAAAAACAAACATGCCCCCCAAAAATCCCAATGATAAAAAAAGAATCCATCTTTACCCGCCGAGGGCTCCATGCAAACTGAGTTTTTTAGGGAGGGGAAATGCTTATATAGCCTACCAAAACCATGCAATTGTACTCAGAGCTCTCTGATTGGTTGGTTTAACCCAACCAATCTGAGTGCTTTGACAGATAAATCTGGCGCTAATGGGTTTGGGGTTGGAGGAGGACACAATATCCCCCCTGTTAATTATTTTAATAGGTGCCCCGTCGTGGGGACATGGGGGATCTATGCCAGGTCCTCCTTTATTGGTTTGGGTGGGGGGTGTCTATTTTTTACAACAGTGAGCAACATAGTAGCACAGCGAGTAGAGGCAAGATGGAAGATTTAACTTCTCTTATGCACATAAGGGGGTCATATTGAGGGGGGCATGAGGCGATTTAGGAAGTGGTAGGGAGCACAGCTTCTTGACGCTCCTATTTTTACACATTACAAGGTGGGAGCAGCAAGCCAATAGCTCCTTCCTTGTAATAACCTAAATGAACAAACGAAGACCAAACTGCAATTAAGACTTTGTTCATTCTTTGTAATTTGTTTGTTCATTCGTGTTTCATCAGAAAGCACAAATAGCCAAAATTCCTGTCTGAAATAGCAACATGGCGTGCGCAGGGATTTCAGAGGGCGAGCTAGTGTGGGCAGAGAAAGGCCCTGTGGATATGTCATCTGGGAACTGTAAGAAGGCAGAGCCCAGGACAGGATAGATCTGGAGAAGAAATAAAGAGGTTAATAAAGGTGAAATGGGGGACATAGAGGCATTTGAGGGTAACTAGGGGGACAATAAAATGTAGTGGAGTCAGGAAGGGGAGGGTTAAAAAAAACCAACAGATGCGACTATGACAGTGCCACTTTAAATGTCCTGAACTGCTGGGGGGATACAATGGACACAAGTGTGACATTGTAAGCAATGATAAGAAATAATAATGATAATTTAAACTCTCATATTAACACATTGGTTACAAATATCGGATAACCAGAGAAGGTTCAAGGTCCCAAAGAGGGTCGCCTTGTGGTTTATCCTGCTCCAGAGATAACGCCTATAATAAACGTAATAATATTTGTTATATATGATATGTGTTTACAGGTTAATATTAGGGTTTACAATCACACTCACAGAGGGGTAAAGAATCTTAATATTAGGGTTTACAATCACTCTCACACAGGGGTAAAGAATCTTAATATTAGGGTTTACAATCGCACTCACACAGGGGTAAAGAATCTTAATATTAGGGTTTACAATCGCACTCACACAGGGGTAAAGAATCTTAATATTAGGGTTTACAATCGCACTCACACAGGGGTAAAGAATCTTAATATTAGGGTTTACAATCACACTCACACAGGGGTAAAGAATCTTAATATTAGGGTTTACAATCACACTCACACAGGGGTAAAGAATCTTAATATTAGGGTTTACAATCACACTCACACAGGGGTAAAGAATCTTAATATTAGGGTTTACAATCACACTCACACAGGGGTAAAGAATCTTAATATTAGGGTTTACAATCACACTCACACAGGGGTAAAGAATCTTAATATTAGGGTTTACAATCACACTCACACAGGGGTAAAGAATCTTAATATTAGGGTTTACAATCGCACTCACACAGGGGTAAAGAATCTTAATATTAGGGTTTACAATCACACTCACACAGGGGTAAAGAATCTTAATATTAGGGTTTACAATCACACTCACACAGGGGTAAAGAATCTTAATATTAGGGTTTACAATCACACTCACACAGGGGTAAAGAATCTTAATATTAGGGTTTACAATCACACTCACACAGGGGTAAAGAATCTTAATATTAGGGTTTACAATCACACTCACACAGGGGTAAAGAATCTTAATATTAGGGTTTACAATCGCACTCACACAGGGGTAAAGAATCTTAATATTAGGGTTTACAATCGCACTCACACAGGGGTAAAGAATCTTAATATTAGGGTTTACAATCGCACTCACACAGGGGTAAAGAATCTTAATATTAGGGTTTACAATCACACTCACACAGGGGTAAAGAATCTTAATATTAGGGTTTACAATCACACTCACACAGGGGTAAAGAATCTTAATATTAGGGTTTACAATCACACTCACACAGGGGTAAAGAATCTTAATATTAGGGTTTACAATCACACTCACACAGGGGTAAAGAATCTTAATATTAGGGTTTACAATCGCACTCACACAGGGGTAAAGAATCTTAATATTAGGGTTTACAATCGCACTCACACAGGGGTAAAGAATCTTAATATTAGGGTTTACAATCGCACTCACACAGGGGTAAAGAATCTTAATATTAGGGTTTACAATCACACTCACACAGGGGTAAAGAATCTTAATATTAGGGTTTACAATCGCACTCACACAGGGGTAAAGAATCTTAATATTAGGGTTTACAATCACACTCACACAGGGGTAAAGAATCTTAATATTAGGGTTTACAATCACACTCACACAGGGGTAAAGAATCTTAATATTAGGGTTTACAATCGCACTCACACAGGGGTAAAGAATCTTAATATTAGGGTTTACAATCACACTCACACAGGGGTAAAGAATCTTAATATTAGGGTTTACAATCACACTCACACAGGGGTAAAGAATCTTAATATTAGGGTTTACAATCACACTCACACAGGGGTAAAGAATCTTAATATTAGGGTTTACAATCACACTCACACAGGGGTAAAGAATCTTAATATTAGGGTTTACAATCACACTCACACAGGGGTAAAGAATCTTAATATTAGGGTTTACAATCGCACTCACACAGGGGTAAAGAATCTTAATATTAGGGTTTACAATCGCACTCACACAGGGGTAAAGAATCTTAATATTAGGGTTTACAATCACACTCACACAGGGGTAAAGAATCTTAATATTAGGGTTTACAATCACACTCACACAGGGGTAAAGAATCTTAATATTAGGGTTTACAATCACACTCACACAGGGGTAAAGAATCTTAATATTAGGGTTTACAATCACACTCACACAGGGGTAAAGAATCTTAATATTAGGGTTTACAATCACACTCACACAGGGGTAAAGAATCTTAATATTAGGGTTTACAATCGCACTCACACAGGGGTAAAGAATCTTAATATTAGGGTTTACAATCACACTCACACAGGGGTAAAGAATCTTAATATTAGGGTTTACAATCACACTCACACAGGGGTAAAGAATCTTAATATTAGGGTTTACAATCACACTCACACAGGGGTAAAGAATCTTAATATTAGGGTTTACAATCACGCTCACACAGGGGTAAAGAATCTTAATATTAGGGTTTACAATCACACTCACACAGGGGTAAAGAATCTTAATATTAGGGTTTACAATCGCACTCACACAGGGGTAAAGAATCTTAATATTAGGGTTTACAATCACACTCACACAGGGGTAAAGAATCTTAATATTAGGGTTTACAATCACACTCACACAGGGGTAAAGAATCTTAATATTAGGGTTTACAATCACACTCACACAGGGGTAAAGAATCTTAATATTAGGGTTTACAATCACACTCACACAGGGGTAAAGAATCTTAATATTAGGGTTTACAATCACGCTCACACAGGGGTAAAGAATCTTAATATTAGGGGTTTACAATCACGCTCACACAGGGGTAAAGAATCTTAATATTAGGGTTTACAATCACACTCACACAGGGGTAAAGAATCTTAATATTAGGGTTTACAATCACACTCACACAGGGGTAAAGAATCTTAATATTAGGGTTTACAATCGCCTCACACAGGGGTAAAGAATCTTAATATTAGGGTTTACAATGCACTCACACAGGGGTAAGGAATCGAACAATCACTTAGGGGTAAAGAACTTATATTAGGGTTTACAATCACGACTCACACAGGGTAAAGAATCTTAGGGTAAAGAATCTACATTATCACAATCTCACACAGGGGTAAAGAATCTTACAATCACTCACACAGGGGTAAAGAATCTTAATATTAGGGTTTACAATCGCACTCACACAGGGGTAAAGAATCTTAATATTAGGGTTTACAATCACGCTCACACAGGGTAAAGAATCTTAATATTAGGGTTTACAATCACTCTCACACAGGGGTAAAGAATCTTAATATTAGGGTTTACAATCGCACTCACACAGGGGTAAAGAATCTTAATATTAGGGTTTACAATCGCACTCACACAGGGGTAAAGAATCTTAATATTAGGGTTTACAATCACACTCACACAGGGGTAAAGAATCTTAATATTAGGGTTTACAATCACACTCACACAGGGGTAAAGAAGTTTTAAAGGACCACTCTAGGCACCCAGACCACTTCAGCTTAATGAAATCGTCTGGGTGCCAGGTCCCTCTAAGATTAACCCTTTTTTTTAATAAACATAGCAGTTTCAGAGAAACTGCTATGTTTATAAATGGGTTAATCCAGCCTCTAAAGCCTCTAGTGGCTGTCTCATTGACAGCCGCTAGAGGCGTTTGCGTGCTTCTCGCTTTGAAAATCACAGTGAGAAGACGCCAGCGTCCATAGGAAAGCATTATGAATGCTTTCCTATGAGACTGGCTGAAAGCGCGCGCAGATCCTTCCGCGCATGCGCATTCAGCCGAAGAGGAGGATCGGAGGCGGAGAGCTCCCCGTCCGGTGCTGGAGAAAGGTAAGTTTAACCCCTTTCCTTGCCATCCAGCCCGGCGGGAGGGGGACCCTGAGGGTAGGGGCACCCTCAGGGCACTATAGTGCCAGGAAAACGAGTATGTTTTCCTGGCACTATAGTGGTCCTTTAATGTAAAAATAAATTTAATTGCAATTCAAGGTTTTTTTGCAGGTAAATTAATCAATTTATCAGAGTTTGTTTTAATAACTTTTTAAATTTTGTAAATTTTGCCAAATTACTGGCTGAGGTGCATTGAGCAAATACCTGAAATTGGTTATTTTCTTGAAATGAGCTGATTTTAGAGCGATTGTGCTACCTTTTATGTGTCTCACTGTGCGTAAATCACATTCCGGATTGAAACTCATTTCAACTATTTAATCAAGAGGCCAAGATCTCGAGCTCACTACTCTCAAAGTACATCCCTGTGGTTTATAGGTTATAATTGTTCAAAGACCCACCACTCCTGCCATCCTGCAGTAAGAGCAATAACTGCTGAGCTATCCCACCAGCTCAGACATTTCTTTTTGAATGAACAATATCCTACTTTATTGATAACATCACCATGTTGTTATTCAGCCATATTAAAGAAATGCTGAAAATTAACATTATCTCAGTTTAAGGAGAACGTATTAGATCGATACCAATTATGAGCCTAGGTGAGCGTCAACGTGAAAAAAGCAGACACTCACAAAGGTTAATAAAAAAAAATAATACGTATAAAAAAAAAAAATTGATAAAGTGTTGAGAATGAAGGTCTCTACACAGGGTTCCTTTACATAACTCTGTGCCTAATTTAAAAGGCTGAAGGAGAGAGAAATATCACGAGCCACGCGCAGGTCCTGGTTTATAATTAAGAGAGTTCATTTGTGCTTTGGCTGTGGTGCTCATTGGGGGGGAGGGGGTAGCGTTTCGTTGAGAAACAAGAGTGCAAGGTATAATTAAAGCCGAATATGAGATGGAACAGATTTTTCCATCAGTAAAAGTGGGAGCAGCGGGATGTTAGAAAGGGAAACGCGACGCGGTCGGTACTCTGTGAGCTCCTGGTATTAAGTCTCTGAATATCACGCTTTGTAATCAGACTTGTCTTTGTTAACTTGCACCTGAAGTTTCTTCATTAAATGTCCAGGTTTGGCACCGTGCTATTAGTCACAGAGCCCAGCGTGACAGATTTAGCTTTTTTTGACATAGCAAAAACTGAGGGTCACAGACAATGAGATGGAAGGACCAAATTAAAATAGTCTGAGGTTTTACGTCTTTCGTTAATAGTGATGGAAATAAGGACAAGCTTGGTATTTCTTAAAGATGAACTTTAAGCAACAAATCAGCTACAGCTCATTGTACAGCTCTGTGTCATTATTACAATGACCTGTAAAGAAACAATAAGCTGTAATAATACAAAAAGCAGTAATGATGCAATGAGTTATAATAATATAATTAGCTGTGATAATACACAGAAATGTAATAATACAATGAGCTGTGATAATACACGGAGCTGTAATAATACGATAATCTCGAATGATATGATAAACTGTAATTATACAATAAGCTGTAATATTACTCTGAGCTATAATAATACGATACACTATAACACACTTTGTTGTAATAATACAGTGATCTGTAATAATACACATATTTGTTATAAGCTTGTAACGGATCCCCTATACTCGACTGAAAAATCTCCCGATATCCAAGCATAGCAGAGGTTGTAGTGATTATAGCTCCCAATTCCCCAAACTGGCCTTTCATGCAAGTCCTCATGCAAGGGGCACTCCCCCTGGACCTGAGAGTATTTGGCATTGGCTCCCACATAAAATAGGATAATTCCTCATCTGTACCTGGGAGATAATTGGGTTAAGTACTGTATTAAACTAAATTATCTCCAGGTACAGAAAACATTTACTTTTTCGCCAAACTCCCAAAATACTTTAAAATACATAAAATCATATTTCGCATAAACGAAGCCCCATAGTCCATACATCCCCAGAAAGCTTGGATCTGAGCGCCCAACATATCCGAAAAGTGCTCAGATCCCACGAACATAGTCGAATTGGCACTGGGGGGAAGATTTGACCGACTGCTCTTGAGACGCTTGACAAAATAGTTCCATAGATGCAGAGGTAGCGGTCAGTCTAGTTCGAAGGTTATTAACTGAATAAAAAGGTGAACGGGTCCCCTGGCTCATGGGCAGTGTTTGTTCTGGAGATCCAGTCGAACAAACCTGCCGAACATTGCTCTCCTGGCTTGCCGAGAACAGAAGCAAGCGTTTGTATGGTTTCACCAGTGATCGGGTCATCGAGTGGCCGCCTCATAGTTCCAGGCACTCGATGACTAAGTCCCGCTGCCTGCTTTTGTGTGACAATATGGCCACCAGTTTTTCTCCACCACGTGGCTTTCGGTTATACGAACGGCGGCCACACAAAGGGAGCACTTAATTCTTTAGGTTTTCTTTGAACTTAATGAGCCAGGCGGGTGGTAGGGGCTCTGTACTTAGTATTCTCGAATGGTAGCAGAATAGGGGAATAAAATATTAAGAAGATGTCCGAACTGAGTAGGAGAATTACTGATAATACAATAAGCTGCAAAAATGCAATAAGCTGTAATAATAACATGAGCTATAATAATACAAAACGATACAATAATGCACTGAGCTGTAATAATGCACATAATTGTTATAAGCTGTAATAATAAAATGAGCTGAAGCTATACAATGAGCTGTAATTATACAATGAGCTGTAATAATAGAATAAATTACAATAATGCACTGAGCTGTTATAATAGAATGAGCTGTAATAATACAACATGCTGTAATCATTCTTTGAGCTGTAGTTGTTATGGTGTTTAGGTGCTATGTTAAAGTTGTCGTTTTTGAACCAAATCAATATTACAACCTGTTGATAAGCAGACTGCTGGAAAGTGTGCCAGTTTGTGTAAATTTGGGATTCCTATTGACATTACCCAATGTAGAGCACACACTGTATTTTGGGATTCCTATTGACATTACCCAATGTAGAGCACACACTGTATTTTGGGATTCCTACTGACATTACCCAATGTAGAGCACACACTGTATTTTGGGATTCCTATTGACATTACCCAATGTAGAGCACACACTGTATTTTGGGATTCCTATTGACATTACCCAATGCAGAGCACACACTGTATTTTGGGATTCCTATTGACATTACCCAATGTAGAGCACACACTGTATTTCGGGATTCCTATTGACATTACCCAATGTAGAGCACACACTGTATTTCGGGATTCCTATTGACATTACCCAATGTAGAGCACACACTGTATTTCAGGATTCCTACTGACATTACCCAATGAAGAGCACACACTGTATTTGGGGATTGCTACTGACATTACCCAATGTAGAGCACACACTGTATTTCGGGATTCCTACTGACATTACCCAATGAAGAGCACACACTGTATTTTGGGATTCCTATTGACATTACCCAATGTAGAGCACACACTGTATTTTGGGATTCCTATTGACATTACCCAATGCAGAGCACACACTGTATTTTGGGATTCCTATTGACATTACCCAATGTAGAGCACACACTGTATTTCGGGATTCCTATTGACATTACCCAATGTAGAGCACACACTGTATTTCGGGATTCCTATTGACATTACCCAATGTAGAGCACACACTGTATTTTGGGATTCCTATTGACATTACCCAATGTAGAGCACACACTGTATTTTGGGATTCCTATTGACATTACCCAATGTAGAGCACACACTGTATTTCGGGATTCCTACTGACATTACCCAATGTAGAGCACACACTGTATTTCGGGATTCCTACTGACATTACCCAATGAAGAGCACACACTGTATTTGGGGATTGCTACTGACATTACCCAATGTAGAGCACACACTGTATTTCGGGATTCCTACTGACATTACCCAATGTAGAGCACACACTGTATTTTGGGATTCCTATTGACATTACCCAATGTAGAGCACACACTGTATTTCGGAATTCCTATTCACATTACCCAATGTAGAGCACACACTGTATTTCGGGATTCCTATTCACATTACCCAATGTAGAGCACACACTGTATTTTGGGATTCCAATTGCCATTACCCAATGAAGAGCACACACTGTATTTCGGGATTCCTACTGACATTACCCAATGTAGAGCACACACTGTATTTTGGGATTCCTATTGACATTACCCAATGTAGAGCACACACTGTATTTTGGGATTCCTATTGACATTACCCAATGTAGAGCACACACTGTATTTTGGGATTCCTATTGACATTACCCAATGTAGAGCACACACTGTATTTTGGGATTCCTATTGACATTACCCAATGCAGAGCACACACTGTATTTCGGGATTCCTATTGACATTACCCAATGTAGAGCACACACTGTATTTCGGGATTCCTATTGACATTACCCAATGTAGAGCACACACTGTATTTTGGGATTCCTATTGACATTACCTAAATGTAGAGCACACTGTATTTCGATTCCTATGACATTACCCAATGTAGAGCACACACTGTATTTCGGGATTCCTATTGACATTACCCTATTGACATTACCCAATGTAGAGCACACACTGTATTTCGGGATTCCTATTCACATTACCCAATGTAGAGCACACACTGTATTTCGGGATTCCTATTCACATTACCCAATGTAGAGCACACACTGTATTTCGGGATTCCTATTCACATTACCCAGTGCAGAGCACACACTGTATTTCGGGATTCCTATTCACATTACCCAATGTAGAGCACACACTGTATTTTGGGATTCCTATTGACATTAATCAATGTAGAGCACACACTGTATTTCGGGATTCCTATTGACATTACCCAATGTAGAGCACACACTGTATTTTGGGATTCCTATTGACATTACCCAATGTAGAGCACACACTGTATTTCAGGATTCCTATTGACATTACCCAATGTAGAGCACACACTGTATTTCGGGATTCCTATTGACATTACCCAATGTAGAGCACACACTGTATTTCGGGATTTCTATTCACATTACCCAATGTAGAGCACACACTGTATTTCGGGATTCCTATTGACATTACCCAATGTAGAGTACACACTGTATTTCGGGATTCCTATTCACATTACCCAATGTAGAGCACACACTGTATTTTGGGATTCCTATTGCCATTACCCAATGAAGAGCACACACTGTATTTCGGGATTCCTACTGACATTACCCAATGTAGAGCACACACTGTATTTTCTTCAGTCTCAGCTATCAGAATTTCCTTCTTAATAAAGCCCATTAAATATCTTGCGTTAAATTGTTCTGCACTATTTTTGCTAACCATACCAGTGATTTCCATTTAACCTGGACTTCCTCTGAGCACCAGGAGTATTCATCCTCGTCAGACAGTCGTATAAACATTCCTTTTCTAAGCCCGGCGCAATGCTGAGAGCGAATCAGCTAAACTATGGAAATCCTGTTTCTTATTGGTTCCTGGCATCCCTTGGGATGACTTAGAACCGTTTTTTCGCTAGATGTCTACTCGGGTTTCATAACGGTGATGCAATTCATTCTGGCTGTGTCTGCTCCAAACAATATGAGATATTAAACTGTAATGACAGCTGCGTTTACTGTAACTCACATGAATTGTACTGTTTTAACTTGATTTCTGTAAAGAAAAGATCAGGTGGCGGAGCTATTGTAAAGTAAACACGTCTATTAAATGATCCGGGAGAAGGATTTTTTTCGTTTGGATTAGCTACAAAACCGCCTACAAAAGTATGAACTCAAAAATTGTGTTTACATTCTTCCGAGGAAGTAAAATGTGTCCCGTGAGATTTCGTTCTATTTTTTTATGTGACATCTTAAGCTGTGGAGAGGATCATCATCCACTAACGAGCATCTATTTATTTATTTTACATTCCTTATTCTGAACTGTAAACCATGAATTCCTAGTAATTAAACAGAAGAACACACGAGACAACAGAACGCTGTATATAATACTACCGAGGGAGGACAGGAAGACATGGAACATGACATCAGATAGAAATCAGAGTTTGCGGGAATCTATGATCTGCAAACTTTCTTTGTCTTAGGGATGACCATAACCACCTACCAAAGCTAGTGGGTCCACCTATCAAAGCTAGTGGGTATGCAACA
Source organism: Pelobates cultripes (assembly GCA_933207985.1). NCBI lineage: Eukaryota > Metazoa > Chordata > Amphibia > Anura > Pelobatidae > Pelobates > Pelobates cultripes. The sequence continues at coordinate 118,707,652 of OW240921.1, forward strand.
GCCTCCCGGAGTCAAATGCCAGAGCTGAAAAAACGCTTGCGCTGTGCTCCTGCACAGCAACAACGTTTCAGCCAATCAGGTTGTCAGGAGAGCTGTGCTGAGTGCGGAACCCTGATTACCTCAGATTTTTTAAATTGGGAAACTGTGGATGGTTAGCTCATCCCACAAAGCACTGAGAATATATTAACCAAAGTTTAGAGAAACATAATTAAACATCTAAACAAAAAAAGAATTCAAGGACCCAAAAGTAAAGGGGAACAAGAAAATATTTAGTAAGTCGCAAAGACATATGAGATGGACTTGGAAACTTTTGTATAATGCATACAGCTAAACAGATAACAAGGCAATTTATGAGCTTAACAAAGTATCAAATAGACACTGAAACATCGTAAGTTGCAACAAAATAAAGTCTGTAAAGAAAAATTTTAACAAGTGTTTGAAAGCAGATTCTTTATGCAGGGAGCCCATGAGAATTTCCTATTGCCGATATTACTAGCAACCAATCTTCCTCCTTAGGTGGATCCTTGGTTTGTTGGTTTTGTCTTGGAGTACGGTTATAGTCTAAAAACCAGAAAGCAGTTAGAAATAGACTGAATAAAGCACAAGATAACCTTATGTAATGAAAAACACCAGCAGGCCAAACCCTTACCCTAGGGGAGGGTGAGGCGGGCGCTATTGCTAGGTGGTTATGCTCATCCCTAAGACAAATAAAGTTTGCAGATCCTTCCAGGAGGCATAACCACCTAGCAAAGCTAGTTAGTAGAATAGCACACACGTGGTGTTGGTCCTAAGAAACTGAAGGCGTTCAACTTCTGATGGCCTCCAGTAAAATCTAACAAAGGTTTTACTGGACAACCACCTTGCAGCTTTCATGATAATAGGGAGGGGAAGGCCCTTTGCTGCTGCTTTAGTAGCCTTCAAACACAGAAACATCAATACCAGCCAAAGACATGTCGGAAAATATCCAACCTCTAATTGTATTAACCTTGGCTGTATGAAAGGGATTCCTTGATGTAATAAATAATTGACTGATATCACTTCTAAACACAGCAGAAAGGTCAAGGCACGATTGTAACAAACTGACTAAACATAAGCCTGGTTCAGAAGGATCTTGAACTAATTCCACCGGACCGGGGGAAATATGGGAAGTTTTTTGTCTCCCTTTTAGTATTATATGGAACCCTTCTAACTTTATGCAGAAAAATGTTTTCTGTACAAAGCCTGGAAGATGTGATAAACCCTCCATCCGGAACCTTTTTTTTTATTTTTATGAAAGCGTTCAGAGACCTCACATTTAGAACCGGTCTCCAGGAACCATTTGATTTTGGGATTGGGAGCAGCGGACTGAACCATCCTGTAATAGACATGTCTGCCAACTCTATCTTCCCTTCATTTAAAGCTAGGGAAAAGGAGGCATGTAGCACTGGGTTCACCTATCTGCCGGGTGCAAACCTCTGAACTAGGAACCTTAAAAGGGGGAGTTATAAACCCCTTTGAAGAATCTTTACAACCCATTTGTCTGAAGAAATATCCTTCCAATTTAGTGGCGTGTGAGGAGGCACACTTACTTGAATGCTTGGGTTTTCTCTTGGAAGCTGGACCACCTCTGGAATGAGCTCCTCTGCCACCGCCTAGGAGCTTGTGTTTTCCACTGTTGTGGCGGTACTGGGCCTGGTGAGATGCTCCTCGGGACGCTCCTGCAACCCAATAGGGGCGACCCTCTGTCCAAAAGGGCTTCTTGTAGCCAGGAAAGGACTTTTTGAGCTCTGAAAAGGATCTCCTTGTCTTATAACGGCCTTTAACCTCCTGAATGGATGAAAAGGTAAGAATCCTCCAAATGTGGGAACTCGTGATTTAGGGGCCAGGACAGACATTGCTGCTGCGTGGAGCCAGCGTGTTCTGCGAATGTTTGAGATGTATATAAAGGATTGGCCAATGATTAGCCCTGCCCTGCCAGACGCTTTCAATAAATTAGATGCCTGCAGATATGAAGCAGAAGGTTTATGAGAATTGCCTTCTTTTTTCTGCTTTATCCAGCATCATTAATAGTAGGCCCACAGCATCAATTTTAAACTGTATATTACGAAAAGTCTGGTCTGTGGGATCTGTATATACACTGCTCCATGTGATAGATAACAGAGCAGGATCTACCTCAGGAGCCATTAAAGCCTGCATGACCAGGATACCAATGTGGTTCCTGAGGAGAAGGTCATCCTCCTTAACCAAGGGGGATATAAAGGCCAGTTTGGCAAAATCTCTAACCTCAGAATCGTGAAGGATGGAGCAGGACTGGTGGCGAGATGGTTGGCTGAGGTCAATATCGGATTGAACTATCCAAGAAAGGCATCATTGAATGAATGGGCTTTGACCAGCTTGCGCAAGATTGTGATGGACGTAGTGGAATATTTGTGATGTGGGATCTAGTAGTGGGAAAAGAAGAGAAAGAAGGAGTGAGAATAAGGAGAGCAACAAGTGATAAGTGAGGATAAATAGGGGGTTGTTTTTTGCTGAAAGTAATGGCTTTCTTCTGGCCACTCTGCCATAAAGCCCAACTCTATGGAGCGTACGGCTTATTGTCGTCCTATGTATAGATACTCCAGTCTCTGCTGTGGAACTCTGCAGGGTTACCTTAGGTCTCTCACTGTGCTGCCTCTCTGATTAATGCCCTCCTTGCCCGGTCCGTGTGTTTTGGTGGACGGCCGTCTCTTGGCAGGTTGCTGTTGTGCCATGTTCTTTCCATTTGGTTATGATAGATTTGATGGTGGTCCTGGGGATCATCAAAGATTTGGATATTTTTTTTTATAACCTAACCCTGACTTGTACTTCTCAACAACATTGTCCCTTACTTGTTTGGAGAGTTCCTTGGTCTTCATGGCAGTGTTTGGTTAGTGGTGCCTCTTGCTTAGGTGTTGCAGCCTCTGGGGCCTTTCAAAAAAGGTGTGTATATGTAATGACAGATCATGTGACACTTAGATTGCACACAGGTGGACATCATTTCACTAATTATGTGACTTCTGAAGGTAATTGGTTGCACCAGAGCTTTTTATGGGCTTCATAACAAAGGAGGTGAATACAAACGCACATGCCAATTTTCTGTTTTCTAGTTCTAAAAAAATAGTTTTATGTATATATTTTTCTCAGTTCACTTCACCAATTTAGACTATTGTGTTCTGATCCATCACATAAAATTCAGATTAAAAAAACGCTGAATTTAAGGCAGTAATATAACAAAATAGGTAAAAAGTCAAAGGGGGGGGAATACTTTTCCAAGGCACTGTACATGTGTGACTTCTGCAACCTCAAAATACATTTCACTTATTTTATTCTCTGATAAAGCTGAGTATTGTTCATCATTATTCATTTAGCATGGGAAGGCTTTCTGTGTGCGGACGTGGTGCTTGTGGGGGTTTAAATGCCTCTTATATTTACATGTAATACACAGCAGAGGTTTATTCCTGAAATATCTTGTAATATGTTACACTCCAACGTTGTGTCTTTTTTTTACATTTTTTCCCAACAACCACCCTTCCCTGAGTGTGTCTTCCCTGGGACATGCCTTCCTGAGAAGAGCTGGACGGATACAATAAGGGATTATGGCTGGAGGCTTTCAGCGCGGCCCCAAACTGCGCCATTCCCAGTTTTTGCAGCGCGCAGCTGGAAGTGAAATATGATTTGCATGAGGCTAATGTATTGAGTAAATTGAAAGCAACGAGAACAGCTGCTGTTTTTTCATTAGACTCATGCTAGCATTTGAAGGGAGGGGATGTGTGAGACCAAGAGTAGATGGGATGGTGCTGGGCAACGTAGAGAAGGGACATTAATAGCAGTGAATGCAGGGCACACAGCTGGGTCCTTGTTCATTGCTGGCATCACATAACCTTCTACTGAAAATATTTGGACTGAGCGGCGCATTCACACTGACTAGCTAAAGGTCTCATTTTACTTAGATTAATGCTCCGAGTGCTGGGTGGCTGCTCGCTGACAGTCTATCGCAGGGTTTTATCACCTGCTACACCTGAGTGGGCAAATTCTGCAAGGTGAGCGAGATATGTATATTGAGAAAGCAGCTTCCCTCTGGGGTCGGTAAATGTATCAAAGTGCCATCAAAGGAAAGCACATATCGTGCATTTATGAATTTAAATTGTTTATTGTAGAAAAGCAGAGGTTCTCAAGAAATAAAAGACAAGAAAGGTCTTATTATAAATTACAGTATTTCAATCACAATCAGCAGCCATATACAGCATAATTTTAAAGAACTTTCTTAGTTTTCGAAGGATAATCGTAAAAGATAAAGGTTTAAAGACACTATATTTCACCAGCCTTAGAGTTAAAGGGGAAATTCTCTAGAATTCACAACTGTTGAATAAAACATTAAAAACCATCTATAATTTCTGTTAACCTTTTTTTATGTTTTGTAATGATATTACAATCTGCTTCGGTGCCCTGGCACATTGCATCGGAGGACGAGCAGAAACATTCATAGCAGGATGCCAAAATGCCACCTTCGCTATATCATCATTGAGGGATGGGCAGTAGGCTACCAGAGGCCCAGCATCTTCGATAAACAGAAAATAAACCATTTAACAGTGATGCGGTACTCAGTGCCTACAGTGTCCCTTTAATGCGTTCCTACCCAAGGAAAATGTGCAGATGTTACATTTAGTTTTGCAATTAAGTGCGATACAAACTTAAATGTAGTTCACAAAGACTCACTTAAGATCCTGACAAGGAATATTGTAACAATATCTAAAACATTTTATGCCTCGCCAGTGTTTTTGTAAAGTGTAAAAAAATTATGAAAAACTGAAATTTGTCTTTATATTTTTGCTACAACATGCATCTATGTATCTCTCATTAAAATAACAATGAGACTTTTTTTTTTTTTTTAAACAAAACCAATTATTGGTAAGTAAGGGGATTAAACCTTTGGAGTGCAAAGAAGTGGGGAAACCATAAATGTTAAATATTATGTATTAATATTCTGTGTCTTCACCACTATATTCCTTTTCTCAATGTCAGGAATCCCCTAAGGTTGCATGCAGAGTGCGACTCTGGGCTAATGATCAGAATTAAATCTGAAAAACTTGAAAAACAAGTGTCTAATTTGACACAGACACAAATGAGCGTTACGCCTGAAAGTCTTTTCTGTTTGTTGTTTGTTAGACCCCTTGTTATTGTTCTTCTGCCACTCTGGAAAGGTCTTACCAAAACGGTTTATTATAGAATCAACACAAATATATGTAGTTATGAAACACACATCACACATACAACAAATTGCAAAACAAAATAATAAAAAAATATGGTTTGTTCATCATTGCTGTACAGAGGTACATGTGAAAATAATATAATATAATATAAATAACATAATTTGCAAAGATCATCAAAGGTGATGTCGCTTCTGGGGTTCTAGGGCAGCAGGCAAAGGTGAGTTTAATTTACCTGAACCTGCCCATCATGAGTGCCCCCATCTTCTTCCAGTGGGTCCTCTTCTGCTCCTGGCGCATCAGCGCCATCAGCCGACATCACTGCTATACTCTCGCGCATGAGCAGGAGTACAGCACTGAGGACTATGGAGGATCCCGCTTGACCCTCCACAATTAAAGCCTATTTCCTGCACATGTCTCTGGTGACTGCTGGGTGATTGACTATTCTTGATCTTTCCACCCAGTGTCTTGAAATGCCAGACATAGGAAATACACAGAGACAAAGTAGTCCCTAATTTGTCTTGTGTTTTTGGATAAAAATAGAAGATGAAAAAGAAAGACAGAGTAGGAAAGAGGAAGAGCAAAGAAAGTACTGCGTGACAGTGCAGCTTTAAAGGTGGGAGATATTTAGATTTGTGAGCAATGTGTTCTCTAGTCATGTGTCCGAAGATGTCCAAAGAGACTCTATGACATCAGCAATCTGTGATGTCATCTGCCCATTGAATTATGTCAGAATAATTCCTCCCCAAGGCAAACACTGACTGAGTGCCATCTCCTTCTGCTAATGTTAACATTTCACTAAGTCAGTAAGGTCATTCACTAAGGTAATTATTATGTTATTATTTATATAGCGCCAACAAATCCTGCAGCGCTTTACAGTGGGTGGACGACCAAACATGTATATGTAACCAGGCAAGTTGGACACACAGGAACAGAGAGATTGAGGCCCTGCTCAGTGAGTTTACATGCTAGAGGGAGTGGGGCATAGTGACAGTAACAGAGGGATTGAGGGCCCTGCTCAGTGAGTTTACATGTTAGAGGGAGTGGGGTATAGTGACACAGTAACAGAGGGATTGAGGGCCTGCTCAGTGAGTTTACATGTTAGAGGGAGTGGGGTATAGTGACACAGTAACAGAGGGGTTGAGGGCCCTGCTCAATGAGCTTACATGTTAGAGGGAGTGGGGTAAAATGACACAAAAAGGTAAGGATAGTATTAGACTAGTGACAGTTGCAAGAGAGGAATCAGTCGGGAGCTATTAACAGTTTAACGATTTTTTGAAGGAATGGAGACTTGGTGAGCATCTAACAGAGGAGGGAAGTGAGTTCCACAGGAACGGTGCAGCCCTCGAGAAATCTTGAAGGCGAGCATCAGAGGTGGGATTACGGACAGAAGATAGACGTAAGTCTTCAGCAGATCGTAAGGGCCTAGACGGGACATACTTGTGTAAAAGGGAGGATAGATAGATGGGGGCAGCATTATGTAGAGATTTGAACGCAAGAACCAGAATGTGAACTCAGAGGCAAAAATAAAACAATGCTGAATCTGTCTAGTTTAGCTTTAATGGACTCAAATTTTAAATCCACTTTAAATTTCAGACAATTGATATTTACAGGATTATTCAATTAAACATACATTGTCAGGAATTCAAAGGAATTGAGTCATTTAGGCCACAATAGCAGAACGGAAATTGTAGTAATCTATTTTGGCCTACATTTAAAATTCCCTTTGAATTCCTGGTAATTCAGAGTTTTGTGAATAACCCTGTTTATCAGATAAACCCCACGATACGCAATATGAATTGCACGGATTTGGAATCCGAACCGGAACATTGCTGTCACTTTTCTAGAACCTGCAATCTTCCGGTAACATTTCCCATCGCTGCCCATAAAGCCATAGAATGAACATGTTGGCGGTTCGCTGTCTGCAAAACGCAGTCTCTTCGCTATGACATATGTTGGACATCAAAGATTCTTTTAATTAAGAGAAGATTTCATTTGGCATTTGGACTATCAAAGACAGCATCCGCATTTGATGAAGTTGTTATAATTCTTGCTCCTTTCTACCACAACATGTTAATTTCAAATGGTTCCAAACATAAGCGGCTGATTTTAGTGACATTCAGTGACTTTGATTCTCACAGATATAATGGTAGAGATCAGACGATGGCATTTTGATGAGATGCTTAATCCCAGATTTACCAGCAGCTGTACACATTCTACGCAGCTTCGATGTGTAAACATGGCATCGGCGCTGGCCACAAAATGCGCATTGTTACTGTAAATCGATTTACACTTTAGTAGTCATTAGTATTAGACCTTTCAAAGGTCGCCATGTGTTTTCCATTAATGTCTTCCATGCAAATAGATCAAGCAATTTAGGTGCTAAGAAAGCTTCGAAAATGCAGGTTTTCAAAGCATTTTAAGCATTTTGGTAATACCAAAGGGTTAAAAGCCAAATGGGTTCAATGAATGCTTTGCCGGTTCATTTTATCGCATTTCTGAGCCCATGACGTAAAACTGACACTCCCAGGCTGTGTACGACATCCAATTGGCCCTAATGTCAGCCAAACTATCTTTAAATATAAATATTTAGGATACAAGAGGGTTTTCTGTGACCTGTTAGCTCATCAACAACAAACACGGATAGAGTTCAATTGTTGTTGTGTTTCTAGGAATATCTGCATTTTTTTGTTTTTGGTGGGGGGGTGTTTGAAATGGTAGTTTGTGGCTATTGATGGGGATATGAGTTTGGTACATTGATAAGAACAGGAATAGGTATGTTAACAGGGATATGTGTAGGGTATATTAACAGGGATAGGTGTAGGGTATATTGACAGGGATAGGTGTAGGGTATATTGACAGGGATAGGTGCAGGGTATATTGACAGGGATAGGTGCAGGGTATATTGATAGGTGTAGGGTATCAGGGATAGGATATATTGATAGGGATAGGAGTGGGGTATATTGACAGGGATAGAAGTGGGGTATATTGACCTGGATAGGAGTGGGGTATATTGACAGGGATAGGAGTGGGGTATATTGACAGGGATATGAGTGGGGTATATTGACAGAGATCGGTGTAACGTATATTGACAGAGATAGGTGTAGGGTATCAGGGATAGGAGTGAGGTATATTGATAGGGATATGTGTGGGGTATATTGACAGGCATAGGAGTGGGGTATATTGACAGGGATATGAGTGCGGTATATTGACCTGGATAGGAGTGGGGATTATTGACAGGAATAAGAGTGGGGTATAATGGGCACATCATGCTATAAATCTATACTGCCACCATGTGCCACGTTACTCCTGTTTTCTCAGCATATAATGGGCACATCATGCTTTAGATCTATACTGCCACCATGTGCCATCTCCCTCCTGTGTCTTCAGCATACAATGGGCACATCATGCTATAGATCTACACTGCTATCACGTGCCACGTCCCTCTTGTATCCGCAACATACAATGAACATGTCAAGCTATAGATCTACACTGCCACTATATGCCACGTCCCTACAGAGACTACAGTGTACCCTAGAAAAGTGTTCCTGTGAACTTTTCTACCACGCGCTATGTTCCCCTTGCGTTCCCAACATGCCCAGAGCATGCCTTGTAATAGATCCTCATTACCAGCGTGTGCCATTACCTGTGACCCTGACGTGCCCTGGAAATGCCATGTTAGAGGGTGCTATGAAAGTGTAGGAGGCTAAGGGTTAATTTTTAGAATGTGGCGTGTCCTGGTTTCTGACCCTGAATTTGCAGAGCAATAAAACTGACAGACAGCAGTTTAATAAAAATTGATTTAGTATAGAATCCGAGGATTTTCATTCATATTTCTGCCTTCTCATCTTAAAAATTAATCAGTTCTTAAAATATCCTTCTTAATGCATCGGCCTAGTCTGAGAACATAGAATTTGCACTGAAAAGGACAGTTAAACATATCCCTGCTGAGAAAGCATCCGGGCTCTGAGGAGGAGAACCGCAAGCTACAACTGTCCGTGGTCTATTCCTCTTAGCAGTCTTTGCCAAAATATACTGCTTTATTTATAATTAACTTGAACCCCTAAGCAATCAATATTTATCACATAATATAAGGGTCCCAGCCTGCTTTCCAAACAAATAATAATTGGCCTCAATTTCACACACTTTACATTCATCGTATGCAGTGCTCTGTGCAACATAGAATCCTGTAACAGCGCTCCCTGTAGGTAGGACTGGGTAAACATAGGAACATAGATGGCAGATGTGATGGCAGATAAGAACCATTCGGCCCATCTAGTCTGCCCAATTTTCTAAAATACTTTTTAATCATTTGTCTCTTATATCTAAGATAGCCTTATGTCTATCCCACACATGCTTAACCCCTTAAGGACCAAACTTCTGGAATAAAAGGGAATCATGACATGTCACACATGTCATGTGTCCTTAAGGGGTTAAACTCCTTCACTGTATTAACCTCTACTACTTCAGCTGGAAGGCTATTCCATACATCCACTACCCTCTCAGTAAAGTAATACTTCCTGATATTATTTTTAAACCTTTGCCGCTCTAATTGAAGACTATGTCCTCTTGTTGTGGTAGTTTTTCTTCTTTTAAATATAGTCTCCTCTTTTACTTTGTTTATTCCCTTTATGTATTTAAATGTTTCTATCATATCCCCCATGCCTCGTCTTTCCTCCAAGCTATACATGTTAAGATCCTTTAATCTTTCCTGGTAATGTTTATCCTGCAATCCATGAACCAGTTTAGTAGCCCTTCTCTGAACTCTCTCTATAAAGTATCAATATCCTTCTGAAGATACAGTCTCCAGTACTGTGTTCAATACTCCAAGTGAGGTCTCACCAGTGTTCTGTACAATGGCATGAGCACTTCCTTCTTTCTACTGCTAATACCGCTCCCTATACAACAAAGCATTCTGCTAGCATTTCCTGCTGCTCTATTACATTGTCTGCCTAACTTTAAGTCATCAGAAATAATCACCCCTAAATCCCTTTCCTCAGATGTTGAGGTTAGGACTCTATCAACTATTCTGTACTCTGCCCTTGGGTTTTTACGTCCCAGATGCATTATCTTGCACTTATCCACATTAAATGTCAGTTGCCACAACTCTGACCATTTTTCTAGTTTACCTAAATCATTTGCCATTTGGGTTATCCCTCCTGGAACATCAACCCTGTTACATATCTTAGTATCAACAGCAAAAAGACATACCTTACCATCAAGACCTTCTGCAATATCACTAATAAAAATATTAAAGAGAATAGGTCCAAGTACAGATCCCTGAGGTACCCCACTGGTGACAAGCCCAAGCTTTGAATATATTCCATTAACTACAACCCTCTGTTGCCTGTCACTCAGCCACTGCCTTACCCATTCAACAATATTGGAATCCAAACTTAAAGATTGCAGTTTATTGATAAGCCTTCTATGTGCAACAGTGTCAAAAGCCTTACTGAAATCTAGGTAAGCAATGTCTACTGCACCACCCTGATCTATAATTTTAGTTACCCAATCAAAAAAATCAATAAGATTAGTTTGGCATGATCTCCCTGAAGTAAACCCATGTTGTCTCTGATCTTGAAATCCATGTGTTTTTAGATGTTCAACAATCCTATCCTTTAACATGGATCACTTTCCCCATTACTGAAGTAAGGCTTACTGGCCTATAGTTGCCCGACTCCTCCCTACTACCTTTCTTGTGAATGGGCACAACATTCGCTAACTTCCAATCTTCTGGGACTACTCCTGTTAACTATGATTGGTTAAATAAATCTGTTAATGGTTTTGCTAGTACACCACTAAGCTCTTTTAATAACTTTGGGTGTATTCCATCAGGTCCCATTGAATTATTTGTCTTTACTTTTGATAGTTGAAATAGAACCTCTTTCACGTGTAATAAATGATTTATTTGTCCTTTTTCCTAACTTAGGTCCCTTTCCTTCATTTTCCTCTGTAAATACTGAACAAAAATATTAATTGAGGCAGTCAGTTAGACCTTTATTCTCATCTACATACCTTCCTTATTTTGTTTTTAATCTAACTAATCCTTGTTTTACTTTCCTTTTCTCATTTATGTATCTAAAAAATGTTTTGTCCCCTTTTCTTACTGACTGTGCTATTTTATCTTCTGTGTGAGATTTGGAAGCTCTTATAACTTGCTTAGCCTCTTTCTGCCCAATCTTATAGAGCATTCTGTCTTCCTCACTCTGGGTTTTTTATAATTACTAAATGCTAACTTTTAGTTTTTTACTATTTTGGCCACATCTGCGGAGTACCACAGTGTTTCTTGAATTTTATGCTTTTACTGACAAGCCTAATGCAATTTTCAGTTGCCTTCAGCAGTGCAACTTTTAAATAATCCCATTTCTCTTGGACTCTCTTTAAATTGCTTCAATCTGATAATGACTCCTTTTCAATTTTAGAAAAGTCTGTTTTTTAAACTCTAAAACCTTTGTTTTTGTGTGGTGTGACTCAGTCACTGTTCTTATATTAAACTACACTGACTGATGATCACTGGATCCTAAACTTTCACCTACAGTAATATCTGATACTAAATCTCCATTTGTTAACACTCATTCTTTGTATTTAAATTAATATTTATTTATATGATATATGATATATTCATTGCCCATTGAGGGTCATAGAGATTACCTGTCATGGAGGCAGTGGCGGAACTACCACCAAAGCAGCCGCACCAGGGCCTGCAAGCTCAGGGGGCCCATCAGGTGGCCCATGCACTTAGTGCCACCCAATGGACATCTTTGATTAGGGTTCCAGTCAGGTGCCATGGCCCTTTAACAGTGTGACAGGGCCCCCTGCTCTGTGTAATGCCTTGGTGCTGGGAGGAAGTTAGTGCACTTCCTTCCAGCTTACCATCGAGCTGCCGCATGGGGCAGAAGGGATCACCAGAGAGGAGAGAGACTAAGCCAGAGCAGGGATAGCAGACTCCCATCACACTCAACCAGATGTCACTGGACCCCAGGGAAGCCACACACCTATACTAGAAAGGTATGGAAGCAGGGGGATGGCTAAAAAAAGACAATGTGATCTTTGTGTGTTGTTATCTGTGTATATGTGTTAGCTCTGTGTGTATATTGTATTATTTATTTATTTATAAAATATTTTACCAGGAAGGATACATTGAGATTTCTCTCGTTTTCAAGTATGTACCGGGTCCACAAATGTACATATGTGTATGTTATTTGTGTGTCTATATGTGTATGTCTATGTATGTCTGTGTTACCTGTGTACTTGTATGTGTATCTGTATGTGTTATTTGTGTGTCTGTGTATCTATCTGTGTGTCTGTATGTGTATCTGTGTGTCAATGTGTGCTCCTGTGTATCTGCATGTGTGTCTCTGTTTGTATTATTATGAGTGTCATTGTGTGTATCTGCATGTCTGTGTCTGCATGTTTGTTAGTGTTTGTGTCTGTATGTGTATCAATGTGTGCATCTGTGTGTCTGTGTACCTGTATGTGTGTCTGTGTATCTGGATATGTCAGTGTGTGTCTTTATGTGTATCAGTGTGTCTGGCAGTGTATATGTATATTTTTTCCCAGCATTTAAACTCCAACACTACACACACACACACACACACACACCCCTGCATTCACACACACACCCCTCTACATTCAAAGTTGAACACTTCACACGGGTAAACTACTGTTTTCAAATGGCAATGGTACATAAAAACGCACTGCAAAATATTACACACAAATACACCTCTACATTCACACACATACTACATACAAAAGCATGTTTACATTAAAAAATACAAACACTGCTCACTGCTAAGTTCAACCCTGCATGGATGGGCAAATGGTAGATCTACCTATTGTCCATCTTTGCAAAGGGGGGCCCAAAATAATTCTTGCACCAGGGTGTGGCGGAACAGACCTCACCACGTGTTCTTGGAGGGGGCTGCTTGCCCGCCTCCTACCTTCTGACTATGGCCCTGAGATATATGGCATTTGAAAACACTGTTTGTGCCCTGTGCCAAAACTGGAGATTGTGCACAAATATGACTATTGTCCATATTGTTTATGATTCCCTTCGTTTGTTGCACTGTTCCCCATGTTTCATCTGTTGGTTCGGCTGGATAGACTACCAGACAAACTGTGGAGTTACTGGGTGGCCACCATTCATGTATCAGAGGCACATGGTGAGAACAATGGATGAAGCACATGGTGAGAACAATGGATGGCGGCCATTTTAACTCACTCCATTAACTCACAATGGATGGCAGCCATTTTGACATCGTTCAGTAGTTTTAAAAAAACTAATAATTAAAATTATGTTCACTATTATTCCCACAGCTCTATCTATGTGAGTTACAACAGCCTAGCCCTAGCTCATACAGTCAGTGTAGGTCCAGGATTAGGGTTAAGGAACGTTAATGTTACAATGCTGTGGATTGTAAATTAGTCACTTTTTAAGATTTATAACACATGAGGTGATAATGAACAGTTCTCTAATGTTACACAAACAACATTTTTAAAATTATTAGCAAAAGTACATTTGCTACGGTTTTACATGATTTGGAGAAGTATATACTTGTGGAGCAGTGTGATGCAAGGCAGATTGTATTTTATTTTGAGGATATTCTTATAGCAGGAAAAATATACTTATTTTAGGATATATTTAAATTTCTGTTCTTTGTCATTGTAAGCTTGTTATATTGTTAAATACTGTGTGCAAAGTAGAGAATGATCATTAAATAGACGGATTAAGACATGCGAGGGCTGTAGCATTAACCTGAAGATTAGGGCCAGAATTGTTTGATTTTTAGTTTAGTTCCTTAAATTTTGATCAGACTTTAAGTATGCAAACTGCTCCTTCCTTAGAGATGGGGGAGAGTTTGGATGAAAAAGTACGATTCGGTAATCTTTAATGTAGCGTTAGATGGTTATTTTCACAGCTTGGAGTGTTTTACAGTCTGGACCTTGGGGGGTCTGGGAGATGCCAGAACAATGGATCCCCGCAAGGATGTGAGCATTTAAGGCCCAACGCAGAATCCAGGCTTAATCCGACCTGTGCTGTTCTGCTACTCTATTCATTATGGAGTTTTGAATGCCAGAGAAAGCTTTTATTTAGCTGCTTGTAAAGCTGTATAGAACCTAATGCTGCAGACGCTGCAGTCTGTTATCAAAATGATTAAATTAAGAAAAAGGAACAAGGTGTTCAGAGAGATGGATGGTGGTTGGATTGTTAACCCTGTGTGTCATAGTTAAAGTGTGTTTATTGTGCTGATGGTGACGTGAACATTCTGAAATCATGTGGCTGACATACCTGCCTTCAGGTAGATATACAATCTATACGATGCTCCAGTGACGAACCATCAGCAAATGTACTGATTAAAAGGTATAATTACCGGCTTGCTGGTGCTTCCTCCACTCTGCATGCTCTATGGGCTTAGCCACTCCATGGTATATGTCAGCCACATCCCACAATTCCCAGAATTAATGGTGTGCAGCAATGCCCAGGAATGTAAAGTTATATAAAATGCTACGTTTCTTTACATTTATATAATTGCTAGTGATCTGAAAATGGATGGATACATTGTATTCTCTGTAAGGTGGTACTGAACCAGCTAAGTAATGGCTGATACGCTTTCATGGTAATCCACTAAAATGTGAATTATCAAAAATTCAAAGAGCAGTCACATTGTAGTCGAATACAGACACATTGAAAACAAACAGAATTTTCCCAGATTGGTTACTTTCACTTTAAATTCTCTCTGATTTTCCAACAATAAATGACTTCAGGACAAATCAAAACACCAGAAAACTTCATAATGAATGATTCCGGTGAACTTTTCCATTTGCACAAATTTACTTAATACATAAATTATTAGTGAGAAGAAAATGAGGTGAATAAAAATGAGTACTAGATGCTGTGCCGTCCCAGAACCTGTTATTGGTTGTAAATCATAAACATGAGCTCAAGGAACACTATAGTGTCGGTAATACAAACATGTTTTCCTGACACTATAGTTCTAATTACAATATTTAGAATCTCTGGTCCCCCTGCCCAGCAACGTAAAAGGTGATTTTTCAAACCTTTTTTCCAACATTGCACTGGTCTTGTCGCGACTGGTCACGCCTCTGCTCTGCCACCTTGGCTGAGATTATCAAACTTGATGATCTCAACCAATCCAATGCTTTCCCATAGGAAAGCATTAAGAGACTATTGCACAAGTATAATCCCCTTTTAATTCAATAGGAGGAGAATTTTGGTTGTCTGTCAAATCTCTAGGCATCTACAAGAGGCAATTAGACATAGCATAGATTATATATGACAAAGTGTTATAATATGAATAAAATGTGTGTGCACTCACAAACGGAGAGCTATAGACCCAGCTCTGGTTTGAATCGTTTCTGGGTCCGTGTAGGCGACCCACCTCTATTGCTGATGTGGATCTTATTCTGTGGGTAGAATAAATGCACAGACGATTGCGCAGTATTGCTAGTACTAGTAGAGTATACAATAAAAAATCCCAAGTGGGTACTCACAAATATGGAGTCAAAAGGTATGACTCAATGGTTAGGCATTGTGCAGATTGGGACTGCACTCCACCATCTGTGGAAAATGAATGCGGGAACCAGGATCAAAGTATAAAAAATACATTTATTATAACAATCTATAAAATAAATAAAATAAAATAGGCAGCAAAGTCCTTAAGCCGGAACGCGTTTCACCACTAATAGCGTGGCTTCTTCAACAGGGTAGGCAAATTCGATGTTCCTGGGTTCCCTGTTGATGTTTAAATACAGTAGAAATTGGCGGGTAGAGAACTGGTGCATGTGTTTCATCACATGTCGCTACCACCCACAGGTAGGACGTGTGCGGTCCATGCCTCCCTCTCATACCGCAGCCTGGAGGAATTGAGAGGTGTTTTGATCAAGGTGTTTTTTTCGGCTGCATCTGTTTCATGTCGCGTTTCTCCCAAATGGAAGTATGAGTCCCAAATACATTTGTCCAAAGATTACATTGTATTCTAAACAATTCTATGTCTGAGTCTTTTATTGTGGGAGCTGGAACGAAAATGTCCGTGTGGATCGTTTTAAAACACTGTAAAGTGGCAAAACGCGTACATACGTTTCTTTTTTCATTAGATATTTTAGATTATTGTGTTCACTTTATGAAACAAAAATTAAAAAAAAAACCTCCTTTAAGCATAACTATAATCTAGCACCTAGTCGTCCTCCAATGAGATCATCAAGACTTATTATCTTAGTCCAATCAGAAGCTTTTCATAGAGACTCATTGAGGACATATGTTGCAAACGTGGCAATCGCGTCAGTTACCTCCATCCACCAATCAGAATTGCCAGGAAATAGATAATTTGTGACCAAAATAATTTTATCTTCCAAACAATCCCGCAGATAAATAGTAAGTATGATTTTTTTATTATATGCAGAGATCCTGTGTGGTTTATTCACTGGACATAAGGTTTCTCCCCACTCCTGGTCTGGGAAACTTTATTATTACTGGATATTATTTTTTTCTTATTGTCTTGATTTATTTTCTCTAAGTACGTTAACCATTTACATGAGCATATAATATGGGTGAAGTATTCAGACAAAGGAAATGGTATTTGCATATTGCAATAAAATATTACAGGACTTCTAAAGAGGAATTAAACCATGAGATGTGATGGGTGGGGTTGTATTATTTGGAGTCTGAGTGACGTTTTAGGATAGAATTTTCCTTTGATCATCCGCCTATCAGAGAAGAGAGCCTTACATTGCGAGCTCTGTGGATGCAACCTGAGTAAGGTCAAAACAATTCTCGTAATCCTTGCCCATGAAGTGCTAATTAGCCATTCTACACAGAGGAAATGAGTGTTTGAAGGAAGAAAAAGTATGGCCTTTTGTCCTGTTTTTGATACTTTTCATAGCTTCATGTCCTGATCAGTTAGCTGTACAGCTATAGCTCAGCATCGTGTGATGCTATGATCGTCTCCAGAACAAAGATCAAAGTAATTTATCAAAAACCATCCAAGCAGAAAGTACAGTGAAATCTTTCTGCCCCCGTGACTGAATCTTAGATCATTTTATAGGGAATCTTAGTGAGCAGCAATAGTGACACATATCTAGGGCAAGGTGACCAGTCGCTTGGCCTTGGGGCACGCACTTGGTCTACTCTAACTCAGAATGACTTAACATGACTTAAAAAGTCAATTTAATGAGCCGGCTTTCTATTTTTTTTCTATATTGATCTTTTTATACATTCTTTTTTTTGTGAAGGAGAATTTGCTGTAAACTGAGCTTTTGTGTTTATTGCACGACGAGAGAATTTGACTCGGGCTGAACTTTTGTTCCCTAAAATTAGAAACATTTTCAGAATTAATTTTTTTTGACAAATTTTGATTTGGTTCAGCAGAATCTCAGAACCACGACTCCAATTCGAGAACGAAATCAGAAGAACAGCACGAAATGGCACGAAAATGGGCCAAGTAGGGTTTTTTAAATATATATATATATGTATAGGACAGATAGGAGTATTAGTTCACAGATCACATTTATTAAATATAATCTATAAATATACTAATATAGATTATTTCACTGATCCTCCTCTTTTCCCCTCTAGTGGTCACTTCTCATTTGATCTGTGAATAAAATCAACATTTTTTACCCTCCAATTATCTCTGTTTTTGGTGCCACGAGTGCCACCATGTTCCAAATTGCGTGTTTTGGTTGGTTTGTGATTCGGATACATTTCAGCTCAGAGTTTTGGAAATTTGTCTGATCACCCAAATTGCAATTCAGACAAAAACTAAGGTTCTAGTCTGGTGTTTATTGTAAATCCTTAATCTAAATGACAAAAGCAAAAACGATGCTGTTTCAACATATTAAGAGTTAAAGGAACACTATAGGGTCAGGAACACAAACCTGTAGTTTTTAATCCACCATTTAGGTGGCTTGCCCTCCAAAACTCACCTTCTTTCAAGCAGCGCACTGGTCTGCCGGCCCTGGCCCCGCCCCCAATCCGCCTCCTTGGTGACAAAATCAGAATTGCCAATTTTTTGCCAATCCAATGCTTTCCCATTGGGATCTCCCATTTGGGGGCTGGAATAACCATCCGGCTAGAATTTAGGCGAAAGAGTTTCATTGAAATAACAATTGCCCTACAGTAGAGATTTTTTTGGATTCTGAATATCTTTTTCAAGCTGGTTATAATATTGCTAGAAGTTGTTTTTTAGTGGATATACTCCGCAATGTTTTTATGTTTACTGCCTGATTGCAGCCCTGAGTTTGCTGAGAACCTGATCTCATGCTGAGAACTTTGTTGAAATCCAGAAAGTAATGTTTGTACTTTGGCAACACTTCATTCCAGCTCTGGATAGATATCGTGGGAGCAGCTGCAGAGAAATTCTACCTGATTGTGAGACGTTTCTCAGCAGGTAAAATTCATGCTATTTATATGTATTTATTTCTGGGAGTTCGGAAGATCCTTTAATTCTTTATGACAATACTGCATTTGTGGAGCAGTACTTCCAGATACGAGCATTAAACAGAAAGCTGGACGGAGCTAGACACAAATAATCTGCAAATATGTGTCTTACTGCCTCTGCTGTGTGACCTTGTATTTTATTTCAATAAAAAACATTTGTCTTGGCATTGTCTTTCCCAAATCACCAGTGTCTGTTATAAATCATGGCGATACTGATAGCTAAACATTACGATGTGTTCCTCATCGTACAGCAGATGATATGTTTATTTACCAGGTGAATAATGTACGTGAATTTATTCAAAATGCCAGAACCGCAGTAGACTTGGAACCCAACCAATGGCTGTGTGCTAAATTCAATTTATGTCTCTACCCTACTGTCAGTTCAATAGCTCCTGGCCTTGTAAAGTGAGATAAAACTTAATCAGTCCTGCCGATATTTGTTAATGGCGATACGTCTGATTTCAGCATTCATGACCAAATATATGGTTGTCTCAGTAGAGCATGCCAGTAATCAATCACCTCCCTTGCTTGACTTGAAGTAGTAAATATAAATAAATCCTAATCTTATATTCTTGGCTGCAACAAGATTCATCTACCACCAAAACACCTTGGTTTCACCAGCTAAAGATAGAGTGCATGCTCCATGTTTCAGTTTCAAGTCTCCGGTGATAAATGTCCCATCACTGGACGGGTCTGCCCTGGAGCTGGATTAATGTATAGCTCTTGTCTCAAAGAGCAGTTCTCATTTAAAGGATTAAGATTGATTTTTTCCCCCCTTCCCACCTGAAGATTTAAGGGTCTTATTATCTATATTCAGTGTCAATGGACTCCCTTTTACCTTGAAATGACTCCCCGGGAGAATAAAAATGCCTTAAATTAGATTTTACGTCTGCTAGAGAGGTCCACCTGAAATGTTTTCAGATAACTCGTTAACCTTGGTTGTAAATTTCTGAAAAAGCACTCATTAGATTATTTTTCATGGTAGAATGCATTCATAGCCCTGAGAAACAAAACAAAAAAAACAAACCTAACCAAATCTGAATTTATTTGCTCAACCCATGTCTATAAAGTAAAAAAAAAGAACAGTTCGGAATTACAATTACCCCAGTATGATGTATAGAAATCTGAGGAAACAATAGTCAGGGCAATATAATTAAACGGTGTCAAATATTTATAATAGAGCATGTCTCTACACGTGACACTACAGGTCTACGCTACTAGAGTATTGTCATAATGCTCGTTTTCTACTGTGACATTTCTAATAAGCTCCTTCCAATACCATCAATTTCACCTTTATCCTCTGCTATCAAAGCTGTGATTTTTGGAGTTTCAAGTACTTTTACCTGAAAAAGAAATAAAAAAAAGAAAAAAAGAAAAAAGGAGCAAATTTGAAAAGAAATCTAGGTCGCAGGATAAAAAGTCATATATACAAAAGTTATTTCACTTGCCGGTGCATGGTGTTGTTAAAAGTTAATGCAAAAAATCACTCAAGTCTTTTCCTATCTGTAGAAAATTATTGGTTGTGATAATATTAGGCTGTGAAATAAATGACAAGTTATAGAGCTTTGCGATATATTAATATTACTTTAGCAGCTGAAGACAATGTTTGACGAACTGATAGTGTGGGGAGAGTACATTTTCCGAGATTCTTACAAAAGATTGTTTAACGTGATGGTATCATTTTCCCATCTCCTGTCACTGTCTTGTGCCCCTGGACATACAGGTGCATTTAGGAGAGGTGTAGACGACCGCACCATATCATGATCTAACGCCGGGAACGTACTTTTTATCTCATACCTTTACTTATCACCCGCAAGCCGTAAACAAACACAACCAATATACTGAAATAATACTCGTTACAGAAAAACTATTTTTATAGCAATTTTGAATGGCACTCTTTTTATAAAATTACCACTGTCTTTGTGTGTTTATTGTGTTTGTACGTGCGAGCATTGACCAACATTCAGGATGGCAAATATGAAGCGTCGTTTGTTGGTTTACAATGAAGCGGTATAACTCTAGAAATGGTTCATTTACAATATAATCTCTCTCTTACATTGTGTTTGGATGTTCCTGGTGTAACCCTGTGGACATGAGTGGATACTAGTTAACAGAAATAAGCCCTTAATCTATTAAAAGAATCAGGTTCGCTTCATTATTACAAGAATACACAGATTTATCTCTTAGACATTCATTTATACAAATAAGATACTGTCACGAGGTAAAACCCCGGCACGCAGAGTTTAGGATAGCAAGGAAATAGACAAAGGAAATAAATGTATTATAAGGCCCTTGAGTTGCCAAACTTAACTTTAGACAGAGAGAAAAGTGTAGTTGAAATACAAGCTGAGGTCAAGGTAATGGAGAGACAGCAAAAACGAGAACTAGCCAGAGTCAGGTACATGGTAATTAGTCAAACAGGCAAACAAGACAGGAAAGGGTTAAAGAGGAAATGCAGGGTCATAAACTAAGCCATGGTCAGTACCAGAATATTCCACGGAATCAAGGAACGCACTAAAGGGTACTGAAAACGGAAACCATAATAGGACACAGTGGATTGGACCAGGAAAGCTTAAATACCTCTATGTTAATTTTGATTGGTCCACGTCATGCCTCCGACCCCCAAAAGATGCGTGAATGGGGGCCTCGAAACGATATGGACCAATGGGAGCCGGAAGTGATATGTGGCTCCCATTTCTTCTTTAAGAACGTGCTCGTGACAAAAGCAGCGTTGTTAACTGTACTACTACCCTTTATAATAGTCGGCGCACGCAGCCCGCTTGGAGGCAGAAAATGATTGAGCCGCACGTGTCTGGAGCGGAGGACCAGGTAAGTAATGCTACGGATACCAACTCTGATAATTCTATCATATTTCACAGGCAGAGTTATTCCATATAATTCATTCAAGCAGAATTTCAAATTCTAGGCCAAAGGAGATGAACTGAAAGCATAGCTGACATTGTTCAATTCAGTTATTTTATCCTTACATGTGAAATTCACTTTGAATTCTCACTTTACTGAATAAGCTGTTAGTGTTTCAATACCTGTAACACTGTATCAGTGCTGTATCATTGCTTTATAACAGATTATTTATTAGAACCCAGGGGGGTGGAGCCGAATGCCGACCTTGATGGCCGCATAAACCAGGAGCTCCGTGTCAGGTGGATCGAAAGAGAGTGCTCAACTCGACATAACAAGCACAGAAAGCGGGTGTGAGTTACCTGCAATGATGTCCCACCACAAAAGTAAGAGCAAGGGGGACAGAGCTACCTTCTTTACAGCAAGAAATCAGCACAAACCGCCAATACTTCAAGAAGGCCCCCAAGATGGCGGCCACGAGTCTGGAGACAGCCAGGACTCCTGTTCCCTGCTACCTCCCTCACAGGACAGAGATGGCCACTTAACGCCTGCTATTTTACAGAAAATGCTGGATGCCCAATCCAGAAAACTACTATCTCAATTCCAAGCTTCCATATCTGACCTAAAGAGGGAGCTTCAAGACATTGGTGACAGAACGGCACACTTGGAGACCAAAATGGAAGATCAGGCCACCTCACACAATTCTCTTGTGACTAAAATACAACAAATAGAAACCCAACTGGTAACTCATGATCATAAACTTACAGATCTCGAAGACCATTTCCACAGGAACAATTTGAGGCTCAGAATCCACATTGCTGGGACAACTGCAGGCATTCGACAGCAGGCCATTTCCAAAGCTTATGCCTCGACATCCCTGTCAAGATGTTCTTATTGGAACAAATACACAGGGTGGCAAAAGAGCCCACTGCTCCGAGCCCACTATCACCACATCAAGGAAGAGATCCTGAGGTGTCAGCAGAACTGTCAAAATGCTAGCAGAAGCCTTCAGGGATATGCAAATATTTGCAGACATTTCCCCGTCTACCCTGGCTGCGAGAAGGAACTTCGGCCAAGTAACCACGGCCCTGAGGCAACACCAAATTCTACCCAAGAGGGGTTTTCCTACCCGGCTATTGTTAACCCGAAATGGGCTGATGACACCCATTCTTACCCCAGATGAGGGCCTGCAACTTTTAAGAAAGTGGGACAAACTGTCCGCAAACACCCCCGCAATAGCGAAGGATCTACAGCTGATATTCCGGCTGAATGGAAACGGCCGCGGCGCTAACTGGAACCAATCCACACACTTTCGAAGCTGCCAAAAGTTCTCTATTTACCGATGAATTCCCCTTATCCCCATTCGAAAGTAGACAGTCAACTGAATATACTTACCAAAATTTGGACTTCAGGCACTGCGATAGTGCAATGTTTCTGTCCTTTATAGAAAGAGCTATGCAGCAAGTAACAAGCGATAGCAGTGAACTACGAAGAGACACAACCACATGGTTGTTTGCATAGAAAAGCCAAAAAGAAAAGTCGAACTGGCTGCACACACACCCAGACATTGAGCTTACCGCACAAGGTTATGGCATACAAATCTTTCCCAGTCAGATGCGAAGGTACCCGGAGTGATAGTTGTGGACTACACAAGCATATGGCTGAAAACTGGAAGTAACATAGAACTGTCCGTACACACAACCAGCCATCAAGCTTACTATATGTGGCTCGTGGACTTCCAAATATCTCCCACCCAGATACGGATGTATCCAGAGGCCGGAGAGCCTGCGCAACATACTATGTGACGGACAGGGACATTTGCCCCATCAAAACGGCACGCTCTCTACCGGGAGATCAGACGGCTGAAAGGGGACATTGTGTGCTTGCAAGAAACACACTTTCGGGAAACTGAACCCTGCCGTTACGGGATCAAACAATTCCCTTACCAATTCCATGCCACTTCTGATACAAAATCTAAAGGAGTGTCTGCCTTATTTAGTAACCAACTGTAATTTTCCTTAATTAAGAAACTAGCGGACCCAAAGGGAAGGTTCTTAATCATTGTGGCAGTGATCAACGAGGTCAATTACACAATAGCAAACATTTATGCCCCTGACGATAACCAGAAAAAACCTTTTTAACTATGGTTCTCTCTAAAATTGCAGGTGACTTTAACTGCATTCCAGAGTAAAAACACTGACACAATTGGCAAGGCAGTTGACCTTACTCTATAACTCATATAACCTCTACGATGTTTGGAGGTCGCACAACCCAACAGACAAGGCTTATACCTATTACTCCTCCGTACATAACTGCTACACAAGGATAGATAGATTCTATGTTAAGGGCACGCACCTTGAGCAAGTCACAGACTGCGAGATAGGGGACATCGTCCAGTCCGACCATGCCCCAGTTACACTCACACTATTAGACAGATTTTCCTTTAAAAACAAGCCCCCATGGCGACTGAACAAATCTTTCCTCTAAAACCATCAATACTTTCAAACAGGGTCAAGTGAGATATCTCAATATTTCTCCACGAATAGCACACCGGAGGTGACAATAGATACAGTTTGGCTAGCTCATAAAGCGGTCGTGAGGGGACTGTTTATCAACAGTTGACGGCTCATGTCAAAAAGACATCCCTTACTAAATTATCGAAATGGGAAGAAAGGCTACAACACTTGAACACGACAAATCAATCCAAACTCACTAAGGACCTTAGACGGGAAATACTACAGACCCAAAATAAGATCCAAGAAGCACACGCGCAACATACTAGCTTCCTCTTAAAAAGATGAAAGCTATCCCACTACACACAAGGAAATAGAGCAGGGAAGAAATTGGCATCCGCACTTAAATATATCCAAGCTTGATCCAAAATCCCATATATTCAAACCGAGGCTGGCGCCAAAGTAATTTCCCCGGCAGCTATCAGCAATGAGTTTGCTACATTCTATGGCACACTGTATAATATACAAATAGACGAACACCGACACCATACTACTGTGCACGAATCCACATTATATCTAGAGCAAATACAAACACCAACACTCTGTCACACTCACAGTGAGCTATTATCAGAACGAATCACAATGGAAGAATATGAGACATCTTTTCGTGGCCTCCCAGCCAACAAGACGCTGGGCCCAGACAGCCTATCAAACATTTATTACAAGCAATTTTGAAAAAAAAACCTTGCCCCTTACCTGCTCCAATTATTTACCAATGCAATTCAAAACGCCAAGCTTCCCCAAGACATGATCACCGCCACAGTGATCACCCTCCCCAAACCAAAAAAAACCCCAACACAATGCAAAAACTTCAGGCCCATATCTTTGCTAAACTCAGACGCCAAATTGTTCGCTAACATCATAGCCAATAGGATGTCTG
Source organism: Pelobates cultripes (assembly GCA_933207985.1). Lineage (NCBI taxonomy): Eukaryota > Metazoa > Chordata > Amphibia > Anura > Pelobatidae > Pelobates > Pelobates cultripes. The sequence continues at coordinate 118,732,564 of OW240921.1, forward strand.
AGGCTCTCAAAACATTAATACATTTAGACCGGTCCGGATTTTTGAAGGGTAGACAAGGGACACATAACATGAGGAGAGTACTAGACATTATGTATGCAATGAAAAAATAAGGGACAAAGGGGCTCCTGCATTCCCTTGAGGCAGAAAAGGCGTTTGAACGCTTGAACTGGAATTTCCTAGAGGAAGTACTAAGGAAATATAAATTTCCCGATCCCTTCCTCTTTGCATTTCGAGCACTATACAATATGCCTACCTCCAAAGTGCAGAACTTGACGCTCTCTCCCGCACTCACAGACACCCTAAGGGAATACAGCAAATTCTCGTACTACAAGCTCAATACCACCAAAACACAGGCCATGCCACTTAATCTGGACTATACGACCATACAACGCCTCAAACTTAAATATGACTTTGACTGAAGAGAAAACCACATACTTTATCTGGGAATAAAATTAACTAAAAATCCAAGCGATCTCGTTAAAGCCAACTATTCGAAATTAGCCTCAGAGTTTCGTTCCAGCATGGATAAATGGAAAGACAAATTCCTTTCATGGCTGGGCCACACTGCAGCCTTTTTCATCCAAGAGACCCTTTTTCACCCAACTACAACTACAACTACACATAGACAGATTCATTACAGGCCACCGACGGTCTCGTATCCAAAGTCCACGGCCACCAGCAAACTGGGGGACGGGGGAGTTGGCAGACATGACATTCATGCTTACTATGTAGCTACACTTCTCAATCATGCCATAGGGGCTCAGGACACAAAACTTAGACCCCCTTGGGTAGACATTGAATCACGTTGGTCCCTGCCCGAGGGGTTATCCTATTTACTCTGGTTACCCAGAACACTGCGTCCAAAAATGCGTCTACAACTGTGATGCTAAAAGCTAGGGATGTCCATAAACACAAATTTACATCCTGGAGCCCAAACTCGTTGGCCAACCCACTAAGATGCTTTAAACACTTCATTTCCACTTTTGACAGTAGAGGGTGTGAAAGCAGGGGACTCACATTTCTACACCAAATCTGGAGCGGAAACGAACTGATACCATATTCCCACCTCAGGTCAACATATGACCTGCCCCACACAGGATATTTTCTATATCTACAATTACAGTTCCTTTTAAAGAAAGCAAAAGCAAACACGATCTCCTGCCCTGTCCACGATGTCAAGATGTGCACAGGCACTCTACCAAAAAAAAAACTTATATCAGTCTCCTATGACACGATAACATGGGACACTAGACATCCCATATCCCATACCCAAATACATGAAAGAGTGGGAGAGGGACTTGGGAAATGAGATTTCTGCTGACTCTTGGTCGAAAGCCTTTAAAACACATCGACCGTATACTAGGTGCACTTCTCATGTCGAACTAATAAGAAAGATAGCAACCAGATGGTACCTAGAACCGGCATGCTTAGCTTGCATGTTCCCAACTGCATCTGATAGATGCTGGAGATGCGCCACAGCGAAGGGAACCATGATGCATATCTGGTGGGAGTGCTTAGTGATTAAACCATTTTGGGAGATGACAGCAACCCTGATCTCAGGAGTAATAAAAAAAACAACTACGATGTCCGTCGAATATTTTCTGCTGTTTATGTTTCCAGATGATCTCACGAAGCTACAAGGGATCTTAACTTTCCATATGCTGGTAGCAGCGAATTTATTGTTAGCAAGTGGTTGGAAATCCTCCACAGCTCCCAGCAGAGGAGAAGTGGTGCAACAAGTATCTAGCAACGATAGATATGAAAAGATTGCCCATATACAGGTCTAACATAAAAATAGCTGCATGGGAAGGATGGGTTGGATGCCACAAAGTAACTATCCACGATAACTTCACAAACGCAGACCCATTAAGAGTAGCACTGCATCATGACGTGACCAGGGGCAGATCATGGGTCCGTCCCCCTTTTGTTCCTGCTCACGTGATACTAACCCATTCAGTCTGAAAGCAACACTACTGATCGTCAACTCCACCTCTATACCCTACATCAGTAATGTGTCTTCTCCTGTCTCGCTCTCTCTTCTTCTTCCTTTCTTATTTGAACTAACTCTCACTACTTGTAGTCCAGCCTGGAGCTGGGAAATATTCAAAAAACCCAGTATCCTATAAGAAGTTGTTCAGGAAGGGATCTAACATAAAAGTATGGCGTTATTTTGTTATTATTATTATCTTGTAACTGACCAGACCAGCTTAAGGTGGCAGTTGGCTCGCAGACCTGGCTATAAATAACCCAAGAAGATAAACGCCTACCAGTTAAGAGTGCTTTTTACATTCCGCACAAATTGTACACCGATCCGCTGGTGCATAATGTATGTATGTTTTTTGATTCAACCTTTTTCCTGGACACTCGTACACAAGGTATTTCCCTGTGTTAACACTGTAGTAACTATTCTCATCTGTCAAACCTGTGTATACATGTTTTACCGGAAAAATAAATAAATTTAAAAAAAAGGAATCCAAACTGAACAAACGTTCACAGGGGGAAAAGATATCATAAATTCGAAGAAAGAACGTCAGCCTTTAGTGTGTTTGTTATTTTGGAAGAAAGTAAACATTTTTGATACAGTTTGATGTATAATATCTGAATTATTATAGACGAACCCTATTTCATATATTTGAAGTTTTAATTTTGTTTATGAAAAAGAGGGAAATAGTGAGTTTTCTGACATCCATTTAGATAATGTGAAACTAGTTGTGTGAGAGGTTTATAACATCTAGTTTGACCGCCAGTATCTTGGATGCCCCTTAAAACCGTCTCTTTTGTGATATGTGTGATGGGATTTACAACCTTTGCCTTTCTTTGTTTCAAATAAAAATTATTTGGAATAAAAAAAAAATGTATTTAGAAATGTTTTAGCATCATTAAGGTGGTATTTACTTTAAAAAAAAAAAAATAATAACAAGTGTAGATTGAGTTTCACCCTGTCTTTCAATCCTGCTAAAAAATAAACTCCCGGCTTTTGTTCCAGCCTGTTCCTGCAGCAATTATATAAAAACAGCTCTTTCATTTCTCTTGGAAACCCCCCAAGAAGTACAGGTGGTTTGGTAGCTGGGGTTCTATTGTAAAAACGTCCCGCACTGTCCCAGGTGTTCATAGTGTGAATAGTAGCTGTCATTCACATGAACACCGAGGTCTTTAAAAGCTTCTGACGTGGCCCTGATAAAACAGCTGGCATAGGGACCCATTTCCAGCTGCCAGCAGTGACATGGCGTATTTGCATGTGGAAGGACAGGGGGCTGTGGCGGGAGGGAATGTGGTTCTCGATAACACCTAACCTGATGTGCAACATTGTGACAGCGACTTGGACAGCTCGCTCTATACTTTATCTAGGTCTCTGCCACTTGCCGAGCAATTTCTCATGAAGTTAAACATTAATGGACTCTGACAGAATGAATTCAAAGGCCAAATTGTGGAAGAGGATAAAGTAACTTGCAGATCCCCCAGATAATGAGAGTTACTTTGCATAATAGAAATCAGTACCACAACCACTGGACTGCAGCGAAAAGGTAATTGTGTTTTTTTTTGTAAATCAGGCCAGCTGTCAGTTTTGGAAACCTCGGATGACCACACGGCCCTGGTGATAACGCAGTCAGTGTAAATATTTTGTTGCCAGATTAGGCCTCATTGTTACACTGTTATGAAAACTAATTTTTTTCTCTTTGCATACAATAGGGATTTATCTAGGAAAAGATCCATTGGGGAAAATAACTTCACCTGGACTTTATAATATAAGAATAAAAGGTTGCAGTAAAGTTGTTTTGTCCATGGTCTTTTAGTGGAAAGTATATTTGTGTTTAATTCCCACTCTGTCCTTTCTATTGTCAGTGTTCTCCTCATACTGCCGTGTGTGTGTGTGTGTGTGGGTGCTTTGTGTGTGAGGGCGCTGTGTGAGTGTAAGGGTGCTGTGTGTGTGTAAGGGTGTTGTGTGTATGTGAGGGTTCTGTTAGTGTGTGTGTGTGTGTGAGGTCACTGTGTGTGTATGTGTGTGTGTGTAAGGTTGCTGTGTGTAAGGGTGCTCTGTGTATGTTTTTGTGAGGGTGGTGTGTGTGTGTGTAAGGGTGCTGTGTGTGTGAGGGTGCTGTGTGTGTGTAAGGGTGCTGTGTGTATGTGAGGGTGCTGTTAGTGTGTGTGTGTGTGGGGTGCTGTGTGTGCGCTGTGGGTGCTGTTAGTGTGTGTTGTGTATGTGTAAGGGTGCTGTGTATGAGGGTGCTGTGTGTGTAAGGGTGCTGTGTACGGGTGCTGTATGTGTAAGGGTGATGTATGTGTAAGGTTGATGTATGTGTGTGGGTGCTGTATGTGTGAGGGTGCTGTGTGTGTGCTGTTTGTGTGTATTGTTTGGGGGTTAATATCACTTGGAAGAAAAGCGTTGGACTTAATGTTATTCTCTTTTATTTTATGTTTGTTGTTTTTTCTGTACAATAAATACAAGTGCTTTAACTAAAGTGGCCTTTTACCTTGCTGCTGAGCCCCCAGATGTACCGCTGGTGTGAAGGAGGCAAGGAAGGTATTAGCCCCCAGCCAGATTTAGGGGAGGCACCCTTAGGCACAAAACTTCATAATATCTTGTCAGTGTAGATCTACAGCGCACAATTAACTTTTTTTTTTACGTAGTTCACTATGTACTATCTGTTTATCCCTATTTTAGATGCATAGCTGTATCCCATATCTATTATCTATCTATTCTACTAAAAATTACATGTAGGTTGTCCCGTACCTGTCTGCATCTCTCCTGACCTCCCAGGGCCCCTGTTTAGGGGGGCAGTCACATATTCCGCTGTCCGTTCCTATAGTCGATGTCCTCTCTGTATGAGCATGCTTAACACTCCTCATAGAAATGCATTAGGATGCGGAGTGGCGCAGTCTGGCAACTGCCATACCTGCGCAGTAGGCTACTGTGCCTCTCTTTGGGGCCTGTTCAGTAATAATCATCTCAGCTAGGAGCGGAGCGGCCGCCATGGATAAACCAGCACAGCATGGGACTGCAGGTAAGTAAAATGGATTTATGTAACTCTTAAAGTGCCTCCACCCCCAACCAAAATGAATATTTAATAAAGATAAAATTCCAACCCAGTTAAAATGAATCATAAGACAAAATAGTGACTGCTCTGTCTTAGTATTTTTCCTATGCTTGACAAAAGGAGCACCTATTTTTGTCATTTCCCCACACTATCACTAGTGGCGGCTGTAAGGAAAAAGGCTCTGTCTAAGGAGAATCCCACCATCTCGCGTAAACAGTAAACCTCCATGTTGGACTCTTGTGTATGCACGATTGGACAGCACTGACGTGGGCTCCTGGCAGCTGGAACAACAGGAGCTGCAGGACCGAAAGGGAGATCCTGGCAGACGTGATATGTACAACTCATCTTCCCTTGAAACATGCGGCCCTGGGACCAAGCGGAGCAGTGACCATCGGAGGTCTCTGCAAACTATACAAAGACCCCAGACGGTGATGGGAGGACTGATAGTATAAATAGGCATGAGAGAACTCTAACGTTAGAAATACATTTTATATTGATAATATTATATTGTATATACACTTTTAAAAGAACTGATTTTTAAAACATTTTTTTACATTTTTCTAAGCAGTTTGTGTGCTAGTGCACCTTCTGTTACCCACTATGTAGACCCCACTGGCCTCGTTCACACAAAGTCAAGATATTAAATTTGTAGTTCTGCTTTTTGCATTCGATATGTATTTCTTGCAAAGAAAATGAGCTTTAATGAGCTAGAACTGTCAAGAGCCATTTATTGTCATTATATTGTGCTCTGCAATTCCTTTGAAGTGTGACAGTGAAATATACGAGAACATCGGTAACCATTTCCATGCCAGGAGGGACAACATTTGGAAAGAAACTGCAGATATAAAGAAAGGGATCCAATAGTATGTTAACTAATAAACGATTACCTGGCATGCTTTACGTAGTCATATTAATTATTTTATTGATATTTAGAATGTCTAGGCTTATATTCCACCAGATGCAACACACTGAAAAACATGGATTTAGAATATCTTGGTTCTCAATATACCGGGATTCATTGTTTTGTGAATACGCCAAGATTACTGCAACACTGTAATGAGTAAGATGCGGATATTTAATAAGTTACCATATTAACTTTTTCAAATGTTTTATTGAAAGTTTTAAATATAATAATATAACCAAACAATAATAATATTAATAATAATAATACAAACAAGGAAAAGGGGTAATTATATACGTGCTATTAATCATCTTACCATATTAACTTTATGTAAAACATCTAACTATGTTCTATTATTATTATTATTATTATTTATATAGCGCCATCAGATTCTATAGCACTGTACAATGGGTGGACTAACAGACATGTAATTGTAACCAGACAACTGGACGTACAGGAACAGAGGGATTGAGGGCCCTGCTCAATGAGCTTACATTCTAGAGGGAGTGGGGTATAGTGGCACAAAGGGTAAAAGTAGGGTTACAAGGGCTTAGTAGGTAATTTTGACAGTTGCAGTAGAGGTGTCATGGGGAGTGGGGGATAAAAACCTGCTAACAGTTTAATTGGTATGCTGTCTTGAAGAAATGAGTTTTCAATGATTTTTTAAATGAGTGGAGACTGGGTGAAAGTCTTAAGGAGAAATCTTGGCCGCAAGCATCAGAGGTGGGAGTACGGACAGAGGACATACGTAGGTCTTTAGCAAAGCATAGGGGCCCCGACAGGACATACCTGTGTATTAAGGAGGATAGATAGGTTGGAGCAGCATTAAGTAGGGACTTGTAAGCAAGCACCAGAATTTTAAATTGAGCCCTATATCTAACTGGAAGCCAATGCAGGGACTGACAGAGCGGGGAGACGTGGGAGGTGCGAACGGACAGGAAAATGAGCCTTGCCGCCGCATTCATTATAGACTGTAATGGTGCAATCTGGGAACATGTAAGACAGGTGAGAAGGATAAATGTAACTCTGCATATACACATTCAAATTGGGACTGTCCGGCCACAAGTTGGCAAGACTGTGGAAAGCCTGGAAGCACAACTATAGAAAGTAATTTTTTTCTTCCATTCTAATTATTTAACCTGCAGAAAGGGACTAAGAAAGCCTTATAATTTCCACACCTGCCCCATTTTAAATTCATATCAAAATAGCCAAGCAGGAACTAGAGTCCCAATTCCCTCAGCTGATCATTTTATCATACATGCCTGTGTTTTGTGAATCGGTTACAATCTCAGCACACCCAGCCGTGGAATAGATACTCGCGCTGGGCCCTTTAATTAGTAATAACGTTTTGTGGCATATTCACTAAACACTACATTACAGTGACTTTACATGTGAATTACAAACTGAAACTGAATATATATTTAGAATTAATTTTTTAAACAAAATTATTTTTGTCTTTATGCAAAGTTATTTTTCTTTGTATATTAAATTATCAAATACTCTTTGCTCTATTTAGAAAGTAAAATGTAAAAAATTTAGAAAAATTACAGATGATACATGTTTATTATTTTTTAAAACACCTACACTTTGGATGTCAATAAATATACTTCGTAACCAGCCACGGTGGGCCCGATGTTACAATATGTCACGGTCAGTGTTTGGTACAGAAAGGTTCACCATAAAGCAGGACAATCTGTAAGATACCGGCCTCTAGAGGACGTTTTGTCACATCTTTTACTTCTGATTCCACCGACCTCTCGAGACCCCAGGGGATGCCTTCCATTTAGACATTTTCCTATCTCATTTCATGCTGCACAGAACACTTAATATACATTTCAGATCTCTAATTTGCCATGAACTCTTGTTTAAAATGGGGCCTTTGAATAAATGTCTTCTTTGAATATATTCAAACTATGAGGCACACAGTTCCACTAATGTTAATATAGCCTCATTACTAAGTGTACGGTTGGAGGGGCTGGAAACAGACATCTGAGAAAACCTTTACCTGAGGGGTTAATTCTGTTAACCCTTTCCATAATGCTTCTTGCTGATTTTTGTTTTGCACCGCTGCAGAGCAATTCACAATCTAGCTCATAAGCCCCCTTTGCTTAAAGTGATACTCTCAGTGGTTATGGTGCCTGGAATCCCCCTAGCGCCATCACCATTATCGACCAATTAATGGTGGGGAGAGGATGATTTGCTGGGGTGTGGGTAGAACTAGTTTGGTAATGTTAGCAGAGGGGTGTATTACAGAGCTCCACTTTAATCTGCAGTGTGTGAGTGTATTACAGAGCTTCATTTTAATCTGCAGTGTGTGAATGTATTACAGAGCTCCATATCATCCTGCAATATGTGAGTGTATTGCAGAGCTCTAGGTTAATCTGCAGAGTGTGAGTGTTTTACAGAGCTCCATAGTAATATATAAGACGCACACACATATATTCCTGGACTGGCAACCTTCACAATGACTGTTTCTAAAACTAGCCATAGTCTGACCTTGAAAACCCCTGATTAATGAAACATGAATAAATCTTCTTTAGAATATATTGTGGTCATTATGAGATAAAATACTGGACGATTGTATCAGTTTAATGAATGCCCTCGTTAATTATTTATCTTTATGTATCTGGATGTGAAATTGATCAGGGAGAGCCAGGTTTGTACCTCCATGTCTGCATTCGGACTCCAGCTCCTGACACTTCCAGTCAAACAAGACATAATTCAAGCACTGACCTTGGATTTCAATCTTAAACATCTTTAGATATCCATCTAAAGTGCTCAGCAGTTTTTATAATATAATATCTCTCCCAACAGCCCTGAATTTGGGGGTACAGTCATCATTTTGTACCCTTGTTGCCAGAGGCGTAACTAGAAATCAATGGGCCCCAGCCCCAACATGTGTCTCCATTCCCTCACACCCCCCATCCCCAACATGTGTCTCCATTCCTTCTCCCCCACGGCCCTTCATGTGTCTCCATTCCCTCTCCCCCCAACCCCTACATATGTCTCTATTCCCTCTCCACCTTCCCCTTTAGTACCTTTCACAAGGAGTAAGGTACCAGGACTGACAGGAAGTGCTCTCTCAGCACAGCGCTCCTCTCCTGCCGTTAACCAGCTGTAAAGGTAAGCTGGCAGCCACAGTTGCAGCTGTGGCCGGGCCCCCTGGTGTGACAGGCCTGGTTTCAGCTGCGACCCTGTGACCATGGCAGATACGCCACTGCTTGTTGCAACATACAGGGTTGACGGATTGGTGATTGGAGTGAGCCTTCAGAAAGTCAATGCTACTGTGTTATTAGTGTGCTAATCTATGTGAGGGCATTCAGCCCATATAAGAAGACATCGCAGCAGTGTGTTAATGGCGGGACTGGGGGCCGTGCGTTATAGCACTGCAGCACAGACACAGATGTTGCTGGGAATGGTTTGACCTGAGCTGCCAGTCTGAGTCAGTTCCTGGGTCTTATGCTAGCACTGTTTCCTTAAAAATTGCCCTGGGGACGACGACCTGAGTTTTGTCCTGCCTAGGGCAGCACAAAACCAGGATACACCACTGGGTGTAGTGTGTAGTGGATGCAGAGTGTGTGTAGTGGATAGAGTGTCTGTGTGTAGAGCATGTTGTGTGTGTAGTGGTGGCTATGTCTGTGTGTAGTGCATGTTGTTGTTTAGTAGATACAGTGTCTGTGTGCAGTGCATTTGGTGTGCACTGCATGTGGGGAATACAGTGTCTGTGTGTAGCGCATGCAGTGTGTGCAGTGTATGTAGTGGCTGCAGTGTCTTTGTGTAGTGCATGTTGTATGTTTAGTGGGTGCAGTGTCTGTGTGCAGTGCATGCTGTGTGTGCAGTGTGTGTAGTGGCTGCTATGTCTGTGTGTAGTGCATGTTGTGTGTGTAGTGTGTGCAGTGTCTGTGTTTGTGTAGTGTGTGCAGTGTGTGTAGAGGACTGTGATCAGTTTATTTAAAATGTATGATTAGGCTTATTCCCCCCTCCCTGCCTCTTACCTGTGGCCAGGGAGAGGGGACACTAGTTTCTCTGGAGTATCCTGTGGAGAGGGGGCCCAGATGTCTGATATTCCCCTCCTTCAGCTCCTGCAGCTTCATGCCTTCTCTTCTCTTTCGAGCCGCATGAGCGTTGCCGAGGGTTGCTATAGCAATGCTCCGCACAGCACATAATTCACGCCAGAGCATTGCCATGGCAACCCGTGGCAATGCTCTCGCGGTTTGCGAGAGGAGAAGACATGAAGCTGAAGGAGGGGAATATCAGACATCTGGGCCCCCTCGCCACAAGACAAAGTAGTTGGGTCCCAGAACTGCATATGTATATATATAGAGAGAGGTAATCCCTCTCTATATATATGCATGGGCAGCCCGGCACCTTAAAGTGTACAGGTGTCAGCAATATGATGCCCCTGTAAAAGTGCCGCTTGGGGCCAATTGACGGGCCAGCCTTGCTGTTGACTATAGTTCAGAAAATGCAGAGTTTATTCTGATGGTGCTGCAGGTACTGGCTACATACCCCCACAATCATTACATTAAGCTGTAGTGGTTTTGGTGACTATAGATTCCCAGTTTATAAACTATAGCCAGAAAAAACATAGACTTTTAAGTTCTTACTGGATTGCAACTCCCAATAACCTCATTCAGCTGAAAAATGACAGCTAAATCCCAGCAATAATTGCAGAGCTCCTATTGTCTTACCGGCAGTAGCCTAAATCAATGTATCTGATATTTAATTTCCGTTACATTATAAGTAACTAATGCAATCTAAGTTTTGATGGAAATACTGCCTTTTTTACTGATATTTTTTACTGTTTCTTGTCCGGCACAATAAATCCCTCTGTGATTAAAGATAATGTAGGAACAGCAGTGTTTTATTTTAATTTCCAGTGCGTTTCGCTGGACTGGTGCAGGACACCCCCAGCTCGGCACCCAACACATCACACAGAAGGATAATATTTATAGCAAATGACGGCTGTGAGATGAGGGTTTGTTAGAACTGACATCTGCTTTGATTCATTAGAGAATTATCCCCGTCACACACTTTGTTTTATAAAAGGGAAGCAGACGGCGGACATTTTTCAGCTCACAGTACAGGCCTGACGTCTTAGCTTTCTATACATGAAATTAGACCTTCTTTATAAAAGCCAACACAGAAGGGCTATCCATTTTCTAGTTCCTCACACAACTCTAAGCACATTTAAAAAGTATCTGAATATAAGCCGTCTACTGTATTATTGCTTTGTAAGAAATGTGCTTTCCGAATGTCCTGGGCGGCCCATCGCTTTCCCAGCCGCAATCTGGCAGATTAACTGTGCCCGGCGCACTATCTGTCAATGTGGGGAGTCTTTTGCCAGTGGCAGGGACAGATTGAGGTAAGGAACAGCCAAGAGGCAGCTTTGCTTAATGGCACTCGAAACATCTCTCGTCTAATGTATGAAAATTGCTGTAGGCTCCCTTAAAGTGTGTGGTGTTTTGCATTTTTATGGCAATTTGACACAAAATCTCATTTTGCTGCCTTGTGTCTTTAATACAGGATTTATTTGCTGCTCTGACACAAGCACACATAACGAGACAAGTGCGGAGAGATGGAGAGCGAATGTTTACAAGGGGTGCATAACACAGTCCTTGGAGAGCTGTGGGGGAGTGCGGGGTGGGTGCAACGAATTGCAGTTGAATTACCAGCCAACTAAGAGTTAATATGTTCAGGATCAATTTCTGCAGTTAACCAGGCGATAGCGACAATTAGGGGCTTATCTACTAAACACCAAATTGTAAGCGCTGTGGAATTTGTTGGCGCTATATAAATAATAACATAATAATAATAGTGACCTTTAAACTGAGTTCACAAATTCAGGCTACAGTAGCAAACGTGATTATAGCTGGGTTTAAAAATGTATTTTCCAAATCAGCTATTTTTGCCTAAATTTTGCATTTTGGTTTTCAGCTCAGCGTAAATCAGTGGTTATTGTGTAAAGCTCAAAGTATCTCAGTGCAGCTGGAGTGGACAAAAAAAAAACTGTTGAGTATGCAAATGTTTGTTTAAATGTACGCACACCTGCCATACTAATATAAAATAATAACACTCTCTACATAATATAATTCCTTCTCCACTATGTGCTGACAAAAATCATTTTTTTAATGCACCAGAAACTATTTGATTTACTGCTGAAGTCAAAAGCTGATACATCAGTGCTATAGCTTATACAGAGATACAAATGTCACTGTTTGAATTTCGCAAAGTACTCCTGTCACTCCCAGAATGCCATGCGCAACATAGACCCAACAGCCAAGTAATCATACCCTTTAATGCCTGATTTGCTGGCACAATGCATAGACTACACTTTATAATGTACCTAATGCTGACCTGGCTATATGCATGCCTTGCGTTAACAGGCCAGCCACAATAGATGGAATGTCTGGATTGTACACACAATAACAATATATTAAACAGAACACCATTTAGCATTGAGGTTCCCAAAGTTCTGGCAGATTGTTCCTAATAACAAATTGGTGTTTCTTCTTGAAGGCAGTGATCGCTAAATGCACAGCGAAAGCCAAAATCATGTGTTTTTATTGTGTGTACAAAGGACTCGCTCGCTAGCTGACAGTTTACTGGTCTGCATCCAACATCTGTCTGTTTACTTTAAATGGATCCCAATGAGCTACTAGTTTCAAAGAGGAACAGTTGAAAAGGGTTGGTGGATTGAAGGTGGAAGTAAGCTTTGAAATGCTTGGCCCGTTCAGTCTGCCAGGCGCTCTCTGTGCCATGACTGTGCTTTTAAATCCCCTTCACACTTTCATGCCACAGTATGATAATCTCCATTAGAGTTATACAAAGACAACGGGCGCACAATGTAATGTATACCTTTGCAGAGCTTAAATCTGACATGCAAATTTTAATCGTACATTAAGATTTCGGTGGGGGGTCAAGCTGGTTAATGCTCTCCTTTTCAAAGCCCAGCATTGCAGTAAGTGTGAGATGGCAAGCTCTGTGGGATAGGGATTATATGACATTAAATGTTATCGGAGAGGGTTGTTCACACTGCACACCATTGTGATGTTTTACAGAGAATTACATTCTTATCAGATTTTAGGGAAAATGAGAAAGTGCATTCTTCTAATTCAATATTTTCCAATACATACTAATATAAATAGTAATGGTAATACATAATATAATCTCGGATTACTGCACCAATATCAAACACAGCAGGGGGATGACACCCACCGTGCTTAAGTAATAGCAAAAAATACATTTTCATATACGCTACATATGTATAATGAGCTAAAAAATACAAAGCATGAAAAATAAAGCTAATCAGACTTTGAGAAAAACTGTAAAACACGGTTTGGACTCCCCAGTTATTCAACATAAAATCTTGCCTATTTTTTTTCAAAAAAGGAAAAAGCTCCAAAATTAATTTAGGTTCCCGAGCACCAAACAGCAACTCAAACTCAACTGAGGTCTTTGTAAAACTTCAAAACATTGCTTGAAGCTTTTCAATTGAATGCTACATTCCATTTAATATTTAGTTAATCCATCATATTTGTTAAGCATGTATTGACTGTTTGATGTTATTCGGGTAAAACTCAAAAGGACACTGTAGACACTGTAACAGCTTCATCTCAATAAAGTGGTTATAGTGTTCTGAGTCCCTTGACGCCTTCCTTCTTTTCAGCATTAAACTGTTAATATTTTAATGCTATATGAGAGCCCTCAGCGGCCCGTCCGTCCCCTCTGCTCTGCTTGGGTTAATAAGGAAGCATTAGTCAGAGCAATAATGGGCAGCTGTGATTGGCTGAGAATGTCAGCTGACCACTTATCACAGATCCCATTGCTGGTATGAATTGGTATGGCTAGAAAGAAGTGTGTAATCTCTGCCGTAGCCACACCCCCAGTGGAGGTCAGGGACCCTTACTTAGTTTTAAACGTCTTGAAAATGAAAAACCCATGTATATGACTGCAACGTGAAGAAATGCTGTATGTGGAAAAACGTGGACCTGTTAAGTATAGTATGTTCAAGGCTAAAAAAGTTCCCCTGCATTAAAATTTCCTTGCAGACACAAAGGTCCATTGTCTTCTTGACTTTAAAACAGTAATCAGATTTCACCTTGAATCTGAATTCACACTTTATCCAATCTAAATGTTCTTAATATTAATTAATATGATTTGTAATCTGCTTTGCTCAAATAAAAGCATCATAACAGTAACAATAACATTGTGAATTCCATTTATGTACCGTTCTTACTATAAAGAAGACTTTCTTCTGTGATAAGTGACATTTTCTTTCCTCAGCATGTGATAGATGACTATGTACAATTCTGTTAATAAACAGGTCACTGACAGGTTATAATGTTATTTGTAATATATTTGTATATACAGTATATACACACACACACATATACCAATACAGAATTCACCAGAGAATCGGTCAACACACCTGGGTCTTCATAAATACAGCGTAACTTTTATTTGTCACGCCTTTAGTTTAAACTGCCCACTCCCCACAGTGTAAATACAAAAAAAAATATTGTGCATCACCTGCATATCTCAAGTTGGACTTAGAGGGGTACTTTTTTGGGCATAGAAACTTGAAAAATCATGTTTCCACAAATATCCCAGAGTTCCCAGCTTCAGACTTCATCTTGCATTTTTGCAGATATCCTTAGCACTGGATACTTTATTAAACACAACTTTTATATATCAGAATACTGTTATTTCCTCAAAGTGAGTAGCCCATTCTATTTACCATGCCGTAGCTGAAATTTAAATTGGCGAGCCAGCCAGTCACAGCTCAGTAGCGATATGTAGCTACCAGTTGGTGTCTTCTTTATAGAATTATTGTTTTGAAAAATTCCTCAGTTTAGCTTCGACTCAATAATTATCTCTTTGGTTTTCCCACAAATTGCTCGTTTGGAATCCGTAAAATTACGGGGCAGAAAGGCTAATCCCTATTATAAGACAAGCGTTTTATACTCAGAGATTTATTTAGCTAACAAGGTTTATGCTATTTTAATAAATCCTATATTTATAATTAAGGCCTGTGTTTCCATGGTCCTCGAGATGTTATTTAAAGGAAATAAAGCTGGATAAAGAGACAAATACCCTTCCTCGTTATATACTTTGATGTTATTACTGTAATGATCAGTTTATTTTCAGCTGATTTGAAGGACAGGTCTTGCAATTAGTTCTAGTTAATACATAACTGTGCATAGTATTGTAATCAATGAATTGTTAATGTGCTTCCAATGCTAACCTTAGTAGCACACCCTAGTTACAGGTCAGCTACCATTGTACCTAGTAATGTCAATATTTCCAATTACTGGTAAAGTATCCAATCTTCATTAATTAGAATTATAACGATTTATCAACTGGATTACCATGTGAGTCATTGCCCTGGAAACGGAATGTTAAAAGATCCGAAAAAGCTCAATTTAATTCGCATGTGATTTCTGGTGCAAAATTCCAGAAAACCACTCTTAAATGATTCTCCGTTGCATTAATCTATTTAAATGTCCTCAAGGCATAAAGAAAATGGGGTGATAAACAACAAATTATATATCAGATTACAAATATACCGTAGCTGATGCTCTGTTGTTGATTGCTGAGATTTGGACATTAATGCCTGGCAGTAAGACCCATTATTGGTCTAAACTCCAGTTTAATACCGCATGCATACTGATGGTTATTGATATCAATGTTTAAGTGATAGAGGATATTGATAAAGCTCTGCATTCAGAAAAGGAATGAGTTTAGCTTACAACTAAACAGCGGTCAATGTTGTCTAAAACGCTATAAATGCCGTCAATTCACTGCCTTAATGTAAGGTTGCTGTGTAGAATGGTTTATTTTTTAGATTACTTGCATCATCTGTCACCTAGCGAGGGAGATGCCCAAAGGACACGAGCCTGTCTCTCGCCTCGGCGCTGCCATCTTAATGTGAACCAGGTTATATACATTTGTGCAGTGCAGAGCTTGGCAAGACAAAAGACTGCAGCCTAAATGAAAGCTGGCAGCTGAGTTCAGAGGACATACCCCAGTATGAAAGGGGCTTAATAGGTATGTAAGTAAAGCAATTTTACTTGTCTTCTAGAAGGGAACAGAGTATAAATGTTTGTTACACGAAACATCAGTTCTTCTATACTTCCACCCAGTCTGTGTCACTACAGAGATATCTGTCTAGAAAGGGATACAAAGTGTGTAATAGAAGGACGCTGTCTATCCGTTCACTAGTGTCACGTGTAACAGAACCCAGCTCAGTCTCACAGCTGGAGGGTTCATGGGAAATAGATTATATTTATATATTGTTACGTTGTATATTGATAGATAGATAGATAGATAGATAAATAAATAGACAGACAGAGACAGATAGTTCACTGTGGAAACTGATTTTCATTTTTCACCAGTTTTTTTTTTGGTAAAATTGGGAAAATATAAAGTGATGATGTTTCATCTTCAGAGATTATGCAAATACTTATTGTTTTCCTGCTGTAGAATTTGAAAATTCTAATAAACTCGAATTATTTCCGAGAAATTGTTCTTAAAAACACATCAATGAATAAAGATTGAATACCCATTAAACCCTATGTTGTATATGTTAGATATTGGGGCAGGTGGGCATATTGCAAGGAATTAAACATACACGGGTGCCCACCTGGACATGCATAGATATTATTATTCAATATGTTTACACAAATTAATTCACGTCAAACAAAAACAGAAATATTGTAATATGGGTAATATTTCATCTATCCCCTGTTTACCTGCCGGCCCGTAGTCTAGTAATAAAAAAACTTTTCAAGGGGAGCTGTAACTTTGTAAAATGCAAAATTGAAAATACATTTTCAAAACCATGTTATCATTTTTTTGCAATTTCTTTTAAACATATATTAAAGCTTTAGATCCTTAGATAACAAACCAGTTCAGAACTGGTGGCGCATTGCGCGTGATCTAGAACAGGGGTAGGCATCCTTCAGCACTCCAGATGTTGTGAACTACATCTACCATAATACTCTTTCAGCCATAACATGTGGTCCACAACATTATGGCCTCAGCTGTTTGTAATTAATAACCACAATTATTACTCTCCTCCAGCAAGAAATTGGCCTTTCTCCAAAGTTCATCCAAACCAACTGCGTAGACTAACATTTAACTACATTGAAACCACATGTCTTTTACTAAGTCAGCCTATTCTGTCTTTAACAATACCTGTAGACAGAAGAATAGTCTCCAGGCAATCAGGGTGTTCAAATCCAAGGCAGATTTATTAGGTAAAAAAATGTGACAGAGTAGCAACATCTCGACCTGCTACGAGGTCTTTGTCAAGCGACGTCTTGTAGCAGGTTGAAACGTTCCTGCTCTGTCACATTTTTTGATCTAATAAATCTGCCCTTGATTTGAGTGCCAGGAGACTATTCTTCTGTTTGCCTGAGCATTGTGGGATTGCTGGTCCTGCCGATTGGAATTGAGTGCGGCTCCTCTCTTCAGTTTGGTCATTCAGCAATACCTGTGTTATTAGAATATTAAATATAACGAATCAGAATTAGAGTGCAACAAAACAATGTGAGAATAGCCCTTGCTGTTCTCTTGCTGGTGTGGGGAGAGAACAGATGGACCATTGCTGCGCAGACTGGATAGAAACGTACAGTTATCAGTAAGTTGCACAGTGGGAAAAGGTTTTGCAAAGGAGCTTTCAAGCACAGCAGTAATCATGGATCTGTATGTGCAGATAAGGGCAGATATTGATCCATTGACAGAGAGAAGCCTCGGCTTGTCAAGTCCTGTATTGACAATGAAAGTAGTGTTTGCAATGTACAACACGATAGGTCATTTAATGAGATCTCTGGCGCACTCACTTCTCTGGGAAATAAGTAGAAGTGAAACGCGCTGTCATTCTGCTATGAGTATGTAAAAGTCTCATTAATCACTTTACAATTAGTAATCACTAAACTAGGACATTATCTGATCTCTCCATGGTACTCCCCAACGGCACACAATAGGTGACATGACTGGAGCAATGATTTGATGAAAATTATCAATAAATACAGAGTAAATACACCATCACTTTAATAGTAACGTCTGTTGTATAAAAACTCACTGAAGGTTTAAATAGCATTCAGTCAGAGAATAGATATGGACACTGCAAATATTACTCAAAAATAAACATTGTGAAAACTATTTCATCTCAGTATTTTTTTACATTTTGTTAAAAAAAATAAAAAAAATAATGAAATTCTGAATCCAATTTTCCGTAATTTACAATTTAGTTATGTATTTATGTTGGGATTCATTCAGATTATTAATCCAGTAATTATTATTATATATTTGTCAATAAACTAAATGTACAATACTTGTTGAATTTGAACATTTTGGGGCAGGGTTATTGAATATGTGGATGGCACAAATTTCAGCAATGATGTCAGCATTCAGCTGGTTTCCATGGTGACTGCACCACTTTCATTACTTAATTGCTTCTAGCAGCTTTCATAAACCTCCCTAAAATGTGAAAAAGTCTTCTACGTGCATTTAATGCAATAGATAGGTTTTGGCCACAATAATATGCTGCATTTGTTACATGCTCAAAACTTTATAGATTTTGTGCAAAAAAAGTAAATGATTTGCAGAATTCTGTACTATAAGCCTGCCTAACTAGACACACACCCTCACTGCAGAGAAAGACTTCCTTATCAAATGTAAGTGCACAGCTCAGTTTAAACAGGTAGTGATACACTTACTATATGCCCCCCCGGCCGTCTTCTTCTTGTAACGCAAGTTGTTTTGTAGTTCAGGTCATTCCTGCTGTCAGTGTCTGAGCTGAGTACATACACTGATAAGGAAGTGTTTATCTGGAATGAGGGGGTGTGGTTAAGGAGGCGGGCTTATAGGGCAGCATACTGCAAAACAATGCATTTTTTAATCCAAAAACTATAGATTTGAGCATTTAAAAAATGCAGAATATTAATGAGGCCAAAACCTATCAAATGCATCAAAGTCATATTGGTGCCCACAGTGTCACTTTAAATCTACAATCTAGCCTGGAATCTGCTAAAGGGGACGTGTGCATTGCTTGCTGTTTAAATGTTAAGTAACTAGCTATGATGTAATTTATCTTTATTTTTTTTCACTTTTTTCTTGACCTTTTCTGCCTTCTTCTTGATTTTAATGTGCATGAAGATTGCACCAACCCAGGAAGCATGGGGCCGGCGTGGTGGCCTATGCGCGGGTAACATCCTCTGCTCCTCCCCTGTAGAGAGCCTGTCTGATAAAATCCTGCAGTTAGGGTTTTTGCCAAAGGTTACCATCCTGGGTGATGGATTTCATTAATGCACCATACTGCCCCTAGTGGTCAGACTAATTATTACATTGTGTGATGTTAAAAAAAGTGTCATTCTCATCGCCACCGTACCATCTCTCATTCATTCTTTCACATTGGTTTCTGTGATGGTGTCTCCATGAAACAGAGAATTTTAAAATGGTCCCATAGCAATATACATTCTCTTTTTATTATTATTTTATGCCTCCTGTCTGCTGGGAGCACAATATAGGCAGTATTACTGGTAGGTGAAAATACATTATATTCTGTATATTTCTGCTATTTTCAGTTGTGTGCTACTCAGCGATAAGGATATAATAAAAGTAAAACATTGTAATAGCCATTGTAGTTTAATCCCATGGGTGGCAATCTGACGGTACATGTCTGGAGCAAACCTTCCATTATTAAATGATAAACATGACTACGTATTATACTCCATCATGTTGGAGACTCGGGTAAATCAAACATTGCAGACACGTTATTAAGAGACTCGGCTCTCTCTCTGTTATTCGTGATCAGTGTTGTATTTCTTTGTGTTTAGATTTGAACGGCCCAGCAAAGCACACATCCTCATATCTTGTAGTCAGGATGGCGTAACACGGCAAAGCATTCGCAGGAAGATATTCACTGTGGAATTTGCATTTTATTCTTTATTGTTATTAACTATTCTCAGTGTCAATGGATTAAAACAGCAGTGGACAAAAAACAGACCCCCTCTGTTGTAAAACAGGTAATGCATTGTGGGAGTTGCAGTTTGGCGTCTAGCGTTGGTCACGCCGCGTTAAAGCAGTCCCTATGTAATGAATCTAAATGTCTATTTGTTTGAAGAAGGAGACATTCTCTGATTTAAAGCTCAGACTGATTTGGGTGTACCTAGTCATATCACTGGTCCTGTTTCTGTAAGGCTGATTTATTTTCTGATCCTGTAATACCTGCGCTTGGAACTCTCTCAACGCTCATTGTGCAGTGTAGTTTGACGATTTCAGACCCAGCATTAGGAATTCAATCAGAGCACGGCCTGCCATTGCTGGCCGTAATGAACTCTATCTTCCCTGTGGATCTCTCTCTGTATGGGCTATCTGATACCACAGCCAGGGCCATTCATGACATTGCCATTGATTTATAATTGTGAGCACAATTTTTGCTGTATGAATGGAGCTACTCCAGGTGCCTCTCCGTATTGTTCCGATTCCCATCTTAATGCCAAAACAGGAAACACTCTAGGCCCGGAGCTGAACTTACCCCTGCATGCCCTTGTCAAGCCATTGTAGCATTCTCTGTAAAACTCACCAAATCGATGTACTGTCTATGTTCTGCCTGGCCTGACGGATTCATGAGGTCAGTTATCAACGTGCAACTGGACCCAGCAACCAGCAAACCCGTTCTTTATAGTAATGGCTCATCGGTGTGTATAATCTGTGACATCAGAGATCAGGGATTGGGATGGCTTGGAATAAATTATTGTATTCTTTAACTCCTTAAGAACCAAACTTCTGGAATAAAAGGGAATCATGACATGTCACACATGTCATGTGTCATTAAGGGGTTAAAGGGGAACTATTAGAAGACAATTATTGTTTTATATATCATGGGATTAATTAATATATGTTGGTTTGCAGAGTAGTAAAATCCAGAAAAGGTATTGGGGGTTTTGGCTAATTGCCCCCATCCAGTCCGAGTCGCTGTGTTCCCAGATTGTCCTACAGACAGCAGTTACATTGTAACGTCCGTGTTCCTTTAGTGTAAAGTATAGTAAGGGGTTTTAGTTAATTGCCCTCTCCAGTGTGAGCTGCTGTGTTCCCTGAATAGTCTACAGACATCAGTTGCATTGTAATGTCCATATCCCTTTATTGTAATACATATTGGGGTATCCGGGTAATTGCTCCCTCCTGTGTGAGCTGCTGTGTTCCCAGAGAATTCTACAGACATCAACTACATTATAATGTCTGTATCAGTTTATTGTAATTTATATTGGGTTTCTGGGTAATTGCCCCCCTCCAGTGTGAGCTGCTGTGTTCCCGGAGAATTCTGCAGATAGCAGTTACATTGTAATGTCCATATCCCTTTATTGTAATATATATTGGGGTATCCGGGTAATTGCCCCCTCCAGTGTGAGCTGCTGTGTTCCCGGGAGAATTCTACAAACAGCAGTCAGTTTGTCTAAGCATTTGAATCAGTGGCAGTCTGACATGCATTGCCCAGAGGAGGGGACTGACCCTCGATCATATAGAGAAACATAGAAACATAGAATGTGATGGCAGATAGGAATCATTCGGCCCATCTAGGCTGCCCAATTTTCTAAATACTTTCATTAGTCCCTAGCCTTATCTTATAGTTAGGATAGCTGTATGCCTATCCCACGCATGCTTAAACTCCTTTACTGTGTTAACCTCTACCACTTCAGCTGGAAGTTTATTCCATACATCCACTACTCTCTCAGTAAAGTAATACTTCCTGATATTATTTTTAAACCTTTGTCCCTCTAATTTAAGACTATGTCCTCTTGTTGTGGTAGTTTTTCTTCTTTTAATTATAGTGTCCAAGTTGGAGAGAAGTTGGAGAGAAGAATACAAACTACAATATCTTTTATACTAAAGTGCTACGGAGGTTACAATTCTGCAACGAGACGTGCATTGATATGAACCACAACATATGAAAAGTTAGTTTTCAGCTATAGTTCATCTTTTTTTTTTTTTTGTATAAACCCAGATGTCAGGATGGCTTAGACTTCAAGTCTCATTATCTTCCAAAGTGCGACAGATATGGTGACCCTGAATGTGCCAATTTATTTAATCAAGGCAGCTCTGACTGAGAGAACTGTTAACCTATTACAGGGTGGCATATCTTTATAATAAACTCAAGGCCATCTAGGACTCCCATCGCCCCTTTATGTACCTCCAGGGCAGGTGCTTAGTTAGCCGCACATTTCGTTGCCTGGAGGAACCTGTTCCCACTGGTATGTGGAGAACCTGCACTAATTAGTTGGCTCCTCTGCGGCTCCTGCCTCTAATGAAACAGACTGAGCTGTAGCCGTTGTCCCATGCGGCTTGACTGGACCTTCCAGTAATGCTCTGAGCTTTTGTACGTCTGTGGACCTGCCAAGGCTGTAGTGATGAAGGCCCCTGAGGAAGACATCTCTATGGACCTCAGGAGATCTCCCCAAAGTCTACCGCCCACACAGCTTTGATGTGCTCAGACATTCAAACCCCCAGTGAGGCAGCAAAAATGTGTTTACCTAGTGATTTGCTAAAAAAAAAAAGAAAATTCCTCAGCCGTGTTTGAATTCCTACAAGCTCTGTTTAATTAACATCACGTCTTATTCAAACAACTAATGAGCTGAACTGCCTCGAAAATCAGCCAATGGTTTCATCTCAATCAGTTTTCTCAACTCTTATCAAGTCACCGAGGGTTTTGGGGGTTTAAAGCTGGATTTGCTTTAAAGTTCTAATTTAGATAATGACGGCTGATGTAGTGTGTTTACCCTATATCTGCAGACTTTGCATTTACATATTTTGGTGTTTTACTAAGCACGCTATGTCTGCGATGCAGCCAATACTTTGGCAAGGATAGTATCAAAGGATAATATTAAACTTTCTTTTACTTGAACCTTTATCTAAATTATTTGGGTAGATCCAGTAAAAAGACACAGTTTTAGAGACCGATGAGGACAAATATAAAGGTAGCTAATTTAAGAGACTGCCTATTTCCTGTCTCCCTCAGCTGCTGGGAGCGAGATTAATAATGGGGTCCCCCCATGCAGCCTTTTAACACAAATTATTTGACACTCTCCCAATCTCTTAAAGGGAATATTGCACTAAACTGGGAATTGTGAAAAATATATTTCTGTGCATAGGAAACCAAATGCAATTTATTAACCACAGTGAGTCAAAAGAACCCAGCTGGACAAATAGACAGGTAGCCAATTTCTCCTAAAAATGTCCAAGTTTTTTCAGCACAACCTCTGGATTAAACCCTCTCCTGTTTTAATAACAGGATGGACCATGTATGGAAGAATTTTCCTGACTTGTTTGACCCCATCATCTTTGTTTTGAGATCTCCAGGTTGCGATTTGGGTTTCTTTAGCATTTGGAGGGCAACTATTCCTAAGTATGGTTTTTTTTTTGGCATGAGAAACTAGCTTTCAACAGGATAAACTGAATTTACATTATTCCCAGTCATTATTACTGTAACAAAAACAAACTTGTTTAAAGTCTTATTTTCTTCTCTCTAAAAACAATTCTCCTACCATCAGACATAGCCAATTACACATGATAACGCTCCATCATTTGACTAAAACGCTCATCTATCTGCTGGAAAAATCTCTACTTTGATAGAATATTTTTCATCTGATCTTTAAAGCTTTTATTAAGTATGAAAATTGAAGAACAAATCAGATATACCGTAAGCATGTGATTACTGTATAACTACCTTCTCTCCATTGTCAAACATCAACCATGTATTTTACTGTTTGATACATTTTGCATATCCTTCCCATAGTCCAAGATTTTCTCACCGTTTGTTCCCGAGGGGTTTATTCGGTAAACACCAAATATTCAGAATAACCAGATGGTGACTATTTTTGCGCTCATTTTGCAATTCAGTTTTCAATTGGATCCAATTCACTAACTACACCCAGTAATCATTCTCAGCTATAATATACTTGTAGTCTCATCCCAACTTTACAAATAAATTATATATAGACTAGTACGCATCAAGTCCAAATATGAAGAGATTTTGAAGACCTGAAATTTGAAGCTAACAATGGACAACCAACTACATCCAGTCTACTCCTAATAGATTGTGAGTATTTTCATATTAAGTGAAACATTGGAATGTTCACTATACACCTGGCATCAACAATTTTCTTACATAAGGTGACAAAGTGCAGCTTTACATGTTTGGAACTGCGATAAAGTATACCAAAGACTCACTAAAAAATATATTCCTTCTGTTGTTCTGCTATTGCCTTTTAATTGTGGGGTTCCCAACCTATGTATTGTACCCCTTGATTATAACAAAAATGTATCAAACATAAAAATAAATATTTCTGAAGAATTGTTTTTGGGTTTTTTTCTGCATCTGTCCACACTTTTACTTTGCAACTTTTCCATTAATTAAAACTTATTGGCTCTTTCGCGATGACCCAGAAATAGTTTACAGAATAAATTACAGTGTCTCTAATGGTTTATCCTGCTAATTCCTCCTTGTTTTGTGCCCTCTCACACACAGTGACAAATTGGAAGGACAAAGGCTGACATCATGCGCTTTCAAACCAAGTACAAAATAGAATTTCTCTCCTCCTGGAATCTCTTTATATTCAACAATCAATACTTTTTATACATTTAGATTTTGCAGTGTAGCTGAAATGTGGTACAGTGTTGTATTCGCCACCCCCGACCCCTCCCCCCCCCAAAACAAACTTAAATATTACCTTAATTTTTGTCTAAGTTTGATACTATTAACATTTGACTCCAAGTCAACTCCAGTATGGATTTCTAAGAGGCACGCTTAATCAGAATATATCATATTTGTATATTTTTGCTTTATCCTATAATTCTTTAATTAAGTTAAACTTAGTCTCCACCCAGTCCATCTCATCAATAAAGCCACATACTGTCTAATTTATATCTTGTGCATATTAAATAAAAACAAGATTTGACCTTACCAAGCACCGTCAGTCGAGCTGGGCGTGAGCGGATTGCTGCCTGGATGGCCTGACATTCGTACATAGCGTCATCTTGAAGTTCTGCTCGCTGGATCTTCAAGTGATGCTCCCCAGACAAATGGTCACCGACTACAGAATAGCGTGGATAGCCTGTGTAAAGAAAGACAAGGATTATAGGATTTCTTAAGCAATACCAGCCATTATCAATGAACGTATCTCACCCACCATCACTATAAAGTTTGCCGTGAAGTTATGACCATGGTGACAATGAAATCCTCCTTTTATTGTACCCTGTTCATGCCCTTGGACCTGTGGTGGGCTCACAGTCTCTATGAGGTTAAATAAGTATTTTCTAATGGTATCTTCTCTTCTTTTTTACGTTTACATTTTTATTTTTTTCCATGTCATGCAGCAAAGTTTTTGACACAACTGAGATATATATATATATATTAAAAGTCGGTAGATTACAGAATTCACACATTCAGTTGTGTATACAAATATTATAGGTGAGGTTTTTACACTAAAAGAAAGATTCACCTTATACAAACGTAGTGTTTGATATACAAGAGATCAGTATTTCCAATTTGAACAAACAGTACATATTCCCTTTAAACATCTTGAGATCATTTAGTCCACAGGAAATACTTCTCCTGGATCAAAAGAGCCCAAGACCGTTAGTAATCCAACTCGCGTAAAATGAAATATAGTACATATAACATGTAACTTATAAAAGACAAAGGAGACCTCCTTGGAGGAAGAGAAATAGTTATTTCGGTCATCCAGTTCTCTAATAGGAGAAAAAAGAGTCGAGTCTCTATAAGAAATGAGAGTTTGTTGTCCATTAAAGGTCAAATTTGAGTTTTGTATATCCCATATCCTAGAATTTGGTGGAGTTTAACCACGAGGTGCAAAGTTATAATGTTTAAACCAAACAGACCAGAGTTTTCTATATTTTTAGATACTCCCATTATGAAAGAAGATGGGTTTTTCCATTTTTACTTGGTGATTTTTGGGGGATTTCAATTCTGTCATACTAGGAGTTTCTTCTTTTTTCCAGTACCTGGAGATACAAACTTTCGTAGCCATCAGGATACGAACTATCAAACAGAGAGAAGGCTTAGACAACTTAGGAAAATCAAGATTAAAGAGGATATTTTCGGACGTTATATCAGAGGTGTTAAATTTAAGGTCTCTAAACAGCTGGAAAATAATCAGTTTTATATTACAGAGTAGAAAACAATTCCACCAAATGTGTTTTAGCGTTCAATTTAATGCTCATGATTGGCAGCTATTGATGATTTCTCTCAGATTGGGCAGATACACATTTTCTGATGAATGCAGCTACTCCAGAGAGCGGAACTCCATATGCCATGACATCCTCAGTAGTCTCTCAGCGGTTTAGGAGATAACTCCTTAAATTGATCCATCCATCCATCCATCCGTTGTAGCCATTTCCAATTATTCCACAAAAAGGGAAAAGAAAGTAATTCTTGACTCCATAATGGCAATCAGTTTTCTCCTTGGATCGACATTCTGTTTTTTTGTGCATATAATGCGTCATGCTGGGATTTTAACAACTGAGTTATTAGGAAAGAAATGGCTTCAGAGCTGCTGCCGCACTTCTTTTCTA
The DNA here is from genome assembly GCA_933207985.1 of Pelobates cultripes. Lineage (NCBI taxonomy): Eukaryota > Metazoa > Chordata > Amphibia > Anura > Pelobatidae > Pelobates > Pelobates cultripes. The sequence continues at coordinate 118,759,099 of OW240921.1, forward strand.
CGACTAAAATGTAATGCTCACAGACTGTTGTTTATTCTAGAAACAGTGAGTCTAGGAATATGTGGCTAATAATATCCATACCTAACTATATACTAACTATGGCTGCTATCACACAGCCGGGTCCTCCATCGAACTGACCTTTGGCACTTGGCATAGCTGAGGTTTTAAATATTCATTTATCAGTGAAAACATTTTATATAACGGGCGTTGTGATTCTCATGGAACGCTGCTTAATGGATAGTCATGTTTTATTTATGTTTTTGAAATGTTAAACATTGTATTGCTGCAGAAAACAAGATCTCAAAACTTTATAAACCCACCGACTGAAAGATAGAAGGTCACAAGAAACCTACCAGAAAGGTCACGGCCGACCCCTAATGCCAGTCCATCTTTAATCCAGAGCACAATTCCATGGTAACCAGGGATGGCACAGAAAAGATTAACAGGTTGCCCGGCAACCACAACCTGGTCCTGGGGCTGCTGAGAGAATGAGGATGCACCTGGGGGAAAAAACATCATATAACATTAAGAATTGGTCCCTCAAACAAAGTAACTCATGTATCAAATCATCTATGAGTCTTGTGCTGTTAGTTTTGGAAGAAATCAAAATTCAGCCAATTCGGCAATTTAGAAGTGTCCAAATTTCAGAATCAACGCAACACGAACACAAATGGATCGGTAACATATCAAATTGTTTTGTATTGAATCCATTCAGTGAAGATTTATATACTAAACAACCAAAAGAGAAAAAGAAACAAGAAAAGGTATTTAATAATTTTAATCTTTTAGCAGTTTAGCAGATAACTCGATAAACTGGTAGCCTTATGTGTGATTACCATATACAAGGAAACCAAATGAATGCATTGTTTAGCAGAAATCTCCCTTATTCGAGATCCTTATATATGGCAATCCCATGCAAGGACAGCAAATTACGGAGTTATCCACTAAAGAGCTGAACAATCAAAATGAAGGAAAGGGCTTTTCGTAGCTTTGATCTCTCAGCAGTTTAGCAGATAACACCATAGATTGGTACTTTGTAACTTTCACCTTCCTTCACTACCCTAGAGACTAATGGGCATCAAATTTGAATATTAACACTATTTTTGGCCAAATTTAGTAATTAAGGTGAAGCAAAATTTAAAACGTAAATTAAAACAAAACAAATATTCTAGTGCGTATCTATGTCATCCATCAATCCATCCATCCATCCACCAATCCATCACTTCCTCCCTCCCTCTCTCAATCCATCCATCACTCCCTCCCTCCCTCTCTCAATCCATCCATCACTCCCTCCCTCTCTCAATCCATCCATCCATCCATCCATCACTTCTTCCTTCCCTCTCTCAATCTCTCCATCCATCACTCCCTCCCTCTCTCAATCCATCCATCCATCCATCCACCCATCCATCACTTCTTCCTTCCCTCTCTCAATCCCTCCATCCATCACTCCCTCCCTCTCTCAATCCATCCATCCATCCATCAATCCCTCCCTCTCTCAATCCATCCATCCATCACACCCTCCCTCTCTCAATCCATCCATCCATCACTCCCTCTCTCAATCCATCCATCTATCCATCCATCCATCATCCATCCCTCCATCCATCACTCCCTCCCTCTCTCAATCCATCCATCCATCATCCAACATCCCTCCATCAATCACTCCCTCCCTCTCTCAATCATCTATCCATCATGCATCCATCCATCCCTCCCTCTCTCAATCCATCCATCCATCCACCGATCCATTCTTCCATCCATCACTCCCTCTCTCAATCCATCCATCCATCCATTTTTCCATCCATTACTCCCTCCCTCTCTCAAGCCATACATTATCCATCCAGCTTTTCATCCACTTATTCATCCATCCATCACTCCCTCCCTCCCTCCCACCTTCCCTCCCTCTCTCTCTCAATCCCTCCATCATCCATCCCACCAACCATCCATCCCTCCCCCCATTCATCACTCCCTCCCTCTCTCAATCCATCCATCATCTATCCATCGATCAACAATCTCTCCATCCATCACTCTCTCCCTCTCTCAATCCATCCATCCATCCATCATCCATCCATCCATCCCACCATCCATCACTTACTCGCTCTCTCAATCCATCCATCCCACCATCCATCACTCCCTCCCTCTCTCAATCCATCAATCATCCATCCATCCAACCCACCATCCATCACTTCCTCGCTCTCTCAATCCATCCATCCATCCATCCATCCCACCATCCATCACTCCCTCCCTCCCTCTCTCAATCCATCCATCATCCATCCCACCATCCATCACTTCCTCGCTCTCTCAATCCATCCATCCATCCATCATCCATCCATCCATCCCTCCCTCTCTACATCCCTCTCACCATCCATCCATCCCTTCCTCTCCCTCTCCACCCATCTCATCCCTCTCACCATTCCTCCCTCCTTCCACCTACATTGTATCCTTTACCATGAATGTATATATCAGTAAAAAGAGAGTGTGTGGGATATTGTCCTGGAAGCCGCTGTATGTTTTCCAAATTCCCAAAGAGGGACAGTTTGACTTTAAGGGTTGGGGCTATTAGGGGATATTTGAAAGTTTAGTTAGTGTGGCTAGTGAGTTGTCCATGGGTGAAGTTATTCAAGGTAACTCTTTACATCATTTTACACAGACTGATTACACATATTTATTGCAGTTTAAAGACACATTACTGGGAGTATTATTGCTGTGGAGCTCTGTTATACACTCAGACACATTACTGTGAGTATTATTGCTGTGGAGCTCTGTTATACACTCAGACACATTACTGTGAGTATTATTGCTGTGGAGCTCTGTTGTATCGGACACATTACTGGAATTATTATTGCTGTGGAGCTCTGTTATACACTCAGGCATTACTGTGAGTATTATTGCTGTGGGCTCTGTTATGCCTCAGACACATTACTGGGGTATTATTGCTGTGGAGCTCTGTTATACACTTTCAGACTACATTACTGGGAATTATTATTGCTGTGGAGAGCTCTGTTATACACTCAGACACATTACTGGGGTGTGTGCCCTGCGGGCTCTGTTATACACTCAGACACATTACTGGGAGTATTATTGCAGTGGATCTCTGTTATACACTTGGACACATTACTGGGAGTATTATTGCTGTGGAGCTCTGTCATACACTCAGACTCATTACTGAGAGTACTATTGCTGTGGAGCCCTGTTATACACTCAGACACAATACTGGGAGTATTATTGCTGTGGAGCTCTGTTATACACTCAGACACATTACTGGGAGTATTATTGCTGTGGAGCCCTGTTATACACTCAGACACATTACTGGGAGTATTATTGCTGTGGAGCTCTGTTATACACTCAGACACATTACTGGGAGTATTATTGCTGTGGAGCTCTGTTATACACTGAGACACATTACTGGGAGTATTATTGCTGTTGGGCTCTGTTATACAGTCAGACACATTACTGGGAGTATTATTGCTGTGGATCTCTGTTATACACTCAGACACATTACTGGGAGTATTGTTGCTGTGGGGCTCTGTTATACACTCAGACACATTACAGGGGTGTGTGTTACTGTGGGCTGTTATACCTTGGGCCATTACTGGGGTATTATTGCTGTGGAGCTCTGTTATACACTCAGACACATTACTGGGAGTATTATTGCTGTGGAGCTCTGTTATACACTCAGATACATTACTGGGATTATTATTGCTGTGGAGCTCTGTTATACACTCAGACACATTACTGGGAGTATTATAGCTGTGCAGTGCTGTTATACACTCAGACACATTACTGGGAGTATTATTGCTGTGGAGCTCTGTTATACACTCAGACACATTACTGGGAGTATTATTGCGTGGATCTCTGTTATACACTCAGACACATTAATGGAATGTGTGCTGTGGAGCTCTGGTATACACTCAATTTTATTACTGGAATATTATTGCTGTGGGCTCTATTATACACAGACGCGTTACTGGGGTGTGTGCTGTGGAGCTCTGTTATACACAGACACATTACTGGATATTATTGCTGTGGAACTCTGTTATACACTCAGACACATTACTGTGAAGTATTATTACTTTGGGCTCTGTTATACACTCAGACACATTACTGGGGTATTATTGCTGTGGAGCTCTGTTATACACTCAGACACATTACTGGAATTATTATTGCTGTGGGCTCTGTTATACACTCAGACACATTACTGGAATTATTATTGCTGTGGGCTCTGTTATACCCAGACACATTACTGGAGTGTGTTACTGGGGCTCTGTTATACACTCAGACACATTACTGGGAGTATTATTGCTGTGGAGCTCTGTTATACACTCAGACACATTACTGGGAGTATTATAGCGTGGATCTCTGTTATACACTCAGACACATTAATGGGAGTATTATTGCTGTGGAGCTCTGTTATACACTCAGACACATTACTGGGAGTATTGTTGCTGTGGAGCGCTGTTATACACTAAGACACATTACTGGGAGTATTGTTGATGTGGAGCTCTGTTATACACTCAGACACATTACTGGGAGTATTATTGCTGGGGAGCTCTGTTATACACTCAGACACATTACTGGGAGTATTATTGCTGTGGAGCTCTGTTATACACTCAGACACATTACTGGGAGTATTATTGCTGTGGAGCTCTGTTATACACCAAGACACATTACTGGGAGTATTATTGCTGTGGAGCTCTGTTATACACCAAGACACATTACTGGGAGTATTATAGCTGTGGAGCTCTGTTATACACTCAGACCCATTACTGGGAGTATTATTGCTGTGGAGCTGTTATACAGTCAGAACCATTACTGGGAGTATTATTGCTGTGGAGTTCTGTTATACACTCAGACACATTACTGGGAGTATTATTGCTGTGGAGCTCTGTTATACACTCAGACACATTACTGGGAGTATTATTGCTGTGGAGCTCTGTTATACACTCAGACACATTACTGGGAGTATTATTGCTGTGGAGCTGTTATACACTCAGACACATTACTGGGAGTATTATTGCTGTGGAGCTCTGTTATACACTCAGACACATTACTGGGAGTATTATTGCTGTGGAGCTCTGTTATACACTCAGACATTACTGGGAGTATTATTGCTGTGGAGCTCTGTTATACACTCAGACACATTACTGGGAGTATTATTGCTGTGGAGCTCTGTTATACACTCAGACACATTACTGGGAGTATTATTACTGTGGAGCTCTGTTATACACTCGGACACATTACTGGGAGTATTATTGCTGTGGGGCTCTGTTATAAACTCAGACACATTACTGGGAGTATTATTGCTGTGGGGCTCTGTTATACACTCAGACACATTACTGGGAATATTATTGCTGTGGAGCTCTGTTATACACTCAGACACATTAATGGGAGTATTATTGCTGTGGAGCTCTGTTATACACTCAGACACATTACTGGGAGTATTATTGCCGGGGAGCTCTGTTATACACTCAGACACATTACTGGCAGTATTATTGCTGTGGAGCTCTGTTATACACTCAGACACATTACTGGGAGTATTATTGCTGTGGAGCTCTGTTATACAATCAGACACATTACTGGGAGTATTATTGCTGTGGAGCTCTGTAATACGCTCAGACACATTACTGGGAATATTATTGCTGTGGAGCTCTGTTATACACTCACACACACATTACTGGGAGTATTATTACTGTGGAGCTCTGTTATACACTCAGACACATTACTGGGAGTATTATTGCTGTGGAGCTCTGTTATATACTCAGACACATTACTGGGGGTATTATTGCTGTGGAGCTCTGTTATACACTCAGACACATTACTGGGAGTATTATTGCTGTGGAGCTCTGTTATACACTCAGACGTATTACTGGGAGTATTATTGCTGTGGGGCTCTGTTATACACTCAGACGTATTACTGGGAGTATTATTGCTGTGGGGCTCTGTTATACACTCAGACACATTACTGGGAGTATTATTGCTGTGGGGCTCTGTTATACACTCAGACACATTACTGGGAGTATTGTTGCTGGAGAGCTCTGTTATACCCTCAGACACATTACTGGGAGTATCATTGATGTGGAGCTCTGTTATACACTCAGACACATTACTGGGAGTATTATTGCTGTGGAGCTCTGTTATACACCCAGACACATTACTGGGAGTATTATTGCTGTGGAGCTCTGTTACACACTCAGACACATTACTGGGAGTAGTATTGCTGTGGAGCTCTGTTACACACTCAGATACATTACTGGGAGTATTATTGCTGTAGAGCTCTGTTATACACCCAGACACATTACTGGGAGTATTATTACTGTGGAGCTCTGTTATACACTCAGACACATTACTGGGAGTATTATTGCTGTGGAGCTCTGTTATACACTCAGACACATTACTGGGAGTATAATTGCTGTGGAGCTCTGTTACACACTCAGACACATTACTGGGAGTATTATTGCTGTGGAGCTCTGATATACACTCAGACACATTACTGGGAGTATTATTGCTGTGGAGCTCTGATATACACTCAGACACATTACTGGGAGTATTATTGCTGTGGAGCTCTGATATACACTCAGACACATTACTGGGAGTATTATTGCTGTGGAGCTCTGTTATACACTCAGACACATTACTGGGAGTATTATTGCTATGGAGCTCTGGTATGCACTCAGACACATTACTGCGAGTATTATTGCTGTGGAGCTCTGTTATACACTCAGACACATTACTGGGGGTATTATTGCTGTGGAGCTCTGTTATACACTCAGACACATTACTGGGAATATTATTGCTGTGGAGCTCTGTTATACACTCAGACACATTACTGGGAATATTATTGCTGTGGAGCTCTGTTATACACTCAGACACATTACTGGGAGTATTATTGCTGTGGGGTTCTGTTATACACTCAGACACATTACTGGGAGTATTATTGCTGTGGAGCTCTGTTATACACTCAGACACATTACTGGGAGTATTATTGCTGTGGAGCTCTGTTATACACTCAGACACATTACTGGGAGTATTATTGCTGTGGGCTCTGTTATACACTCAGACACATTACTGGGAGTATTATTGCTGTGGAGCTCTGTTATACACTCAGACATTACTGGGAGTATTATTGCTGTGGAGCTCTGTTATACACTCAGACACATTACTGGGAGTATTATTACTGTGGGGCTCTGTTATACACTCAGACACACCAACATTATGGAGCTCCTAGAAAAGAGGAACAGATGGATTTGGGAAGATAATATAGACTGTGCCTCCTAAACAGGGACACTTGGGAGGTGTGTGTATATGTAATCTTTTCTCTGAAAGCAGCACTGGGTAATGAGCGCTCTATGGGAGCCAGTCTGTACCTTTATAAATTAGTAATGCAGTTGGTTACTCAGTAATGTATAAAGACAGGAGTCAGATTATTTCTATTCATACACCTCCAGACTGAGCATCACTTCTAGAGTCAGAAACAAATAATCTCCATTTTATTGAAATTGAGTTTCTGGAAATGAGCAATGCTAAATAGCACCATTTAATTATTCCTGCGTGTCTGCGACTATTCCTGATCATTTGTTGCTTTTACTGTGGGGAGAGAATGTTTGTATTAACCCTGCAACCAACCGCCTTCCGCAAACTCTGTTATAGCTAGAAACCTCTCTCTGTTTATACAGAGTAAATTACACTATACAGGGTACACTATACAGGGTACACTATACAGAGAATACTATACAGGGTACACTATACAGAGTACACTATACAGGGTACACTATACAGGGTACACTATACAGAGTACACTATACAGAGAATACTATACAGGGTACACTATACAGAGTACACTATACAGGGTACACTATACAGAGTACACTATACAGAGAATACTATAGAGGGTACACTATACAGAGTACACCATACAGAGAATACTAAACAGGGTACACTATACAGGTTACACTATACAGAGAATACTATACAGGGTACACTATACAGAGAATACTATACAGGGTACACTATACAGAGTACACTATAGAGGGTACAATATACAGAGTACTTTATAAAGAGTACACTATACAGGTTACACTATCAGTGTGTGTGTGTGTGTCTGCTGGAGACAGTGTGTGTGTCTGCTAGGGACAGTGTGTGTATGTGTCTGCTTGAGTAAGTGTGTGTGTGTGTCAGCTTGGGTAAGTGTGTGTGTGTCTGCAAGGGACAATGTGTGTGTGCTAGGCACTGTGTGTGTGTGTGTGTGTCTGCTAGGGACAGTGTGTGTATGTGTCTGCTTGAGTAAGTGTGTGTGTGTGTGTCAGCTTGGGTAAGTGTGTGTGTGTCTGCAAGGGACAATGTGTGTGTGCTAGGCACCGTGTGTGTGTGTGTGTGTGTGTGTGTGTGTGTCTGCTGGGGACAGTGTGTGTGTCTGTTTGGGCCAGTGTGTGTGTCAGTCTACACAAGTCATTTTATGTCTGCTTGAGTCAGTGTGTGTGTGTCACTCTGCATGAGTAAGTGAATGTGTGTGTGCATTGGTTACTGTAACGGATCCCCTATACTCCGGCTGAGTATATCCGTTGAAGAGTGTCCCTAGTCCTGCAGAGTGAACGTGTGATACAGCTCTAGTATCCCAAGCCAAAACTTGATGAAGGGTAAATCCGTCTGGTTTATTCAGGCAAAATGTATTTATACAAGGACCCCCAGCATGGGGTCTCTGTTTATTCAGTCCTAAGCCCGCCCAGGCGTATCTGTGTCTGGGACATAATTGAGCTGATAACTGGTAAACTAATTACCTCCCGGACACAGAAGAGGCTACACATAAATACCCCAAAAGCAACCCGAAAACAACATGGTATTCCCACAAGTCATATATCCTCTGAAAGAGAGGATCAGAGTGCCCGTTCTGTGAAAATAGCACTCTGATCCATGAGAAATTGTCCAAACGCCACTCGATTAACTTTTAGACCGACCGCTGTTAAAGTTCTACCCGTATATAGTACCAGGCGGTTAGGGCTAGGTCGAGGTCTTTTACAGGGGGTTCTAGTGGGCTGGAAAAGGGGAGCTCTCTCCATTTCACAGGAAGCAGTTGTTCAGGGGGATGGGGGTAACATAACCTCCAAAAAGCGCCTTCCTAGCTCTTTGGGAATAGGCTTAAAACAAGGGTGAACAGTGACAGGTGTCCATAACCAAGCTGGAGTTCCAGAGAGATTGTCCATATCTCCCGCTGGTCGGGTAAAACGTTCCGATTGGCTCGACAGGCTGAGATGGGCTGAAACAAAGGGTTTGTTGGGATGGCAGTTCATGGGGGAAGGTGTAACGGAGAGATAGTGAGAGTGAATATAGTCTTTTGGCCACAGTTTGTTACAGGCACTAATTGTGATTGTCTGGACCATTGAGTATAAGTGTGTGCGTGAGGGTGTTTACCATTTTCTTAAAAATAAATAAATAATTTTTTAAAAAATCAATACTTTTAAAGGAACACTATAGTGTTGGAATATAAACCTATCCCTCCCCACCAACCATAAAATTATTATTATTATAATTTTTTATTTTTTTTAAAGGGGGATTTACTTTGTTTATTTACATTTTTCAAGCACCAAGACTCCCTCTGCACTGCTTGCCTTCTTATATCGCTTAATGTCACTGATGGGACAATGCTGGTCCAATCCAATGTTCCTCATACATTGGAGCATTGGAGACCTGATGCACAGAAGTGGCACGCTCTATGCACTTCCAAGGGCAGAGGTGCCTCTGGTGTCTGTCAGTGTGAGAGCTACTAGAGGCATGTTTAACCCTTTGAGGTAAGGCAATGTTTTATATTGTGGGGTTAAACCTACAGGACCACTATGGAGTGAATGGGGCGGCAATTCTTTTTTTGCCTAGAGCGGAAAAAATCCTTGCACCAGCCCTGACTATACAGAGTACAATACACAGGTTACTTTATAAGGAGTACGCTATATCGTGTATACTATACAGCCGGCAATTGACCAGAGCACTTGCCTTGCAAAGAATTCTCATTGAGGTCCATTGGGAAGTCTGTGATTGGACAGCCACAGAAAGTCTGGGCGGGGTTAAAAGGGGAGGGATTGTAAAGGCTGCAGACAAGAGATCTTCAGCTTTTGCAATCTGTTATATATCCACAAATAAAAAATTATAATGAAATCATGCTTGTTTTCATAGAGGATATATCTACTTACTATATAGTGTTGTTTTGTATTTATTTGGACAGTGAAACTAGAGAAATGTTATAGAGTGTTTGTCCTAATATTTCCAGAATCCAATCTGCATAACTCCCGGTTTAGTAAATCTCCATATTTCACTTGATCCTCTTTTCATAGGTGTATATCAATCTGATGGAGGGGAATTGCTTCTTGTACTAAGCATTTGGTGTGATTTCCTGTATTTAGTGCCAACTCAGTAACGAGGATAATTCCGCAGGTAAGTCATTTCAACACCTTTTCCTGGGCAGTGTTTCAGTAACCCTGGCTTCAGCTAGGGAATTCTTTCTCCCCCAGAGTCTATTTCCCCTGTTGACAATTTCAATTCCATTTCTTGCCAGAAGGGAGCATTGTTTATTTTTTGGCTCCTGAGTATAAATTCTGTTTTAATGTCCCAGGTGCGGCTTGTTATTTTTCTTAATGTTATGCGTTTCCCACTCTCTGCACCGCAGGCTTCACATTGCTTCGTCCAACAGGTCGCGCAGTGAGGCGTCTGGTTAGCACAAAGTCATCTTTGGACATCTCTACTCTGATGAATGAAGTGCTGCCCTTGATGCATGGCTATCCTGTGTTTGTACTCACGGTTAATGAGACAAGCCAGGCGTTAAACATGGAGATGTTCTAGTCCAACGTGCGATCAGTGATCGCTTGAGTAAGGTGCCTGAATTCCCAGTATTAATAAACTAGACGCTGAGAGAATAGCTATTTAATCACGTTCAGCTATTTCCCCTCCGTCTCCCACCTCTCTATACGTTCACACATGAATTAACAATATCTGTAAATAGGGACAAAAATATGTGACTAATTCTGTTTATGTCCTGAGCCTCGTGACGACTTCATCTTTTACAGAAATAAAAGCACTAAATGGAGATCTGTAGTGACATTATACATTAACGATGGAATTAAAATGGAATATGTTTTTTGAGTTGACTTTTCTGTTTGTTTATGCATTTTGTATATCATTATTTCAGATTATTATGCAGTATTTTAAAAGGAAATATCAACACAAAGAACAAATGGCACTTGTGTTATTTTTAAATAAACATACTTATTGCAGTGTTATTTGTATGGTAACTCTTTATACTAGTTACATTATGGTAATTCCTGGGAAGTTCCAATGACCTTCAGTAATCCATTACCTGTTGTTAAGGGAACACTTCAGACACATAATGTACTACAGCTTGCTTTAATTGCTTTAATTGTCAGCAGAAATCGGCACTTTGATAACTGGGCAGAGAAACGCCTTCCCAGCTTTCATTCATACAGTCAGGACTTCCAGATCTACTACAGATCATTGAGAAGCATCAAAGAGCTGAAATCACATGTGAGAAGCACATAGTCTCCTCAACAAGAAGATGCTGATTAGAACATTCCTGTGTTGGGGACAGAGATGGGGCCTCGCAAAGGCTGGTTCGTTTCCTACACCCCCCAAGGAAAACATGCAGTAAACATAGAAACATAGATGGAAGATAAGAACCATTCGGCCCATCTAGGCTGCCCAATTTCCTAAATACTTTCATTAGTCCCTGGCCTTATCTTATAGTTAGGATAGCCTGATGCCTACCCCACGCATGCTTAAACTCCTTCACTGTGTTAACCTCTACCATTTCAGCTGGAAGGCTATTCCATGCACCCACTACCCTCTCAGTAAAGTAATACTTCCTGATATTATTTGTAAACCTTTGCCCCTCTAATTTAAGACTATGTCCTCTTGATGTGGTAGTTTTTCTTCTTTTAAATAACATCTCCTACTTTACTGTGTTGATTCCCTTTATGTATTTAAATGTTTCTATCATATCCCCCCTGTCTCGTCTTTCCTCCAAGCTATACATGTTAAGATCCTTTAACCTTTCCTGGTAAGTTTTATCCCAAAATCCATGAACCAGTTTGTAGCCCTTCTCTGAACCCTCTCTAAGGTATCAATATACTTCTGAAGATATGGTCTCCAGTACTATGTACAATACTCCAAGTGAGGTCTCACCAGTGTTCTGTACAATGGCATGAGCACTTCCCTCTTTCTACTGCTAATACCTCTCCCTATACAACCAAGCATTCTGCTAGCATTTCCTGCTGCTCTATTACATTGTCTGCCTACCTTTAAGTCATCAGAAATAATCACCCCTAAATCCCTTTCCTCATATGTTGAGGTTAGGACTCTATCAAATATTCTGTACTCTGCCCTTGGGTTTTTACGTCCAAGATGCATTATCTTGCACTTATCCACATTAAATGTCAGTTGCCACAATTCTGACCATTTTTCTAGTTTACCTAAATCATTTGTCATTTGGCTTATCCCTCCTGGAACATCAACCCTGTTACATATCTTAGTATCATCAGCAAAAAAACATACCTTACCATCAAGACCTTCTGCAATATCACTAATAAAAATATTAAAGAGAATGGGTCCAAGTACAGATCCCTGAGGTACCCCACTGGTGACAAGTCCAAGCTTCGAATATATTCCATTAACTACAAACCTCTGTTGCCTGTCACTCAGCCACTGCCTTACCCATTCAACAATATTGGAATCCAAACTTAAAGATTGCAGTTTATTGATAAGCCTTCTATGTGCAACAGTGTCAAAAGCCTTAATGAAATCTAGGTAAGCAATGTCTACTGTACCACCCTGATCTATTATTTTAGTTACCCAATCAAAAAAATCAATAAGATTAGTTTGGCATGATCTCCCTGAAGTAAACCCATGTTGTCTCTGATCTTGAAATCCATGTATTTTTAGATGTTCATCAATCCTATCCTTTAACATGGTTTCCATCACTTTCCCCACTACTGAAGTAAGGCTTACTGGCCTATAGTTGCCCGACTCCTCCCTATTACCTTTCTTGTGAATGGGCACAACATTCGCTAACTTCCAATCTTCTGGGAATACTCCCGTTAACAATGATTTTGGTTTTGCTAGTACACCACTAAGCTCTTTTAATTACTTTGGGTGTATTCCATTAGGTCCCATTGACTTATTTGTCTTTACTTTTGACAGTCGAAATAGAACCTCTCTCATTTGTCCTTTTTCCTAACTGAGGCCCCTTTCCTTCATTTTCATCTGTAAATACTAAACAACAATATTCATTGAGGCAGTCAGCTAGACCTTTATCCTCTTCTACATACATTCCTTCTTTTGTTTTTAACATAACTAATGCTTTTTACTTTCCTATTCTCATTTATGTACCTAAAAAATGTTTTGTCCCCTTTTTTACTGACTGTGCTATTTTCTCTTCTGTGTGTGATTTGGAAGCTCTTATAACTTGCTTAGCCTCTTTCTGCCTAAAGGGGTGTATTTGGGGGTATAAACAGTGTACGAAAAAAAACAATGGAATGTTCCTTTAACTGAAGCTGAAGAACGACCAAAACTCTACATGTATTGTCTAAAAGGGTTTCTGTATTTCATTTTCTATACTGAATAACTGCATAATAAGCAATGTAACAGCAATTCCATAGAACTTAGTTCTTGCCTCCTATAGTCCATAGTACGTGGCCCCCCAAGTTCATAGTACTTAGTTCTTAACCCTATAGTCCATAGTACGTGCCCCCAAGTCCATAGTACTTAGTTCTTGCCTCCTATAGTCCATAGTACGTGCCCCCCCAAGTCCATAGTACTTAGTTCTTGCCCCTATAGTCCATAGTAGGAGCCCCCCCAAGTCCATAGCACTAAGTTCTTGTCTCCTATAGTCCATAGTTCTCCCCCCCCCCACAGTCCATAGATCGTGCCCCCTATAGTCGATAGTTCTTAGGTATTGCCCTCCATAGTTCATAGTTTTTGCTCCTATAGTCCATAGTACTAAGTCGTCCCCCCACAGTCCATAGTCCCCCCCCCCACAGTCCATAGTTCTTCCCCCCTACAGTGCATAGTTCTTGCCCTCCACAGTCCATAGTTCTTGCCCACCATAGTCCATAGTACTTAGTTCTTGCACTCCACAGTCCATAGTTCTTGCCCACCATAGTCCATAGTACTTAGTAATTGCCCCCTATAGTCCATAGTACCATAGTCCATAATTCTTGGCCTCCCTAGTCCATAATAAGTGCCAATCATAGTTCATAGGACTTTAAATACCTGTGCAGGCTGAAAAAATTCAGTTCAGCTGAACCATTTTTCTGGAAATTAAATTTAGTTTGGGACCTCTGGCACTAATTTTTCACAGATCAAGTGATTAAAAGTAACCTATAGAGGGAGAAATAAAAGCCATAATATTTAAATATTTATTTTCCCCCTCCATTAGTCCTTTCTCACGTGATCTGTGAATAGAACCCTCATTTAGTGACTGATCCCTAACCATCAATTATCTTTTTTCTAATCGATAATCACCATGAGCAAAGCTTTGAATCCTGAAGCCAACAAACATACTTGTCCATAACACTTAGTTCTCTCCCCCATAGTCCTTAGTACCATAATACTCACCCCCCCCCCATGCTAAATGTTGCAAGCCATACACAGAAACCCTTTACCAAATATGGTCTAACCAGGAATGTGTAGCATTCCATCTTACATATGTAAAAAAAACAGATGTCGTTCGATTCGATGCTAATCTTAGTGTGCATGTCCACATTAATATGGAATAAATGGATTTAATTCAGGCTTGGCGGGGCAGGTCTGCACCCTGCAGAGAAAATGTTATTGTGTCGTACAAAAGATTATATCTGTCCTGGCCACGATCCCAAGGATAATGTGCAGAATTCCTCAATACATGCATTATTCTCGCAGACAGCGGCCTAGTAAACACAGGAAGATTCCCTTTCTTTGTCAAACCTCAGACTATTTTTAGGTGGACATTGACAACGAGCGCGAGGTATTTACTGCAACCAAAAACCCATGAAAGCTCTTGGCAAGCAAATCATTCACTGATTGGGATTCTGTCCTTCAGCTAAACTGGCATTGTGCCGGCGGCGGCTGCTGGCATCGGAGAAAGCTGGCGTGTTAGTTTAGATTGCTGCCGAAGATAAAAAACACTGTGTGCGTGTTATTGACCGTCTTCCAACTCACTCACAACAGTTAAAATTTTAGGACTTTATTCACTAAACAGTGAGCTGAGAGTAGACGACTTGCTGTTAGCTGCACATCTTATGCTTTGTTTGGCAGCTCTACAAATTACCAATAAACTCCATCAAAAACTGTAACATAAATAACTGCAAGTGGCAGATGCGGTTCTAGAAAGGTTCTCAATAATCTCCTAATTAAAACATGTCATCCACTCCCCGTAACGAGCATTGTCTAAATCCCGACAGCTATGACCAGTTCACACAGTAAGGAATGAATATGGCCACAGTATATAAAGACTTGGCAACAGTGAATCCTGCCCTTCGAGGGGTATTTACACATAAAAGTAAACAGATTCCTTATTAACCCTTTGAAGACATGTGGAATGGAAAGGCTGACTTAATATTATGGGAGTGGGCCAAACACCTTGTGGTGAAAGGGTTAAATTAGTTAACACACAGAACCAAAGACCTTCTTTATTTATTGTAAGCCCCAAAACGGCCGCTACAAGGTATCGATGGCTCGCCTGACCACTGCAGATGTTTCTGACTACGTTCCCCATAATCCTCAGGCCTCAGACAGTCTTGCGGTGATCTCGTTATGTTTAGCTGTCACTGTATAAAAAGGAAGCGGTATGAACTTATGCTCACTTTAAATGCTTGTACTAATGTGATATTTACTTATAAAATGTTACATTTAAATATTATAAAACAAAGTATGTGATAGTGTTATTGTGAAGCCTAAAGAAATTCAAATAAACTGCACACCGAAAACCAATAAAATAAATCCTTTATTAACCATAACCCCTATTGAGCAATAACAGCTCTATCGAACAAATGATACTACGAACAGCATAGTGAGCATTGTGACTACCAGTGCCTCTGTATGTGCCTGCATGTGGCTATACATGTCTCTGCACATGGCTACCAGTGCCTCTGTATGTGCCTGCATGTGGCTATCCATGTCTCTGCACATGGCTACCAGTGCCTCTGTATGTGCCTGTATGTAGGTTTCCATGTCTCTGCACATGGCTACCAGTGCCTCTGTATGTGCCTGTATGTAGCTTTCCATGTTTCTGCACATGGCTACAAGTGCCTCTGTATGTGCCTGCATATGGCTATCCATGTCTCTGCACATGGCTACCAGTGCCTCTGTATGTGCCTGCATGTGGCTATCCATGTCTCTGCACATGGCTACCAGTGCCTCTGTATGTGCCTGCATGTGGCTATCCATGTCTCTGCACATGGCTACCAGTGCCTCTGTATGTGCCTGCATGTGGTTATCCATGTCTCTGCACATGGCTACCAGTGCCTCTGTATGTGCCTGTATGTAGCTATCCATGTCTCTGCACATGGCTACCAGTGCCTCTGTATGTGCCTGCATGTGGCTATCCATGTCTCTGCACATGGCACTGGTCCTCTGTATGTGCCTGTATGTAGCTTTCCATGTTTCTGCACATGGCTACCAGTGCCTGTGGATGTGCCTGCATGTGGCTATCCATGTCTCTGCACATGGCTACCAGTGCCTCTGTATGTGCCTGTATGTAGCTTTCCATGTTTCTGCACATGGCTACCAGTGCCTCTGTATGTGCCTGTAAGTAGCTATCCATGTCTCTGCAAATGACTACCAGTGCCTCTGTATGTGCCTGCACGTGGCTATCCATGTCTCTGCACATGGCTACCATTGTCAGTGTTTGTGCCTGCATGTGGCTATCCATGTCTCTGCACATGGCTACCAGTGCTTCTGTATGTGCCTGCATGTGGCTATCCATGTCTCTGCACATGGCTACCAGTGCCTCTGTATGTGCCTGCATGTGTCTATCCATGTCTCTGCACATGGCTACCAGTGTCAGTGTTTGTGCCTACATATTGCTACCAGTGTTAGTGTTTGTGTGTGCATGTGGCTACCCATGTCTCTGCTCATGGCTACCAGTGTCATGGTTTGTACCTGCACATGGCTACTAGTGTCAGTGTTTGTGTCTTCACGTGGCTCTGTGTGTGTATAAACCTGTCTTTATGACCACATGCAGACTAACTATATAAAGCGGTAGAGATACCATGTAAACAACCACTACAGCTTGTGATGCTAATAAATTCCACGTTTGATGTTTTAAATGACTCCGTGGCTGATATCAAACTGCACATTTTAATATGATCAATATATTGTTTGAGCCAGATTTCCTTTGGCGAATTGAGATATTGTCCTTTACAGAGTGCTGCTTACAGCTGCTGCCATCCACAGAAAATGCTTGATGCTTCCATCCAAACGAGGCTGCGCTCAAACATATGGTGGCTGCTAAAGAGCTGCTCAATTATTTTACATTTCATACCCATAATGCCTACCGGTAACTTCATTTACTCTTCAAACACATGCTCAGAGCTGGAATCTGTTATAACATGTGATAGGACGGCCTCAACCATTTTAGCCAAAACGCTGCCATTTCAATTTCAATTCCCCATAATTTGGAGTTTAGTGAATAAACCCCCATGTTCCGTATTGAATTAAGATCTATAAGAAACATTATGTTTGTATCCAATCAGTTATCTCAGTTTAATGTATCAGTCTGATTTAATGAGTGCGGCGTGCTTTACATATCGGTGCTGAATATTTCTACAGCTGTTTTTAAGTTATAAATTTAAGACATTTTACGGCATGCTGGGGGTGTTTATGCTGGCCTGGTCTCATTATGATGTGTTTTGTAAAATAAATTAGAATGATAAAGAAACACATTAATTTCAGCCTTTTACAATGAGATTGGATGGATTGACTTTCTGTTATATTATACTGAGTATTATGGGAGTGACCCCCACCCCATGGCTACATTTATAGTTGCCTTTAAACATTAACATCATTGCAGAAATGAAATATTTTACCAATCAGTCGGTACTGATGGCGTAATCCCACGGCGTAATCCCACGTGCAAGAGAGAGCATTTATAGAATGTTACATTCTGCATTTTATCTCCTGAAGTTATGGAGGAACCATAGAGTGCTCCGGGGATGGTCCGATTCAATGCTCCTCAGAGTAGACGTGATGCGCATGTTCCTCTAAACTTCCATTGTATTCAATGCTTTCCTATGGGCTTCCATCTCAGATGACTGAATTGTACTTGGTCAGCTCAGTGGAATTGCCTCTAGTGGCTGTAAGGTTAAAAGGACCCCCAGATCACATATCTGAAATGGTCTACATATTACAAGTTATACAGGATTTAAAGAGGACTCTGGACCATCAACCTTTCTCACAAAGCTTTCTGCTGTTCAGAATGTAGTAAACCTAATTTGAAAAGTAATTCCAATTGCAATCCAAAAAGGGAGATAAATATCATTATTGACTCTAACATGGTAATCAGATGTTTCAAACACTGCAATCAGATGTCTCTAACACAGCGATCAGATGTCTCTAACATGGCGATCAGACGTCTCTAACACGACAATCAGGTGTCTCTAACATGGCGATCAGATGTCTCTGACACAGCGATCAGATGTCTCTAACACAGCGATCAGATGTCTCTAACACGGCGATCAGATGTCTCTAACGCGGCAATCAGATGTCTCTAACGCGGCAATCAGATGTCTCTAACGCGGCAATCAGATGTCTCTAACACGGCGATCAGACATCTCTAACACGGCGATCAGATGTCTCTAACATGGTGATCAGATGTCTCTGACATAGCGATCAGATGTCTCTAACACAGCGATCAGATGTCTCTAACACGGCGATCAGATGTCTCTAACGCGGCAATCAGATGTCTCTAACGCGGCAATCAGATGTCTCTAACACGGCAATCAGATGTCTCCCTGGGTCATTAAGCTTTAAATACCGATCTCATTTACTACTAAAACCCCAAATATCCTGGTTTGCCATGATAAATATATGATATACATGATAGTCATAACTCCACCAAGATTATTACTAATCCGGGCCGACTCTGCTGCCACAACCTATAGAAGATATTTCAATATTTTCTGCCGAGGAGAATGGGTTAAACAAAGCACTCAATTCTGTATTTACCACAAATAATCCTTAAATCACCCACAGGATATCGGTGTTACTCACAAGAAAACACAATCTAGTTTGTATGTAGTTCAACAGTTATGTGTGTAAACCATTCCCCCGGCACTGAAAGGGTTAATCTGCTACCTGTGAGCATGGACGGGCGGCTGAGAGGGTTAAGTGGAATCGCCTGTTTAGAGGCAGTCTCTTGGCAGGCCATGCGTGGTCGACTGATAGCAGCGACAGGTGGGTAACGAGTGGTTTGATGTCTCTTTGTACTTTACTGCTCCCTAATGTCCTTTCGTGGTCGTCAGCCAAACGACTGGAAACTGTTCAGATGACGTGTACTAAATACAGAAGGGAACCTGCCAGGCGGGCGGGAGGAAGGGACAGGATCTGTCACATTACTCTGAGATCAGGGACAAATGGTTTCTTATGGGTAATAACCTAAAAAAGGAGAAAGAGGAGATGGGTTTCTGTCTCTGCCTGTCACCACGGGTCACAAACACTCCTATAGGAGCCATTCTCTAAACGGCGTAATCCCACGTGCAAGAATAATTAGTACCCGCCTCATGGAAGAAGGCGCCATTCCGTGCCTGCGTGAATCTTGCAACATTGGAGCTACTGACCACCACATGAGAAGAGGCAGGTCACATCAGTCATCACTCAAAATATATTGACTGACGACTGACAAAAATGGGAAGTTTGCAAACTGCAAAACACTAGTAGTCAGACTGTGCCTTTCTTTTTAATAGCAATACATTTCATAGTTTCCAATAAAGAAATGTATTATATAATAATCTCATGCATGACAGTTCCATGTTAACTCCTCTGTGCCACAATTAGACGACTAAAGGAATGGCATGGAACCGGTGTTAATTTTGGCGGCAAATTTCAATTTAGTTTTATTCATAGTCTTTTGACCAAAAAGCCATTTTAGTTTTAGTCGTATTTTAGTTATCTGAATTGTTTTAGTTTTAGTCTAGTTTTAGTCGACTAAACCTCAAAAATGTTAGCCGACTAAAATTTGACTAAAATTGTTAGTCGACAAAATTAACACTGCATGCAACTGGGTGCTTTTGGACTTAAACCCCTATTAATCCACTGCTTGCTTCTGTGTCATGGGAAGGGTTAAGGCTGCCAGATACTTCCTGTTACGTTGATATATTAACCCATTGGAATCCTTTGAAATACAGATATGGTGTTCTAAAGTCATATTTCTAATTATTACTGTCCACACACTATTTATAACTATAAATTCCCATGCCATAACTGAAGAACAGCATTTGACACTGAGTGAGAATTTAAAAGCTGAGGCCAATTGTTTTATTGACTCGCAATAAGTTTGGAAAGCTGACGAGAGAGCTGTAAATTGATACATCTTATTACAATACATAATATTCCCTAATGTATTCTATTGATTCATAAAACCTCTCATAATGTGACTTACTGAGGCAAGACTAGCAATATAGCTGAGCAGTGTGATCCTGTTTCTCTTAAATAACTCCCTTAGTGTCACGCCAACAGACACTCTCTGAAGCCGCATTCAAAGAATGTATTGTTTTCAAATAATGAGAGTTCAGTAACTAACTATATTGTTGTTTTCAAAGACATCATATCCCAGAATCCTTTGCATTTTTTCTATATAATATACGTCAATCAGCACCTCCTGGTTATTAGAACAACACTGCTCTATAAGATCATGTCTGTTTGGTACAAAGCCGGCATGAAACACAACAAGCAGAGATGAAAAGGTTAATAGTTTTTCCAATAAGACTCAGAAACATGACTTGTTTTTTATTTTCTCAGAAGCGAGAGCCTTTTTTTTTTTTTTTTTTGCCTGAACGGTCGAGTGACATGGATTTTTTTCTCTGAAACTTACATCCAAATGTCACATTTCAATCACAAATTGATTGAAGCCAATAGATTGCAGTCCTAACATTTCAGACAGCTATAGATTGGAGAGGGGTTTGAGAAACGGGAGGTAGACTGAAAGGATAAAGGCGCCGTTGTATGAATCATGAGCTTAAACCATTAATGCCCCTGCTGTACTTGGAACCATTTTAATAAAGAATCTAACATATTTATTTTTCACTTATTTAGTTATTTTTATTTATTATATATATAGACAAATAATGAGTCTGGTACTCTGTTAGAAAACAATACTCAATTTGTACCTTAATCTGCCCACGGTGCTACCCAGTGCTAGATATGTAGAGAAGACTAAAAAATGTGAGCAATCTTTATCAAGATTTTCATCAAATTCCTGCGAGTGCTCTTACTTTTTCCACCCAATTAGACTATTTTGGACTTATATTCTATTCCATTCCCAATTATCCACAGTTGACTATTTAGTGCATAACCCCCCTTTATTGTAGCATCGCCTCATTCCTGGGTTCAGTTCTTTAATATTGTCCTCACTGTTTCTTTTTTTGATATTTAATTTTTGATATTTAAATAATTATTGGTATTACCCCCTTTTAGACATTTAATGTAAGAAGTTTCTGTCTGACCACATTTTTGAGCATTACTTTATTCAGCAGAGCTAAAACAATAAATAATTTGTGCTAATAATGTATCAATATAATATTTTTGCATTCTTATCTCTTCATAATCCCAAATTACAGTATGTAGGAAGTACAGAGGTATTGTAGGTTATACAATATGGTGGTTCTTTCACCATGGATTGTAAGAACAGAAAAAGTATTAAGGAATGTAAAATGGGAAGATCAATTTTTATTCGTTACATGTGACATAACCAGCCTATACACCTGCATAGAACACACTAGAGGGTGTGAGGCGGTTAGACATTTTTTAGAAACTTCATGAAGATCAAATTGATTTTATTATAGTAGAGTCCATACCGCTGATTTTAACTAATAATTTTGGTTTGAAGGAGATTTTTATTTACAATGTCGAGGGATTACTACGTGGACCAGGTTCGCCCCCAGTTATGCAAATCTATTTATGGCCCATTGGGAAGACCAATACATCTTTTCACAGCATGACTGGGTGTCGAAACTGATGATAAAGACCCTAGAGGAATAAAACTGTATGGCATTCAGAACATCACTCGCCATTGGAGGGGAGGAAATACTGATTCAGCCATCAGCAAATGTGAGATGGTCTGGAACTTTAATTTAGATACCCTATATCCTAATTGGTTGAATATGGATTTCGAAATGAGTGCACTAATATAACCTATTATGTTGAAATTTATAATTATCTGTATAAAAATGTTAATTATATTTCTCCCTCTTATTTTTTAGAAAATCTCTTAGAAAAAAATAATTTATTAAAAGCTGAATATTAATTATGGATGTATAATTTATTTTTATAAAATGTAATTTTAATAGCCATGTAAAAGTAAAAATGTTTTTCTGATTTGGATTTCTAAATTGTTGTAATGTGATTTTACATTTAATAATTTTAAATATATATGTCCTTGATTACAATACTTGAAAGGGTTTTTGCCAGGACTCTTGTATGCATTATACCCAAAGTCGGACTTTCAAAGATGGCATAGTTAGCCTAGAGAAAAACAAATGAAGAGAATGGGATGGAAGGGCCACTCACATATAGTGGGTGGAGTCCATGCTCATTCACAAATATATACCTACTAATGTAAACGTAACATAAAGAGGGGGTATAAACCTTTATTAGAAAAATAATGCTAAAAATTGGTAGGAGACTACCAAGAGTAGATACACCAAACCGGTGTGTGAATAAGGTTAAATTAGACAATCTTAATAAAAATCTGGGAGAAATGGTTATAGTGCCAAAAGGAGCAAAAAACTGTAGTCACTAATCCAGGCAGTTGTGTATAGGAGATGCACTAAAAATAGCTTACTTCTGAAGAGTAAAGCTAGAAAGTGCACCAACATGCACATAGGTACTGGGGTTTTTAAGTGTATATAGAGCAATCTCTCTGGTGGTATTAGATGTCCCTAAAGACATAAAATACATGTAAGTTGAGAGAAGTGGGGGTAATCCTGAAATGTCAGTCCGATTAGGAATCCCCTAAATAGAACCAAAGCAGTACCCTAAAATGCCCTGGACGAACTGTCTAGCTCAGGCTTTGGCAATCTAAACTCACTGCTGCTTCAAGGCAGCCTAAAAGCATCCCTACAGTCCCATAAAATTACTTAAGCATATCTAAAGAGTAAACTGTATACATAATAAAAACCCAGATGAAAATAAAAATAAAAAACGAAAGTAGATCTAAATCAAAATAATTGCATCGGCAAAAAGATGGCTCTATCGGTTTCCATGGTGATTGTTTTAGCTGTCGAGCAATCAGCAGGAACATTCTATCGGTTTCCATGGTGATTGTTTTAGCTGTCGAGCAATCAGCAGGAACATTCTATCGGTTTCCATGGTGACTGTTTCAGCTGTCGAGCAATCAACAGGAACATTCCATCGGTTTCCATGGTAACTGTTTTAGCTGTCGAGCAATCAGCAGGAACATTCTATCGGTTTCCATGGTGATTGTTTCAGCTGTCGAGCAATCAGCAGGAACAATCCATCGTTTTCCATGGTGATTGTTTCAGTTGTCGAGCAATCAACAGGAACATTCCATCGGTTTCCATGGTAACTGTTTCAGCTGTAGCGCAATCAGCAGGAACATTCTATCGGTTTCCATGGTGATTGTTTCAGCTGTAGATCAATCAGCAGGAACATTCCATCGGTTTCCATGGTGATTGTTTCAGCTGTAGATCAATCAGCAGGAACATTCCATCGGTTTCCATGGTGATTGTTTCAGCTGTAGATCAATCAGCAGGAACATGCCATCGGTTTCCATGGTGATTGTTTCAGCTGTAGAGCAATCAGCAGGAACAATCCATCGGTTTCCATGCCCAGTCCATATTGTACTTGTCCTCTTGGGGACCACAGTGGGTTGGATCACTCGGATAGCGTAGAAGTGGCCACAATGCTTTATTGTCCTCTGCCCTCCCCCTATGCATAACACCACACAGCAGCTCTTCCTGAGGCTGAAAGTCCCCTTATGCTCACACGTGGTAGTCCAGTCCACAGTTTAAATAGCTGCTGTGACTTGCCCACAATTATTTCCTGACATAGTCATAGTCTCCTCCGTGTTTGTCACATTATCCACTGCTGGTTACTGACCATGGTTGCCATCTCAGTTGCCTTTTCCTGCACACCATAAGCTGGAGATTTTCAGTTTGTTTCTGCCATAAGTGGTGCCTCAAGAGGTGTCTCAAGACCCAGTCCCTGAAGCCACCAAAGTCACAAACCTCAATCTATGAATGAAAGTAACTGCAGGACACAACACAAATAAAATATATCAGAAACACAAACTAATCAACCTGCTGGCATCTTCTGGTATCCATGAAGATG
>OW240921.1:118783729-118811757 GCA_933207985.1 Pelobates cultripes
GAGTACACTATACAGGTTACACTATCAGTGTGTGTGTCAGGGCCGGACTGGGGAAAAAATTCGGCCCGGGCATTTTTAATTACAGCGGCCCACTGAAAAGGGGGCGGGGCCAGATAGGGTGTGTTTTGTCATCCCCAATGACAAGCACGCCCCATCTCAAAGTGAGCATGTTGGTTCAATGCTCTACCAGGGCATGAGAAAAGGGCCCTGTATTTGATCTGCACAGCGCAAGCAAATTTAATAACATGCTTGCATTGTGTTTGCTTGAAACTTGTCTCAGGGGTTTCCATAATTGGAATACTCACTGTATCCCATTTATGGAGACACTATGTGTTTGTTTAAATGGTATCTAGTGTGTTCATAGGGGATCGTGAGTGTGTATGTCAGAAATGTAGTGTGTGTGTAAGTGGTGCAGCGTCTGTGTGTAGGGGATCTAGTGTGTGTTTGAAGGACTCAGGAGTGCGTATAGGAGATCTAGTGAGTTTGTGAGTGGTGCAGTGTGTTTGGGGGTGCTGTGTGTGTGAGGGGTGTAGTGTGCATTTGTGAGGAGTATAGTGTGTGTGGGAGGGTGCAGTATGTGTGTGGGAGGGTGCTGTGTGTGAGGGCGCTGTGTGTGAGGGCACTGTGCGAGGGTTCTGTGTATTTGAGGGTGCTGTGTATTTGAGGGTGCTGTGTATTTGAGGGTGATGTGTGTGTTGGGGTGCTGTGTGTGTGTTGGGTTGCTGTGTATGTGTTGGGGTGATGTGTGTGTGTGTGCTAGGTTGCTGTATGTGTTAGGGTGCTGTGTCAATGTTAGGATGCTGTGTCAATGTTAGGGTGCTGGTGTTAGGGTGCTGTGTGTGTGTGTGTTAGGGTGCTGTGTCAATGTTAGGGTGCTGGTGTTAGGGTGCTGTGTGTGTTTTAGGGTGCTGTGTGAGTGTTAGGGTGCTGTGTGTGTGTTAGGGTGATGTATCAATGTTAGGGTGCTGGTATTAGGGTGCTATGTGTGTGTTGGGGTGCTGGTGTTAGGGTGCTGTGTGTGTGTTAGGGTTCTGTGTCAATGTTAGGGTGCTGGTGTTAGGGTGCTGTGTGTGTGTTAGGGTTCTGTGTCAATGTTAGGGTGCTGTGTGTGTGTTAGGGTGCTGTGTCAATGTTAGGGTGCTGTGTGTGTGCTAGGGTGCTGGTGTTAGGGTGCTGTGTGTGTGTTAGGGTGCTGTGTCAATGTTAGGGTGCTGGTGTTAGGGTGCTGTGTATGTGTTAGGGTGCTGGGTGAGGGTGATGTGTGTGTTTGCCAGGATTTTGTATTGGGGGAGGCAGGTAAATGGCACTATTAATGTTTTACTAAAAAATAAAAATAAATACATAATAATAAATAATAATAAATAATAAAAATAAATACATAATAAATACTAATAATAAATAATAAAAATAAATACAAACTAATAAATACTAATAATAAATACTAATAATA
Organism: Pelobates cultripes; assembly: GCA_933207985.1. Classification (NCBI taxonomy): domain Eukaryota; kingdom Metazoa; phylum Chordata; class Amphibia; order Anura; family Pelobatidae; genus Pelobates; species Pelobates cultripes. Next base: position 118,785,180 of record OW240921.1, read on the forward strand.
AATAATAAATACATACTAATAAATACTAATAATAAATACTAATAATAAATAATAAAAATAAATACATACTAATAAATACTAATAATAAATACTAATAATAAATAATAAATACATACTAATAAATACTAATAATAAATACTAATAATAAAAATAAATACATACTAATAAATACTAATAATAAATACTAATAATAAATAATAAATACATACTAATAAATACATACTAATAAATACTAATAATAAATACTAATAATAAATAAATACATACTAATAAATACTAATAATAAATAATAAAAATAAATACATACTAATAAATACTAATAATAAATACCAATAATGAATAATAAATACATACTAATAAATACTAATAATAAATACTAATAAATAATAAAAATAAATACATACTAATAAATACTAATAATAAAGACTAATAATAAATAATAAATACATACTAATAAATACTAATAATAAATAATAAAAATAAATACATACTAATAAATACTAATAATAAATACTAATAATAAATACCAATAATGAATAATAAATACATACTAATAATAAATACTAATAATAAATACTAATAATAAATAATAAAAATAAATACATACTAAGAAATACTAATAATAAATAATAAAAATAAATACATTATATCCCCCCCCCCTCTATTCTTACCTGTAGTCTGGAAGGTGGGGGGGTCGTGCTGCTGCCAGCCATCCCTGGTGGTCCTCGTGGTTAGTGAACTCTAGCCCTTTGGGGCTAGAGTTCACTCTCGCGAGACCCGGCCGGTTGCCATAGCAACGGTCCGGATCTCGCGAGAGAAACCCGGAGGAGCTGCAAGTTAGAGCTCCGCCGGGTCCTCTCTCCTGGCGGCTGGCTCCCCCCCCTCTCTCCCCGCCGGCGGCCGCGTTTGAGTACATGTGGGCCGGTGAGGGAGATCTTTGATCTCCCCACCGGCCCTCCATGGAAGACAGCGGGGCCGGCGCTCGGATAGCGCCGGCCCTGCATAGACCGGCAGGGGAGATCCTGTGATCTCCCCTGCCGGCCTCGGCCCATGGACACCGCGGCCCACCGGGCATTTGCCCGGTATGCCCGATGGCCAGTCCGGGCCTGGTGTGTGTGTGTGTCTGCTGGAGAAAGTGTGTGTGTCTGCTAGGGACAGTGTGTGTATGTGTCTGCTTGAGTAAGTGTGTGTGTGTGTCAGCTTGGGTAAGTGTGTGTGTGTCTGCAAGGGACAATGTGTGTGTGCTAGGCACTGTGTGTGTGTGTGTGTGTCTGCTAGGGACAGTGTGTGTATGTGTCTGCTTGAGTAAGTGTGTGTGTGTGTGTCAGCTTGGGTAAGTGTGTGTGTGTCTGCAAGGGACAATGTGTGTGTGCTAGGCACCGTGTGTGTGTGTGTGTGTGTGTGTGTGTGTGTCTGCTGGGGACAGTGTGTGTGTCTGTTTGGGCCAGTGTGTGTGTCAGTCTACACAAGTCATTTTATGTCTGCTTGAGTCAGTGTGTGTGTGTCACTCTGCATGAGTAAGTGAATGTGTGTGTGCATTGGTTACTGTAACGGATCCCCTATACTCCGGCTGAGTATATCCGTTGAAGAGTCTCCCTAGTCCTGCAGAGTGAACGTGTGATACAGCTCTAGTATCCCAAGCCAAAACCTGATGAAGGGTAAATCCGTCTGGTTTATTCAGGCAAAATGTATTTATACAAGGACCCCCAGCATGGGGTCTCTGTTTATTCAGTCCTAAGCCCGCCCAGGCGTATCTGTGTCTGGGACATAATTGAGCTGATAACTGGTAAACTAATTACCTCCCGGACACAGAAGAGGCTACACATAAATACCCCAAAAGCAACCCGAAAACAACATGGTATTCCCACAAGTCATATATCCTCTGAAAGAGAGGATCAGAGTGCCCGTTCTGTGAAAATAGCACTCTGATCCATGAGAAATTGTCCAAACGCCACTCGATTAACTTTTAGACCGACCGCTGTTAAAGTTCTACCCGTATATAGTACCAGGCGGTTAGGGCTAGGTCGAGGTCTTTTACAGGGGGTTCTAGTGGGCTGGAAAAGGGGAGCTCTCTCCATTTCACAGGAAGCAGTTGTTCAGGGGGATGGGGGTAACATAACCTCCAAAAAGCGCCTTCCTAGCTCTTTGGGAATAGGCTTAAAACAAGGGTGAACAGTGACAGGTGTAAGGTGCTTGTCCATAACCAAGCTGGAGTTCCAGAGAGATTGTCCATATCTCCCGCTGGTCGGGTAAAACGTTCCGATTGGCTCGACAGGCTGAGATGGGCTGAAACAAAGGGTTTGTTGGGATGGCAGTTCATGGGGGAAGGTGTAACGGAGAGATAGTGAGAGTGAATATAGTCTTTTGGCCACAGTTTGTTACAGGCACTAATTGTGATTGTCTGGACCATTGAGTATAAGTGTGTGCGTGAGGGTGTTTACCATTTTCTTAAAAATAAATAAATAATTTTTTAAAAAATCAATACTTTTAAAGGAACACTATAGTGTTGGAATATAAACCTATCCCTCCCCACCAACCATAAAATTATTATTATTATAATTTTTTTTTTTTTTTTAAAGGGGGATTTACTTTGTTTATTTACATTTTTCAAGCACCAAGACTCCCTCTGCACTGCTTGCCTTCTTATATCGCTTAATGTCACTGATGGGACAATGCTGGTCCAATCCAATGTTCCTCATACATTGGAGCATTGGAGACCTGATGCACAGAAGTGGCACGCTCTATGCACTTCCAAGGGCAGAGGTGCCTCTGGTGTCTGTCAGTGTGAGAGCTACTAGAGGCATGTTTAACCCTTTGAGGTAAGGCAATGTTTTATATTGTGGGGTTAAACCTACAGGACCACTATGGAGTGAATGGGGCGGCAATTCTTTTTTTGCCTAGAGCGGAAAAAATCCTTGCACCAGCCCTGACTATACAGAGTACAATACACAGGTTACTTTATAAGGAGTACGCTATATCGTGTATACTATACAGCCGGCAATTGACCAGAGCACCTGCCTTGCAAAGAATTCTCATTGAGGTCCATTGGGAAGTCTGTGATTGGACAGCCACAGAAAGTCTGGGCGGGGTTAAAAGGGGAGGGATTGTAAAGGCTGCAGACAAGAGATCTTCAGCTTTTGCAATCTGTTATATATCCACAAATAAAAAATTATAATGAAATCATGCTTGTTTTCATAGAGGATATATCTACTTACTATATAGTGTTGTTTTGTATTTATTTGGACAGTGAAACTAGAGAAATGTTATAGAGTGTTTGTCCTAATATTTCCAGAATCCAATCTGCATAACTCCCGGTTTAGTAAATCTCCATATTTCACTTGATCCTCTTTTCATAGGTGTATATCAATCTGATGGAGGGGAATTGCTTCTTGTACTAAGCATTTGGTGTGATTTCCTGTATTTAGTGCCAACTCAGTAACGAGGATAATTCCGCAGGTAAGTCATTTCAACACCTTTTCCTGGGCAGTGTTTCAGTAACCCTGGCTTCAGCTAGGGAATTCTTTCTCCCCCAGAGTCTATTTCCCCTGTTGACAATTTCAATTCCATTTCTTGCCAGAAGGGAGCATTGTTTATTTTTTGGCTCCTGAGTATAAATTCTGTTTTAATGTCCCAGGTGCGGCTTGTTATTTTTCTTAATGTTATGCGTTTCCCACTCTCTGCACCGCAGGCTTCACATTGCTTCGTCCAACAGGTCGCGCAGTGAGGCGTCTGGTTAGCACAAAGTCATCTTTGGACATCTCTACTCTGATGAATGAAGTGCTGCCCTTGATGCATGGCTATCCTGTGTTTGTACTCACGGTTAATGAGACAAGCCAGGCGTTAAACATGGAGATGTTCTAGTCCAACGTGCGATCAGTGATCGCTTGAGTAAGGTGCCTGAATTCCCAGTATTAATAAACTAGACGCTGAGAGAATAGCTATTTAATCACGTTCAGCTATTTCCCCTCCGTCTCCCACCTCTCTATACGTTCACACATGAATTAACAATATCTGTAAATAGGGACAAAAATATGTGACTAATTCTGTTTATGTCCTGAGCCTCGTGACGACTTCATCTTTTACAGAAATAAAAGCACTAAATGGAGATCTGTAGTGACATTATACATTAACGATGGAATTAAAATGGAATATGTTTTTTGAGTTGACTTTTCTGTTTGTTTATGCATTTTGTATATCATTATTTCAGATTATTATGCAGTATTTAAAAAGGAAATATCAACACAAAGAACAAATGGCACTTGTGTTATTTTTAAATAAACATACTTATTGCAGTGTTATTTGTATGGTAACTCTTTATACTAGTTACATTATGGTAATTCCTGGGAAGTTCCAATGACCTTCAGTAATCCATTACCTGTTGTTAAGGGAACACTTCAGACACATAATGTACTACAGCTTGCTTTAATTGCTTTAATTGTCAGCAGAAATCGGCACTTTGATAACTGGGCAGAGAAACGCCTTCCCAGCTTTCATTCATACAGTCAGGACTTCCAGATCTACTACAGATCATTGAGAAGCATCAAAGAGCTGAAATCACATGTGAGAAGCACATAGTCTCCTCAACAAGAAGATGCTGATTAGAACATTCCTGTGTTGGGGACAGAGATGGGGCCTCGCAAAGGCTGGTTCGTTTCCTACACCCCCCAAGGAAAACATGCAGTAAACATAGAAACATAGATGGAAGATAAGAACCATTCGGCCCATCTAGGCTGCCCAATTTCCTAAATACTTTCATTAGTCCCTGGCCTTATCTTATAGTTAGGATAGCCTGATGCCTACCCCACGCATGCTTAAACTCCTTCACTGTGTTAACCTCTACCATTTCAGCTGGAAGGCTATTCCATGCACCCACTACCCTCTCAGTAAAGTAATACTTCCTGATATTATTTGTAAACCTTTGCCCCTCTAATTTAAGACTATGTCCTCTTGATGTGGTAGTTTTTCTTCTTTTAAATAACATCTCCTACTTTACTGTGTTGATTCCCTTTATGTATTTAAATGTTTCTATCATATCCCCCCTGTCTCGTCTTTCCTCCAAGCTATACATGTTAAGATCCTTTAACCTTTCCTGGTAGTTTTATCCCGCAATCCATGAACCAGTTTAGTAGCCCTTCTCTGAACCCTCTCTAAGGTATCAATATCCTTCTGAAGATACGGTCTCCAGTACTATGTACAATACTCCAAGTGAGGTCTCACCAGTGTTCTGTACACCAGTGTTCTGTACAATGGCATGAGCACTTCCCTCTTTCTACTGCTAATACCTCTCCATATACAACCAAGCATTCTGCTAGCATTTCCTGCTGCTCTATTACATTGTCTGCCTACCTTTAAGTCATCAGAAATAATCGCCCCTAAATCCCTTTCCTCAATTGTTGAGGTTAGGACTCTATCAAATATTCTGTACTCTGCCCTTGGGTTTTTACGTCCAAGATGCATTATCTTGCACTTATCCACATTAAATGTCGGTTGCCACAATTCTGACCATTTTTCTAGTTTACCTAAATCATTTGTCATTTGGCTTATCCCTCCTGGAACATCAACCCTGTTACATATCTTAGTATCATCAGCAAAAAAACATACCTTACCATCAAGACCTTCTGCAATATCACTAATAAAAATATTAAAGAGAATGGGTCCAAGTACAGATCCCTGAGGTACCCCACTGGTGACAAGCCCAAGCTTCGAATATATTCCATTAACTACAAACCTCTGTTGCCTGTCACTCAGCCACTGCCTTACCCATTCAACAATATTGGAATCCAAACTTAAAGATTGCAGTTTATTGATAAGCCTTCTATGTGCAACAGTGTCAAAAGCCTTAATGAAATCTAGGTAAGCAATGTCTACTGTACCACCCTGATCTATTATTTTAGTTACCCAATCAAAAAAATCAATAAGATTAGTTTGGCATGATCTCCCTGAAGTAAACCCATGTTGTCTCTGATCTTGAAATCCATGTATTTTTAGATGTTCAACAATCTTATCCTTTAACATGGTTTCCATTACTTTCCCCACTACTGAAGTAAGGCTTACTGGCCTATAGTTGCCCGACTCCTCCCTATTACCTTTCTTGTGAATGGGCACAACATTCGCTAACTTCCAATCTTCTGGGAATACTCCCGTTAACAATGATTTTGGTTTTGCTAGTACACCACTAAGCTCTTTTAATTACTTTGGGTGTATTCCATTAGGTCCCATTGACTTATTTGTCTTTACTTTTGACAGTCGAAATAGAACCTCTCTCATTTGTCCTTTTTCCTAACTGAGGCCCCTTTCCTTCATTTTCATCTGTAAATACTAAACAACAATATTCATTGAGGCAGTCAGCTAGACCTTTATCCTCTTCTACATACATTCCTTCTTTTGTTTTTAACATAACTAATGCTTTTTACTTTCCTATTCTCATTTATGTACCTAAAAAATGTTTTGTCCCCTTTTTTACTGACTGTGCTATTTTCTCTTCTGTGTGTGATTTGGAAGCTCTTATAACTTGCTTAGCCTCTTTCTGCCTAAAGGGGTGTATTTGGGGGTATAAACAGTGTACGAAAAAAAACAATGGAATGTTCCTTTAACTGAAGCTGAAGAACGACCAAAACTCTACATGTATTGTCTAAAAGGGTTTCTGTATTTCATTTTCTATACTGAATAACTGCATAATAAGCAATGTAACAGCAATTCCATAGAACTTAGTTCTTGCCTCCTATAGTCCATAGTACGTGGCCCCCCAAGTTCATAGTACTTAGTTCTTAACCCTATAGTCCATAGTACGTGCCCCCAAGTCCATAGTACTTAGTTCTTGCCTCCTATAGTCCATAGTACGTGCCCCCCCAAGTCCATAGTACTTAGTTCTTGCCCCTATAGTCCATAGTAGGAGCCCCCCCAAGTCCATAGCACTAAGTTCTTGTCTCCTATAGTCCATAGTTCTCCCCCCCCCCACAGTCCATAGATCGTGCCCCCTATAGTCGATAGTTCTTAGGTATTGCCCTCCATAGTTCATAGTTTTTGCTCCTATAGTCCATAGTACTAAGTCGTCCCCCCACAGTCCATAGTCCCCACAGTCCATAGTTCTTCCCCTACAGTGCATGGTTCTTGCCCTCCACGGTCTAGTTCTTGCCCACCATAGTCCATAGTACTTGGTTCTTGCACTCCACGTCCATAGGTTTAGCGCACCATAGTCCATAGTACTTAGTAATTGCCCCTATAGTCCATAGTACCATAGTCCATAATTCTTGGCCTCCTAGTCCATAATAAGTGCCAATCATAGTTCACTAGGACTTTAAATACCTGTGCAGGCTGAAAAAATTCAGTTCAGCTGAACCATTTTTCTGGAAATTAAATTTAGTTTGGGACCTCTGGCACTAATTTTTCACAGATCAAGTGATTAAAAGTAACCTATAGAGGGAGAAATAAAAGCCATAATATTTAAATATTTATTTTCCCCCTCCATTAGTCCTTTCTCACGTGATCTGTGAATAGAACCCTCATTTAGTGACTGATCCCTAACCATCAATTATCTTTTTTCTAATCGATAATCACCATGAGCAAAGCTTTGAATCCTGAAGCCAACAAACATACTTGTCCATAACACTTAGTTCTCTCCCCCATAGTCCTTAGTACCATAATACTCACCCCCCCCCCATGCTAAATGTTGCAAGCCATACACAGAAACCCTTTACCAAATATGGTCTAACCAGGAATGTGTAGCATTCCATCTTACATATGTAAAAAAAACAGATGTCGTTCGATTCGATGCTAATCTTAGTGTGCATGTCCACATTAATATGGAATAAATGGATTTAATTCAGGCTTGGCGGGGCAGGTCTGCACCCTGCAGAGAAAATGTTATTGTGTCGTACAAAAGATTATATCTGTCCTGGCCACGATCCCAAGGATAATGTGCAGAATTCCTCAATACATGCATTATTCTCGCAGACAGCGGCCTAGTAAACACAGGAAGATTCCCTTTCTTTGTCAAACCTCAGACTATTTTTAGGTGGACATTGACAACGAGCGCGAGGTATTTACTGCAACCAAAAACCCATGAAAGCTCTTGGCAAGCAAATCATTCACTGATTGGGATTCTGTCCTTCAGCTAAACTGGCATTGTGCCGGCGGCGGCTGCTGGCATCGGAGAAAGCTGGCGTGTTAGTTTAGATTGCTGCCGAAGATAAAAAACACTGTGTGCGTGTTATTGACCGTCTTCCAACTCACTCACAACAGTTAAAATTTTAGGACTTTATTCACTAAACAGTGAGCTGAGAGTAGACGACTTGCTGTTAGCTGCACATCTTATGCTTTGTTTGGCAGCTCTACAAATTACCAATAAACTCCATCAAAAACTGTAACATAAATAACTGCAAGTGGCAGATGCGGTTCTAGAAAGGTTCTCAATAATCTCCTAATTAAAACATGTCATCCACTCCCCGTAACGAGCATTGTCTAAATCCCGACAGCTATGACCAGTTCACACAGTAAGGAATGAATATGGCCACAGTATATAAAGACTTGGCAACAGTGAATCCTGCCCTTCGAGGGGTATTTACACATAAAAGTAAACAGATTCCTTATTAACCCTTTGAAGACATGTGGAATGGAAAGGCTGACTTAATATTATGGGAGTGGGCCAAACACCTTGTGGTGAAAGGGTTAAATTAGTTAACACACAGAACCAAAGACCTTCTTTATTTATTGTAAGCCCCAAAACGGCCGCTACAAGGTATCGATGGCTCGCCTGACCACTGCAGATGTTTCTGACTACGTTCCCCATAATCCTCAGGCCTCAGACAGTCTTGCGGTGATCTCGTTATGTTTAGCTGTCACTGTATAAAAAGGAAGCGGTATGAACTTATGCTCACTTTAAATGCTTGTACTAATGTGATATTTACTTATAAAATGTTACATTTAAATATTATAAAACAAAGTATGTGATAGTGTTATTGTGAAGCCTAAAGAAATTCAAATAAACTGCACACCGAAAACCAATAAAATAAATCCTTTATTAACCATAACCCCTATTGAGCAATAACAGCTCTATCGAACAAATGATACTACGAACAGCATAGTGAGCATTGTGACTACCAGTGCCTCTGTATGTGCCTGCATGTGGCTATACATGTCTCTGCACATGGCTACCAGTGCCTCTGTATGTGCCTGCATGTGGCTATCCATGTCTCTGCACATGGCTACCAGTGCCTCTGTATGTGCCTGTATGTAGGTTTCCATGTCTCTGCACATGGCTACCAGTGCCTCTGTATGTGCCTGTATGTAGCTTTCCATGTTTCTGCACATGGCTACAAGTGCCTCTGTATGTGCCTGCATATGGCTATCCATGTCTCTGCACATGGCTACCAGTGCCTCTGTATGTGCCTGCATGTGGCTATCCATGTCTCTGCACATGGCTACCAGTGCCTCTGTATGTGCCTGCATGTGGCTATCCATGTCTCTGCACATGGCTACCAGTGCCTCTGTATGTGCCTGTATGTAGGTTTCCATGTCTCTGCACATGGCTACCAGTGCCTCTGTATGTGCCTGTATGTAGCTTTCCATGTTTCTGCACATGGCTACCAGTGCCTCTGTATGTGCCTGCATATGGCTATCCATGTCTCTGCACATGGCTACCAGTGCCTCTGTATGTGCCTGTATGTAGCTATCCATGTCTCTGCACATGGCTACCAGTGCCTCTGTATGTGCCTGTATGTGGCTTTCCATGTTTCTGCACATGGCTACCAGTGTCTCTGTATGTGCCTGCATGTGGCTATCCATGTCTCTGCAAATGACTACCAGTGCCTCTGTATGTGCCTGCATGTAGCTTTCCATGTCTCTGCACATGGCTACCAGTGCCTCTGTATGTGCCTGCATGTGGCTATCCATGTCTCTGCAAATGACTACCAGTGCCTCTGTATGTGCCTGCATGTAGCTTTCCATGTCTCTGCACATGGCTACCAGTGCCTCTGTATGTGCCTGTATGTAGCTTTCCATGTTTCTGCACATGGCTACCAGTGCCTGTGGATGTGCCTGCATGTGGCTATCCATGTCTCTGCACATGGCTACCAGTGCCTCTGTATGTGCCTGTATGTAGCTTTCCATGTTTCTGCACATGGCTACCAGTGCCTCTGTATGTGCCTGCTATCCATGTGCACATGGCTATCCATGTCTCTGCACATGGCTACCAGTGCCTCTGTATGTGCCTGCACGTGGCTATCCATGTCTCTGCACATGGCTACCATTGTCAGTGTTTGTGCCTGCATGTGGCTATCCATGTCTCTGCACATGGCTACCAGTGCCTCTGTATGTGCCTGTATGTAGCTTTCCATGTTTCTGCACATGGCTACCAGTGCCTCTGTATGTGCCTGCATGTAGCTATCCATGTCTCTGCAAATGACTACCAGTGCCTCTGTATGTGCCTGCACGTGGCTATCCATGTCTCTGCACATGGCTACCATTGTCAGTGTTTGTGCCTGCATGTGGCTATCCATGTCTCTGCACATGGCTACCAGTGCCTCTGTATGTGCCTGCATGTGTCTATCCATGTCTCTGCACATGGTGTAACGGACCGTTTTGCACACAAGGGGTAAAAACCGTTTAGGCGATCGGCCCCCTTTCCAGAGATACAGGCACAGCTACTGCAGAACATCAAACTCCCAAACTGGATACAAAATAGCACTCCAACTTCCGAACTGGAACCTCCCAAATAGCTGCTAGCAGACGAACAGGAAAAGCAGACAGTCAGCTTACACTCCTGGCAATCAGTCTCTAACAGCATACAGTGAATCCCCCCAAGAACGAGACAAGGCTCTGTGTTGAGGGTCAAGCAGTGGTCTGTTTAATGAGGGCTACCTGCCCAGCTTTTATGCAGGTCTCCCACCTGGTGGACACTCCCCTAGGGGACCAAATGGGAGACTGTGACAAGGGACAGACAAGTATACAAAAGGACACACAGTCACAGTATATTCCCACAATGCATCCTGGCTTCCTCCCCTCTGCCCTGGGAGATAATTGGGAAGTAACTCAATTATCTCCCAAGTCAAAGGCAAAACTCCATTACACACGTGGGAACACAAAACCAGCATAACACTTTAAAATGCACAAAGTAACATTTACTACATAAACCACAGACATGTAACATATCCCCAGATAGCTCAGGTCTGAGTGCACATTATTAGGTGAATGGCACTCAGACTACACGAATACAGTTCAATCGCCATGGAGCCAAAGTCTTTACAGTCAGTTTCATACGAATGGGCTCCATGGGATTCCTATCTGGGGTATAAGATATTCACACAAAAATACCGAACACCGGGTCATTCGTGTGCTTTCACCGAACAAGAAGGGAGGTCGGCGGCTTCAGCGGTGTTCGCGCAAAACTGTGTCCGATTTTAGTTCCATAAAAATAGAGGCGAACACCGCTGTTCATTCGTATGGTTTAAAATGGCCGCGACCTCGTGTTCGGGATACGAACGGCGGCCACCCAGCGTTCATCAATTAAGCTGCGGTTAACCGCAGCTTCAGGGAGGTTAATTGCCGGCACACTCCAGCTCCCAGGTGGTCCAGTCATTCGTACGGTTGTTCGGTAGATTGAAACTACCGAACAACCGGCAGAAAAGCATGAATATGGCTTTTCTGCATGGAAAAATAAAGTCTTTTAAAAGGGGGCCATAGTCCAAAGGCAGCAGGCGAGCAACCAGGCTTCTCCAATGCAATGTGGCGAGATTGGTCTCGTCACATCTCTCCCCTTTTCCAAACAGACTAACAGGGTATCTGACCTCCTGCCGGTCAGTGCCCTTGTTAGTCCAGCAGCCCACCCACAACAAATAATCAACAGCACAGCCCACCCACAATAAATGGTTACTACACCTGGGTAAAGGAGAAGCTTGTCCATGTCCAGGTGCCTCACCACGGCTGTGCTGGGTACGGGTACGCTGACTTGGTGGGTTGCTGCGTGGGCAGAGACCAGCGGCACTCTGCCCTGTTGCCAGCGCTACTGGGAGGGTAGCCTGGTGGAAGCCTGGTTGTTGGAGGGGGAGACCGACTGTCTCCCCTTTAAATACACCGCTCTGCTGCTGCTGCTGGAGACTGACTGTCTCCCCTTTAGATGCACAGTCCTGCTGCTGGAGACCGACCGTCTCCCCTTTGGTTACCCATCTCTGCTGCTGGAGGGGGAGACCGACTGTCTCCCCTTTGGCTAAACAGCCCTGTCGCTGGGGGGCAGGACCGACCGTCCCTACCCCCTGTGCTGGCAGTGTAGAGACTACGGTCCCATCTGCACGGTTGTGGGGCTTACTGTCTCCCCTTTGTACATTAAGCTGCCGCTGGGGAGAGGGGGTAACAAGCTCCTCTCCCATACATACTTCCAGCTGTGGGGGAGGGAGACCGACTGTCTCTGCTCCCAATACAGAGTCCTGCTGCTGGGGAAAGGAGACTGGGCTCTCTATTCCCGGTAGGACACTCTGCCGCTGGGGAATGGAGACTGGGCTCCCAATTCCCAATGATCTGTGCTGCCGCTGGGGAATGGAGACTGGGCTCCCAATTCCCAAAGCATCATACTGCCGCTGGGGAATGGAGACTGGGCTCCCAATTCCCAAAGCATCATACTGCCGCTGGGGAATGGAGACTGGGCTCCCAATTCCCAAAGCATCATTCTGCCGCTGGGGAATGGAGACTGGGCTCCCAATTCCCAAAAAATCACGCTGCCGCTGGGGAGGGAGGACACTGCTCTCCTCTCCCTGGACTTCCCACTGCCTTCCCGGCATATCACTCTGCTGCTGGGGGGCAGGAACAACTACCTCTGCCCCCTGTAACTCAGCCTGCTGCTGGGGAATGGAGCTCAGGCTCCCAATTCCCTGCAATATCTCCCGCTGGGGAATGGAGCTCGGGCTCCCAATTCCCTGCAATATCTCCCGCTGGGGAATGGAGCTCGGGCTCCCAATTCCCTGCAATTTCTCCCGCTGGGGAATGGAGCTCGGGCTCCCAATTCCCTGCAATTCATTCTGCTGCTGGGGGACAGGAGCGACTATCTCTGTCCCCTGTAACTCAGCCTGCCGCTGGGGAATGGAGACTGGGCTCCCAATTCCCTGCAGGACCGGTAGAGAGACCTCGGTCCCATCTCTACCGGCCACCTGGGGTTCTTCCCAGAAAATATCCACAATGTCTTCCCAGCTGAATGGGTCTGGTTCTGGCTCTGTCACCTTGCTGTCCTGCTGAATCTTCTCAATGGAGTGGAAGAGATCTCGGTAGTCCTGCTCCAGTTCCCACTCCAGGGTTGCTAGGTGAGCCAGGTCTTGCTCAATGTCGTGAGTGTCGTCCCAGTCATACCTGCTCTCCCTCCACTCCAAGAGATCACTGAACCGGGCTTGTGTAGGGCTCCCAAATTCAGGCTCTGAAAAAGCCTCCCATAACAAGCCAGGACCATCAAACTCCTCTCCCTCTGGCTTGTCATGCTCGGCTGTCCAGGGCAGGTACTGTGCCCCATACCACCAGAGCGCCTGGTATGCATCTTCCAGCCAAATCTCCTGCCATACCCGGTGCTCCAATTCCTTCACCCATTCATCTAGGGGCTGCTCTCCCAGGAAGGGCATCCGCAGGGCCACTTGCTTCTGCAACCGCTGCTCTTCACTGGGGAGACTCTCACCCCGCTGGTACTGTACATTATCCAGGGCCTGGTACCAGATGCCTTTCCTTAATGCATCCCGGCCATCCAGGTCCTCCTCCTCGTATGACACTGCTGGTTCCATGCTGTTGCTGTCAGGGTCGCTGTACTCAGACATGCGTTGCCCTCAAATTGTAAATCCAAGGAATGGTGTCGCCTGTAGCTGTCCTGTAGTCTGTGGGAACGATCCCACTGCTGCCACCAATTGTAACGGACCGTTTTGCACAAAAAGGGGAAAAAACCGCTTAGACGATAATCCCCTTTTCAGAGACAGGCACAGCTACTGAATAATCACCAAAACTCACGAACCGCCAATAAGTGAATGCTCCAAACTCCCGAACGGCATACAAGGGAATAAGTGTAACGGACCGTTTTGCACGCAAGGGGTAAAAACCGTTTAGGCGATCGGCCCCCTTTCCAGAGATCCAGGCACAGCTACTGCAGAACACCAAAACTCACGAACTGGATACAAAATAGCACTCCAACTCCCCAACTGGAACCTCCCAAATAGCTGCTAGCAGACGAACAGGAAAAGCAGACGAACAGCTTACACTCCTGGCAATCAGACTCTAACAGCATACAGTGAATCCCCCCAAGAACGAGACAAGGCTCCGTGTTGAGGGTCAAGCAGTGGTCTGTTTAATGAGGGCTACCTGCCCAGCTTTTATGCAGGTCTCCCACCTGGTGGACACTCCCCTAGGGGACCAAATGGGAGACTGTGACAAGGGACAGACAAGTATACAAAAAGGACACACAGTCACAGTATATTCCCACAATGCATCCTGGCTTCCTCCCCTCTGCCCTGGGAGATAATTGGGAAGTAACTCAATTATCTCCCAAGACAAAGGCCAAACTCCATTACACACGTGGGAACACAAAACCAGCATAACACTTTAAAATGCACAAAGTAACATTTACTACATAAACCACAGACATGTAACATATCCCCAGATAGCTCAGGTCTGAGTGCACATTATTAGGTGAATGGCACTCAGACTACACGAATACAGTTCAATCGCCATGGAGCCAAAGTCTTTACAGTCAGTTTCATACGAATGGGCTCCATGGGATTCCTATCTGGGGTATAAGATATTCACACAAAAATACCGAACACCGGGTCATTCGTGTGCTTTCACCGAACGAGAAGGGAGGTCGGCGGCTTCAGCGGTGTTCGCGCAAAACTGTGTCCGATTTTAGTTCCATAAAAATAGAGGCGAACACCGCTGTTCATTCGTATGGTTTAAAATGGCCGCGACCTCGTGTTCGGGATACGAACGGCGGCCACCCAGCGTTCATCAATTAAGCTGCGGTTAACCACAGCTTCAGGGAGGTTAATTGCCGGCACACTCCAGCTCCCAGGTGGTCCAGTCATTCGTACGGTTGTTCGGTAGATTGAAACTACCGAACAACCGGCAGAAAAGCATGAATATGGCTTTTCTGCATGGAAAAATTCAGTCTTTTAAAAGGGGGCCATAGTCCAAAGGCAGCAGGCGAGCAACCAGGCTTCTCCAATGCAATGTGGCGAGATTGGTCTCGTCACACATGGCTACCAGTGTCAGTGTTTGTGCCTACATATTGCTACCAGTGTTAGTGTTTGTGTGTGCATGTGGCTACCCATGTCTCTGCTCATGGCTACCAGTGTCATGGTTTGTACCTGCACATGGCTACTAGTGTCAGTGTTTGTGTCTTCACGTGGCTCTGTGTGTGTGTATAAACCTGTCTTTATGACCACATGCAGACTAACTATATAAAGCGGTAGAGATACCATGTAAACAACCACTACAGCTTGTGATGCTAATAAATTCCACGTTTGATGTTTTAAATGACTCCGTGGCTGATATCAAACTGCACATTTTAATATGATCAATATATTGTTTGAGCCAGATTTCCTTTGGCGAATTGAGATATTGTCCTTTACAGAGTGCTGCTTACAGCTGCTGCCATCCACAGAAAATGCTTAATGTTTCCATCCAAACGAGGCTGCGCTCAAACATATGGTGGCTGCTAAAGAGCTGCTCAATTATTTTACATTTCATACCCATAATGCCTACTGGTAACTTCATTTACTCTTCAAACACATGCTCAGAGCTGGAATCTGTTATAACATGTGATAGGACGGCCTCAACCATTTTAGCCAAAACGCTGCCATTTCAATTTCAATTCCCCATAATTTGGAGTTTAGTGAATAAACCCCCATGTTCCGTATTGAATTAAGATCTATAAGAAACATTATGTTTGTATCCAATCAGTTATCTCAGTTTAATGTATCAGTCTGATTTAATGAGTGCGGCGTGCTTTACATATCGGTGCTGAATATTTCTACAGCTGTTTTTAAGTTATAAATTTAAGACATTTTACGGCATGCTGGGGGTGTTTATGCTGGCCTGGTCTCATTATGATGTGTTTTGTAAAATAAATTAGAATGATAAAGAAACACATTAATTTCAGCCTTTTACAATGAGATTGGATGGATTGACTTTCTGTTATATTATACTGAGTATTATGGGAGTGACTGCCTTATCATGGAGAGATTTATAGGGCCAATAATGGTTTCAATCAATAGCAGATAATACAATGACAGATCATGCTTTATTTATAGAGTCTATACCTTTAAGCATGTGATCGTACTAAATGATGGTTAGTTTATCATTATATCTCAGATATTGATTTACATTTACTGTTTCCTTTCTATTGATTAAAACAAGTTGGACCCTCTCTTCATTCTCCGACTTGTACTTGTTCCATCTCAGATGACTGAATTGTACTTGGTCAGCTCAGTGGAATTGCCTCTAGTGGCTGTAAGGTTAAAAGGACCCCCAGATCACATATCTGAAATGGTCTACATATTACAAGTTATACAGGATTTAAAGAGGACTCTGGACCATCAACCTTTCTCACAAAGCTTTCTGCTGTTCAGAATGTAGTAAACCTAATTTGAAAAGTAATTCCAATTGCAATCCAAAAAGGGAGATAAATATCATTATTGACTCTAACATGGTAATCAGATGTTTCAAACACTGCAATCAGATGTCTCTAACACGGCAATCAGATGTCTCTAACATGGCGATCAGACGTCTCTAACACGACAATCAGGTGTCTCTAACATGGCGATCAGATGTCTCTAACACGGCAATCAGATGTCTCTAACACGGCAATCAGATGTCTCTAACATGGCGATCAGATGTCTCTTACACGGCAATCAGATGTCTCTAACATGACGATCTGACGTCTCTAACACGGCAATCAGATGTCTCTAACACGGCAATCGGATGTCTCTAACATGACGATCTGACGTCTCTAACACGGCAATCAGATGTCTCTAACACGGCGATCTGACGTCTCTAACACGGCGATCAGATGTCTCTAACATGGCGATCAGATGTCTCTAACACGGCAATCGGATGTCTCTAACACGGTGATCGGATGTCTCTAACACGGCGATCGGATGTCTCTAACATGGCGATCAGATGTCTCTAACACATCGATCAGATGTCTCTAACATGGCGATCAGATTTCTCTAACATGGCGATCACATGTCTCTAACACAGCGATCAGATGTCTCTAACATGGCGATCAGATGTCTCTTACACGGCAATCAGATGTCTAACACGGCGATCGGATGTCTCTAACATGGCGATCAGATGTCTCTAACACGGCAATCAGATGTCTCTAACATGGCGATCAGATGTCTCTTACACAGCAATCAGATGTCTCTAACACGGCAATCAGATGTCTCTAACACGGCAATCAGACATCTCTAACACGGTGATCAGATGTCTCTAACATGGTGATCAGATGTCTCTAACATGGCGATCAGATGTCTCTAACACAGCGATCAGATGTCTCTAACATGGCGATCAGATGTCTCTAACACGGCATTCAGATGTCTCTAACACGGCGATCAGATGTCTCTAACGTGGCAATCAGATGTCTCTAACATGGCAATCAGATGTCTCTAACACGGCAATCAGATGTCTCCCTGGGTCATTAAGCTTTAAATACCGATCTCATTTACTACTTGACAGGCGCACAGTCGGATTTGCCGGCATATGCGCTAACCTTACCCCAACCCCCATTAAAACACGGACACAGGTTATACTGTTGGAAATAATTTGTCCACAGCTTTATTAAATTATTAATAAATAATTAAGGAATAACAAATGGGGTCATTGCCAACAAATCTTAATAATGTTAACCTCCCCCATATACATAACATACCCCTAGCAATGACCCCACAATAATAACAATAGATAACAATATAAATAACATGTTAACACAGAAACTGGCCGTCCAATTTGACCACATTTCCACCAGGTTAAATTGTAGGGGTGTACCGAGACACCGCTACCCACCATATCCATTGTAGGGGTGTACCAAGACACCGCTACCCACCATATCCATTGTAGGGGTGTACCAAGACACCGCTACCCACCAGTTCCAGTGTAGGGTGTACCAAGACACCACCACACCCCCAGGTTCGGAGCCACCGGCGGGCTCGAACCTACCAACCACGTGCAACACTGCCCAATCCACACTAAACCTCAGGATGCCCACTTTCTCCTCCATCTATCCTCCGATTTAACCAGGCCATTGTGTGAAGAAACGGGAACTCAACTAACCTAACCAAATACAGGGAGGGTTAGAAGGACAACTGACAGGTAAGCTAAGGTTCAGTTAAAATGGCCACTTCATATAATGGCTGGTATAAATACTCCGCCCTTCATATAATGGCTGGTATAAATACTCCGCTCTGCCCTACCCAGCATGCTAGCTGTCACTAACTTCCTGTGGCTGCTACGCCTACCTCCTGGCTTTGTCAAGGCCTATTCCTCTTAGCTGCGCTGATCCATGGGCTACATGACAGGCGCACAGTCGGATTTGCCTGCATATGCTCAATCCTTACCTAAACCCCCATTAAAAGACGGACACAGGTTATACTGTTGGAAATAATTAGTCCACAGCTTTATTAAATTATTAATAAAATAATTAAGGAATAACAAATGTGGTCATTGCCAACAAATCTTATTAAAGTTAAGATCCCCCCAAATACATAATATACCCCACAATAATAACAATAGATAATCTAAATAACATGTTAATACAGAAACTGGCCGCCCAATATGACCACATTTCCACCAGGTTAAATTGTAGGGGTGTACCGAGACACCGCTACCCACCATATCGATTGTAGGGGTGTACCAAGACACCGCTACCCACCATATCCATTGTAGGGGTGTACCAAGACACCGCTACCCACCAGTTCCAGTGTAGGGTGTACCAAGACAACACCACACCCCCAGGTTCGGAGCCACCGACGGGCTCGAACCTACCAACCACGTGCAACACTGCCCAATCCACACTAAACCTCAGGATGCCCACTTTCTCCTCCATCTACCCTCTGATTTAACCAGGCCATTCCCTGCCACAGCTCAGGACTTGACACCTAAAGCTCCTGAGCGACCCCCACCACACCGGAATAAGGCCTGTTGAATGCCTTCCTGAAGGCCCAATTTAAACAGATCACACCTTACATCCGAAAATGTACCCCATCCCACCTGGAGTACCCAGGGAGCTTTCTTCCCAATTCGTTGTGTCTCACTGTTACACCGCCTCCACCTCTGATAAATACTGCCATCAATTTTTTATTAAGTCGTCCTCGACACCGAGCTACCACGGCCGGGTACGTAGTATGTCTCCAATGTAACCAAGGAACCATCTCGGACCGCACCACCACCACACCCGTGGCCAGCTCCCATAGCTGGTCCACCTCCCTCTGCCTCCACCTGATCAATTCCTTTTCCGGGACCATGCCAATATCCAGAATGTCCTGGAAAGTACCCTTTGTTACCTCCCGGAAAAATTTCTTCCCTAATGTCTTGCCACCAAAATCCCTGAAAAGCAAAACCACTCCTGCTCCACCAATTTCAAAGGAAAGCCCAGTTACGTTTGAACTGAAACGCTGCTCCCATCTGTGCCCCTTAGATATAAGAATGACCCACCAACCATGTCACCAAACCTGAAACGAAAGTAATTAGCGACACGGCATAGCCCCAAACACAAACCCATACGTCCATAGCCATTAAACCAAATAGACTGGCCTGAAACAGGACTTAAACCGTACTGACTCCCACCTGACTAAACGTTTCCCTAGGTCCTCACTTAAAACCAGGTGGGGTGCCTCTGTTACCGCCATCACCTGGGAAGAATGGGTCCCAAAGTGCCCGGGATCCAAACCCAACATTGTCAAACACCTGCGGGAATTGAATCGTGACAGCACCGATCTGTCCCCTTTTACCAGTAAGCCACCCGGGATGTCCGGGCAAAGCTCCAAGTAGCATGATGCGCTTAACACCGGGCGTACCCGTGACCCTGGCAGGGAATATAGCTTTACCAAACCTCCTTTACCAGACACATTCGTTCTTGAACAACCCTACTGAATCGTTACCTTAACCGACTAAGGTTCGACAACCAAGTGTAGAACTCCCCAACACCTGCCCGAAGGCACTCACCAGTTCCCCAATCCAAATTGCCCCAAGCCTCCGAAAAGGCCACCGCAAGCAAACTCACTGCAAAAGTAGGGTAATACACCACCAGGCGTTGCGTTACCCAAGGAAACCCGCCACCGACATATTTCATATCTCTCCGTAAGACCCGCGATGCCTGACGGACGTGACAACGTTCCGTCACTTCCTCCCAATCAGTCAGTTTAAACCCTAACGACAATGCCACCATGCTCCTGTCCCTTGCTGATGGAGCTAACGCTGAACAAACAAACGGCTTAAGAACCACCGCAAGGTATCCCTTCGCCCCTCCTTTGACTGGGCCCCCACAGTGAAACCAACCGCCTTGTCCCACATATCTCAAACGTTCACATAGGCAGTCCCTCTGCCCGGTGCCATAGGATTCTGTATCGATCCTCCAAGCATGGCGTCTCGAAGCGTCCGTAAACAGCCCCACTGCTTCCGAAGACACCACTTGCTCCCGAAAAAAGGCCTTGCCATTGAAGTCCCTCAAAAAACGATCCCAAACCTCTAAGTCCGCCCTCATGTCCGCGGAAACCCTGATATAGTGTGACGGCATCCGTATCCCGCTCGTCGCCCGCGCCAATCGTCTACAGAAAACCCTCCCCATGGGTATGACCCTGCACGCAAAGTTCAGGCTCCCTACCAGAGACTGTAATCCCCTCAGCGTCACCTTCCGTGCTCTCCCAATTGTGTGCACCAAGTCTTTCAGCTTGCGCAACTTGTCCTGTGGTAATCTACATTCCCCGATCTCCGAATCGATCTCCAAACCCAGAAAACTAAGACACGTGGCGGGTCCCACGGTCTTGTCCTCCGCCAAAGGAACCCCCATCGTCTGCGCTACCCATTGGAACACCCGTAGTATCTGCTTGCACCGGTCTGAGCCTCGAGGGCCGACACATAAGAAGTCGTCCAGGTAATGCACAACCGTGCCCCCCTCCGATTCCCGTCGCACTACCCATTCCAGAAAAGTGCTAAACTTCTCGAAATAGGCGCACGAGATGGAACAACCCATCGGCAAGCACAGATTCACAAAGAAGCCCCCTTCAAAACAACACCCCAAGGGGTGATGACATGACGGGTGTATGGGAAGCAGCCGAAACGCTGCCTCCACGTCCACCTTCGCCATCAGCGCTCCCCGCCCAGCTCTCCGTACCAACTCGACTGCCCTGTCAAATGATGTGTAAGATACTGAACAGAGTGCTGCGTCGATGTCATCATTCACCGATGACCCTTTAGGATACGATAAATGATGAATCAACCTAAACTTGCCAGCCTCTTTTGTGGGGACCACTCCAAGTGGGGATATCCGCAACTCCGCTATAGGAGGATACGGGAACGGCCCCGCCATCCTCCCCAAAAGGACCTCTTTGGCCATCTTTTCCCGCACTACCTCCGGGCGTTCCCGCACCGATTTAAGATTGGCACAAACCGCCCCTGGTTCCTTAACCGTGAAGGGGATCACGAAGCACTCCCTAAAACCCCGCCACAGGAACGCTGCATCCTCCTGGTTAGCGTATTGCCTTAGCCAAGGCAACATCGCTCCTAACCTCACTGGGGACGCCCCCAGTTGCAGCCGAGGTGGCCGCCACCCCTGCGATTCCACCCCCTGCATTGAGCTTACCTTTCTTGAAGCATCTGCTGGCGCCGTGACCCTCGTTGTACGTCCAGCACAGGCCCTTCTTTTGTCCCGCTGGCACAGCCACGCCTGAGGCTGTCCCAGCTGCCCCGAGAAAGGGCGCAGCCTTCTGCGCCATCATAATCCTCATCCATAGCGGCAGGTCCATTTGGTCCCACCGCATGGTAGGGTTGGCCGCCAAGCGTTGCCGAAACTGCTCATCATATTTCCACCACGCTAGGCCCCCATACGTCCGATACGCATCGCCTATCCCATCCAAGTAGCAGAACAGTTGCGAACAGTTCCCTGGCCTTTTTTCCCCTATCACACTAGCCAGGATGCAGAACGCCCTCAGCCAATTCCCAAAAGTCTTCGGTATCTTGCGATACCTCCGCCTTTTTTCTTCTTCCTCCTTCTTGGCGTCCTTCTTATCCTCCTCCTTCAAGTCTAGGAATTCCTCCAAAGGGAGCAAAGAAAAATTTTCCATGAACTCCCCCTTCCAAATCTTTTCTTTAACCTCTAATTTCAGGTGACAACCTAGGGGGCCCGCAAAAGATACGTGTACGTTTTGACGTGCCGCGTCCGAAATGTCGCCACACCCGACCGCCGACTCAGCCCCCCCATCCGCCGCACCGGACGCCACTACCGCTTCGCTTACCTCGCCTCCGCTCGCCGGTTGGACCCCCGCCCCTATTGCCTTAACCGCCGTGTCAGGGGACCATACCTTTCCGAACTGTAATGGTGATTCCCCCTTCCCTGACCATGCCTCCAATAGTGTTTTTAAATAGCCCAATAACTGTCCGGAGTGTTGTGCAGATATGGACTCACCGTTGGAGACCCCGGCCGTGCCAGGCATCCGGTTGACGCCGACTCCCATCCGCCTGATCCCTCCTCAGGACCGTAGGGGTAGTGCTCTGCGACCTGTAAGGAGAAGACAACCTGGGTAGTCTGTACTGCTGGGCCCCTACCCGTCCTTCCTCCCTACGCTCTTCTCCGCAATTCCAAGCTTCGCACCGCCTTGCCGGCCTAGCTTCCCTGCTCCTGGGGGCCCGCTGCTGTCCTAGTGCACTGTCACCCGATGACCCAGATGCACTGCGCCGCCTCCGCCCCCGCCCGTCCTTGGACGCGGACCTCCTTCTCCCCGCCCTGCAGCTGGTCCTGGAACCACTGCGCCTGCTATGCGATGGACTCCTGTCCCTGCTCCACTGCCGATCAGCTGACCTCCTGCTGCTGCCGGGTCTGGCGCCACCGCTGCGCCGCTCCCGTCTGTACTCCTCCCGCTCCCTGGTCCCGCTGCGGTTCCCCCCTGTGAGAGCAGCCTGAGGGGCCCAACCTTCCACTGCTACTGCTCCTGACTTCCCTATCCCGCGCTGTACTGCGTGTGTCCCCTTTCTCCGCTGTACCTGGCCATCTGTTGGCCGCTGCGCCTGGCTCAGATGCCCCTTGCACCCCCTGGCAGCCCGCTGGAACCTCTGCCGCTCCCTGTCCAATCCTGCCGTCTTCCTGCCGCCCCTCCTCCCTATGCCTGGCACTGTCGCCCGTCCCGGCCACACCTAAGGCCGCCCACGAGCTGGTCCCGCTGACCAGGCCACCCCTGGGTTGCTGGGGGGCCGCCTGCGCTGGAACATCCCGCGTCCCGCCCGCCCCCTGCCCCTCAGTGACCAGAGTGGACTCACCGGGACGCCTCACTGAAGTGCTGCCGACCACGTGTTCCTCCGCTCTCCCGGCCGCCATTCCCGCCGTGCTGGAGCCCTCCTCTGGGGTTCCTGTGCTGCCTGCCGCCATCTTGGGTGGGGCGCGTTTACCAGCAGGCCCGCGCTTCGTGGCCGTCCTCGCCTGACCGGCACCGCGGCGCCGGCCGCTTCCCGGTGCTGTCCGACCCTCTTGCCTCCTGGCTGGGTGCCGAATCCATACTGCTGATGGGAGTGATCATGTAGTAGCAGCTCATTCCAGCCTCTCCTGTCCCTCCATGCTGTCTCCTGTCTCAGTACTGCCTGTTCTCCATACTGCTGATGGGAGTGATCATGTAGTAGCAGCTCACTCCAGCCTCTCCTGTATCTCCATGCTGTCTCCTGTCTCAGTACTGCCTGTTCTTCATGCTGCCTCCATGCTGCCTGTTCTTCTATGCTGCCTCCATACTGCTGATGGGAGTGATCATGTAGTAGCAGCTCACTCCAGCCTCTCCTGTATCTCCATGCTGCCTCCTGTCTCAGTACTGCCTGTTCTTCATGCTGCCTGTTCTCCATGCTGCCTGTTCTTCATGCTGCCTCCATGCTGCCTGTTCTTCTATGCTGCCTCCATGCTGCCTGTTCTGCTATGCTGCCTCCATGCTGCCTGTTCTGCTATGCTGCCTCCATGCTGCCTTCTCCCTCCAGGGCAGGCAGCTTTCACAACTGACAGGTAAGCTTAGATTCAGTTAAAATGGCCACTTCACATAATGGCTGGTATAAATACTCCCCTTATGGCTCCGCCCTACCCAGCATGCTAGCTGTCACTAAATTCCTGTGGCTGCTATGCCTACCTCCTGGCTCTGTCAAGGCCTATTCCTCTTAGCTGCGCTGATCCATGGGCTACAAAAACCCCAAATATCCTGGTTTGCCATGATATATATATGATATACATGATAGTCATAACTCCACCAAGATTATTACTAATCCGGGCCGACTCTGCTGCCACAACCTATAGAAGATATTTCAATATTTTCTGCCGAGGAGAATGGGTTAAACAAAGCACTCAATTCTGTATTTACCACAAATAATCCTTAAATCACCCACAGGATATCGGTGTTACTCACAAGAAAACACAATCTAGTTTGTATGTAGTTCAACAGTTATGTGTGTAAACCATTCCCCCGGCACTGAAAGGGTTAATCTGCTACCTGTGAGCATGGACGGGCGGCTGAGAGGGTTAAGTGGAATCGCCTGTTTAGAGGCAGTCTCTTGGCAGGCCATGCGTGGTCGACTGATAGCAGCGACAGGTGGGTAACGAGTGGTTTGATGTCTCTTTGTACTTTACTGCTCCCTAATGTCCTTTCGTGGTCGTCAGCCAAACGACTGGAAACTGTTCAGATGACGTGTACTAAATACAGAAGGGAACCTGCCAGGCGGGCGGGAGGAAGGGACAGGATCTGTCACATTACTCTGAGATCAGGGACAAATGGTTTCTTATGGGTAATAACCTAAAAAAGGAGAAAGAGGAGATGGGTTTCTGTCTCTGCCTGTCACCACGGGTCACAAACACTCCTATAGGAGCCATTCTCTAAACGGCGTAATCCCACGTGCAAGAATAATTAGTACCCGCCTCATGGAAGAAGGCGCCATTCCGTGCCTGCGTGAATCTTGCAACATTGGAGCTACTGACCACCACATGAGAAGAGGCAGGTCACATCAGTCATCACTCAAAATATATTGACTGACGACTGACAAAAATGGGAAGTTTGCAAACTGCAAAACACTAGTAGTCAGACTGTGCCTTTCTTTTTAATAGCAATACATTTCATAGTTTCCAATAAAGAAATGTATTATATAATAATCTCATGCATGACAGCACTGGCGTACATACCGGGTCGCAGGGGTCGCGGCTGCGACCGGGCCCGGCCCACCAGGGGGCCCGGCCCACCAGGGGGCCCGGCCGCCCCTGCGACCCGGTATGTACGCCATTGGGCCAGCCTCTTCCCCTGGGGGGCCCAGGAGCTGACCACCCCAGGGCCCCCTGAGGCTGGCCCTGCTGACCCCGGGTGGCCGGTCGGGCAGGCAGGCGGGCGCGCGAGGGAGCTGAAGAGGAAGCACTGAGTGCTCCCTCGCGCGCCCGCCTGCCTGCCCGACCGGCCACCCGCCCAGGAGCCCCACTGGACCCCAGGGAATCCCCCCAGCACTCCAAAAGGTAAGGAGGCTGGGGGGATTAAATTTAAAAAATAAATTAAAAAAATCATGTGTGAGTGTTAGTGTGTGTGAGTGTTAGAGTGTGTGTTAGTGTGTCTGCTAGTGAGTGTCAGTGAGTGTTACTGTGTGTGTCTTACTGAGTGTGTGTTTGTCAGTGAGAGTGTATGTTTTGTAAGTGAGTGTGTATGTATGTCTGTCGCTGACTGTGTCTCTGTCAGTAAATGCGTGTGTCTGTTAGCTAGTGTGTATGCGTCTGTAAGTGTGTGTGTGTGTGTGTCTTCAGCACTTACCTTTCTCCAGCGCCGGACTCCCTTGGCGCTGAGGATCCCTCAGCCTCTCAGCTCCGAATGCGACCGCGCACGCATTCAAAACGCCCATAGGAAAGCATTACTCAATGCTTTCCTATGGACGTTCAGTGTGCTCCTCTAGCGGCTGTCAGTGACATTGCAGCCACTAGAGGCTGATTACCTCAGTATAAACATAGCAGTTTCTCTGAAACTGCTATGTTTTCAGCTGCAGGGTTAAAACTAGAGGGACCTGACACCCAGACAACTTCATTGAGCTGATGTGATCTGGGTGTCTGTAGTGGTCCTTTAAAGGACCACTATAGTGCCAGGAAAACATACTCGCTTTCCTGGCACTATAGTGCCCTGAGGGTGCCCCCACCCTCAGGGACCCCCTCCCGCCCGGCTCTGGAAGGGGGCAAGGGGTAAAAACTTACCTTTTTCCAGCGCTGGGCTGGGAGCTCTCCGCCTCCGTTCCTCCTCCTGGGCTGAATGCGCATGCGCGGCAAGAGCTGCGCGCGCATTCAGCCGGTCACATAGGAAAGCATTATCAATGCTTTCCTATGGACGCTTGCGTGCTCTCACTGTGAAAATCACAGTGAGAAGCA
>OW240921.1:118811857-118858815 GCA_933207985.1 Pelobates cultripes
TCCGATCCTCCTCTTCTCCTCCCGCATTCAGCCGGTCTCATAGGAAAGCATTCATAATGCTTTCCTATGGACGCTGGCGTGCTCTCACTGTGAAAATCACAGTGAGAAGCACGCAAGCGCCTCTAGCGGCTGTCAATGGGACAGCCACTAGAGGAAATAGGGGAAGGCTTAACCCATTGATAAACACAGCAGTTTCTCTGAAACTGCTATGTTTATGAAAAAATGGGTTAACCCTAGCTGGACCTGGCACCCAGACCACTTCATTAAGCTGAAGTGGTCTGGGTGCCTAGAGTGGTCCTTTAAGTGTGTGTGCATCTGCATGCACTGGCGTACATACCGCGGTCGCAGGGGTCGCAGCCCTGTAACCCCTGCGACCAGGTGCCCACCGCCATGTGTTGCGGCCCGCAGGGGGGGCCCACGGATCAATTTTCGCACCAGGGCCCCATGGGTCATGTGTACGCCACTGCATGACAGTTCCATGTTAACTCATCTGTGCCACAATTAGACGACTAAAGGAATGGCATGGAACCGGTGTTAATTTTGGCGGCAAATTTCAATGTAGTTTTATTCATAGTCTTTTGACCAAAAAGCCATTTTAGTTTTAGTCGTATTTTAGTTATCTGAATTGTTTTAGTTTTAGTCTAGTTTTAGTCGACTAAACCTCAAAAATGTTAGCCGACTAAAATTTGACTAAAATTGTTAGTCGACAAAATTAACACTGCATGCAACTGGGTGCTTTTGGACTTAAACCCCTATTAATCCACTGCTTGCTTCTGTGTCATGGGAAGGGTTAAGGCTGCCAGATACTTCCTGTTACGTTGATATATTAACCCATTGGAATCCTTTGAAATACAGATATGATGTTCTAGAGTCATATTTCTAATTATTACTGTCCACACACTATTTATAACTATAAATTCCCATGCCATAACTGAAGAACAGCATTTGACACTGAGTGAGAATTTAAAAGCTGAGGCCAATTGTTTTATTGTCTCGCAATAAGTTTGGAAAGCTGACGAGAGAGCTGTAAATTGATACATCTTATTACAATACATAATATTCCCTAATGCATTCTATTGATTCATAAAACCTCTCATAATGTGACTTACTGAGGCAAGACTAGCAATATAGCTGAGCAGTGTGATCCTGTTTCTCTTAAATAACTCCCTTAGTGTCACGCCAACAGACACTCTCTGAAGCCGCATTCAAAGAATGTATTGTTTTCAAATAATGAGAGTTCAGTAACTAACTATATTGTTGTTTTCAAAGACATCATATCCCAGAATCCTTTGCATTTTTTCTATATAATATACGTCAATCAGCACCTCCTGGTTATTAGAACAACACTGCTCTATAAGATCATGTCTGTTTGGTACAAAGCCGGCATGAAACACAACAAGCAGAGATGAAAAGGTTAATAGTTTTTCCAATAAGACTCAGAAACATGACTTGTTTTTTATTTTCTCAGAAGCGAGAGCCTTTTTTTTTTTTTTTTTTGCCTGAACGGTCGAGTGACATGGATTTTTTTCTCTGAAACTTACATCCAAATGTCACATTTCAATCACAAATTGATTGAAGCCAATAGATTGCAGTCCTAACATTTCAGACAGCTATAGATTGGAGAGGGGTTTGAGAAACGGGAGGTAGACTGAAAGGATAAAGGCGCCGTTGTATGAATCATGAGCTTAAACCATTAATGCCCCTGCTGTACTTGGAACCATTTTAATAAAGAATCTAACATATTTATTTTTCACTTATTTAGTTATTTTTATTTATTATATATATAGACAAATAATGAGTCTGGTACTCTGTTAGAAAACAATACTCAATTTGTACCTTAATCTGCCCACGGTGCTACCCAGTGCTAGATATGTAGAGAAGACTAAAAAATGTGAGCAATCTTTATCAAGATTTTCATCAAATTCCTGCGAGTGCTCTTACTTTTTCCACCCAATTAGACTATTTTGGACTTATATTCTATTCCATTCCCAATTATCCACAGTTGACTATTTAGTGCATAACCCCCCTTTATTGTAGCATCGCCTCATTCCTGGGTTCAGTTCTTTAATATTGTCCTCACTGTTTCTTTTTTTGATGTTTAATTTTTGATATTTAAATAATTATTGGTATTACCCCCTTTTAGACATTTAATGTAAGAAGTTTCTGTCTGACTACATTTTTGAGCATTACTTTATTCAGCAGAGCTAAAACAATAAATAATTTGTGCTAATAATGTATCAATATAATATTTTTGCATTCTTATCTCTTCATAATCCCAAATTACAGTATGTAGGAAGTACAGAGGTATTGTAGGTTATACAATATGGTGGTTCTTTCACCATGGATTGTAAGAACAGAAAAAGTATTAAGGAATGTAAAATGGGAAGATCAATTTTTATTCGTTACATGTGACATAACCAGCCTATACACCTGCATAGAACACACTAGAGGGTGTGAGGCGGTTAGACATTTTTTAGAAACTTCATGAAGATCAAATTGATTTTATTATAGTAGAGTCCATACCGCTGATTTTAACTAATAATTTTGGTTTGAAGGAGATTTTTATTTACAATGTCGAGGGATTACTACGTGGACCAGGTTCGCCCCCAGTTATGCAAATCTATTTATGGCCCATTGGGA
Source organism: Pelobates cultripes (assembly GCA_933207985.1). Classification (NCBI taxonomy): domain Eukaryota; kingdom Metazoa; phylum Chordata; class Amphibia; order Anura; family Pelobatidae; genus Pelobates; species Pelobates cultripes. The sequence goes on from OW240921.1 coordinate 118,814,498, forward strand.
AGACCAATACATCTTTTCACAGCATGACTGGGTGTCGAAATTGATGATAAAGACCCTAGAGGAATAAAACTGTATGGCATTCAGAACATCACTCGCCATTGGAGGGGAGGAAATACTGATTCAGCCATCAGCAAATGTGAGATGGTCTGGAACTTTAATTTAGATACCCTATATCCTAATTGGTTGAATATGGATTTCGAAATGAGTGCACTAATATAACCTATTATGTTGAAATTTATAATTATCTGTATAAAAATGTTAATTATATTTCTCCCTCTTATTTTTTAGAAAATCTCTTAGAAAAAAATAATTTATTAAAAGCTGAATATTAATTATGGATGTATAATTTATTTTTATAAAATGTAATTTTAATAGCCATGTAAAAGTAAAAATGTTTTTCTGATTTGGATTTCTAAATTGTTGTAATGTGATTTTACATTTAATAATTTTAAATATATATGTCCTTGATTACAATACTTGAAAGGGTTTTTGCCAGGACTCTTGTATGCATTATACCCAAAGTCGGACTTTCAAAGATGGCATAGTTAGCCTAGAGAAAAACAAATGAAGAGAATGGGATGGAAGGGCCACTCACATATAGTGGGTGGAGTCCATGCTCATTCACAAATATATACCTACTAATGTAAACGTAACATAAAGAGGGGGTATAAACCTTTATTAGAAAAATAATGCTAAAAATTGGTAGGAGACTACCAAGAGTAGATACACCAAACCGGTGTGTGAATAAGGTTAAATTAGACAATCTTAATAAAAATCTGGGAGAAATGGTTATAGTGCCAAAAGGAGCAAAAAACTGTAGTCACTAATCCAGGCAGTTGTGTATAGGAGATGCACTAAAAATAGCTTACTTCTGAAGAGTAAAGCTAGAAAGTGCACCAACATGCACATAGGTACTGGGGTTTTTAAGTGTATATAGAGCAATCTCTCTGGTGGTATTAGATGTCCCTAGAGACATAAAATACATGTAAGTTGAGAGAAGTGGGGGTAATCCTGAAATGTCAGTCCGATTAGGAATCCCCTAAATAGAACCAAAGCAGTACCCTAAAATGCCCTGGACGAACTGTCTAGCTCAGGCTTTGGCAATCTAAACTCACTGCTGCTTCAAGGCAGCCTAAAAGCATCCCTACAGTCCCATAAAATTACTTAAGCATATCTAAAGAGTAAACTGTATACATAATAAAAACCCAGATGAAAATAAAAATAAAAAACGAAAGTAGATCTAAATCAAAATAATTGCATCGGCAAAAAGATGGCTCTATCGGTTTCCATGGTGATTGTTTTAGCTGTCGAGCAATCAGCAGGAACATTCTATCGGTTTCCATGGTGACTGTTTCAGCTGTCGAGCAATCAACAGGAACATTCCATCGGTTTCCATGGTAACTGTTTTAGCTGTCGAGCAATCAGCAGGAACATTCTATCGGTTTCCATGGTGATTGTTTCAGCTGTCGAGCAATCAGCAGGAACAATCCATCGTTTTCCATGGTGATTGTTTCAGTTGTCGAGCAATCAACAGGAACATTCCATCGGTTTCCATGGTAACTGTTTCAGCTGTAGCGCAATCAGCAGGAACATTCTATCGGTTTCCATGGTGATTGTTTCAGCTGTAGATCAATCAGCAGGAACATTCCATCGGTTTCCATGGTGATTGTTTCAGCTGTAGATCAATCAGCAGGAACATGCCATCGGTTTCCATGGTGATTGTTTCAGCTGTAGAGCAATCAGCAGGAACAATCCATCGGTTTCCATGCCCAGTCCATATTGTACTTGTCCTCTTGGGGACCACAGTGGGTTGGATCACTCGGATAGCGTAGAAGTGGCCACAATGCTTTATTGTCCTCTGCCCTCCCCCTATGCATAACACCACACAGCAGCTCTTCCTGAGGCTGAAAGTCCCCTTATGCTCACACGTGGTAGTCCAGTCCACAGTTTAAATAGCTGCTGTGACTTGCCCACAATTATTTCCTGACATAGTCATAGTCTCCTCCGTGTTTGTCACATTATCCACTGCTGGTTACTGACCATGGTTGCCATCTCAGTTGCCTTTTCCTGCACACCATAAGCTGGAGATTTTCAGTTTGTTTCTGCCATAAGTGGTGCCTCAAGAGGTGTCTCAAGACCCAGTCCCTGAAGCCACCAAAGTCACAAACCTCAATCTATGAATGAAAGTAACTGCAGGACACAACACAAATAAAATATATCAGAAACACAAACTAATCAACCTGCTGGCATCTTCTGGTATCCATGAAGATGCAGATTCCCAAAAAGACAGCAGAATGTACAAAATGCCAAATACAATAAATGCAGTTACTGGTCTAAAACCCTGGTATATCAAAGAGACTTCAGATGGCCATTGTGATGTCGTAATATGTCCTCAGACAATGCTCCCTGTCTCCTTGGCCAGACAGCGCTGTGATAGTGAGACTTGCACACCGTTGCCATATTAAAAAAAGAGACAATCATATTCATACGAAGGCCTGGATCACTTCCTTGTCACAGAGGAAGGTTTACCAATTTCTAGAGAAGCTTCAATCTGCCACAATTTGTTACAGTCTTTAAAAACAATCTTAAAGGACCACTCTAGGTACCCAGACCACTTCAGCTTAATGAAGTGGTCTGGGTTCCAGGTCCCTCTAGGATTAACCCTTTTTTTTATAAACATAGCAGTTTCAGAGAAACTGCTATGTTTATAATAGGGTTAATCCAGCCTCCAAATCCTCTAGTGACTGTCTCATTGACAGCCGCTAGAGGCGCTTGTGTGATTCTCACGGTGAAAATCACAGTGAGAAGATGCAAGCGTCCATAGGAAAGCATTGTAAATGCTTTCCTATGAGACCAGCCGAATGCGTGCGCAGCTCTTGCCGCGCATGCGCATTCAGCCGAAAGGGAGGATTGGAGGCGGAGAGGAGGAGGAGAGCTACCCAACCGGCGCTGGAAAAAAGATAAGTTTTAACCCTTTCCTCTCCCTAGAGCCGGGCGGGAGGGGGACCCTGAGGGTGGGGGCACCCTCAGGGCACTATAGTGCCAGGAAAACGAGTATGTTTTCCTGGCACTATAGTAGTCCTTTAATAGTGCAGAGTAGTTGGTGGGGAAAGAGTTATTAATAAGATGCCAATCTCCAATCTCAGTAACAATCTCTGACACACAATTAAGAGGAGAGCAGACGGGAGTTGGGTTTTGTTCTCCCAGCGTCTTCCAGTAGCTCATTTTAGAACATAACTGGTCAAACTGTGGTTAGATTTCATTAGAAACTGCCTGTTATACTTTTGGTAATGTTTGAATTTTCTACATATAACTTTAAACTAAAAGGCAATCCTCATTGTTTTGTTAAAATACCTGCTAGAGTTGGGAGGTAACATTTCATTGTTTTTATTAACAAATGCAATTATAATACATCCATTGTGATGTCCCAGTGGGATTAATCTAATTAGTTCTTCTGTCTAAACCCAAACTATGCGGTAGATCAGGGCTTGATAAATTTGCTTGGAATCTAGGAGCCAGCAAAAAAAGTTAGGAGCCATGTTTTTTAATGTCAAAAATGCAATTCTTAAAGGGACACCATAGTCACTAGAACGACTACAGCTTAATGGCCTCTAGAAGTGCTTCCTGGGTCAGTGCTTCACATGGAGATGCTGATTGGCGCAGTGTGGCGTTTTGCTACACATGCGCAGAAGCCTCTTTCCTATGGTAAATCATTGGATTGGCTGAGATCATCAAGATTGGTGGTCACAGTCATAGAGAAAGAACAGCTGGGGCAAAACCGGCACACTGCGGGGAAAAAAAGGTGAGTAAAAATAACTTTCTCATGTGATTGGAGGGGGGCAGGTCACCTAAACAGACACACTCACTGACAGACACACACACACACACACTGATTTTATACACACTGATAGAAACACTGACAGACAGACACATACACATTTACAGACACACAGACACTGACACACACACACGCACTCACTAACAGACAGACACGTACACATAGACAGATACACTCACTCACTGACAGACAAACACACTCTCACTCACTGTCACTGCAACAATCACATTAATGTGTCCACCCAGCCACCCTACCTTTGGGGGAGCTGGAGTGGATCGGCTTTCCCGGCGGTCCAGTCATCTGTCATTTACCTGCTCTGCTCCATAGAGCGCTGTTTAGTAATGCCAGCGTCGGAATGATGTCACATTGCGGCTCCCAGTTTTACTGGAGGACGCGCAAAGGAGCAGAGCAGGGAGGTTACAGCTCCCTCGTCGGCCTGCCCATCGGTCTTAATCCTCCAGGAGCCGCTCGTCGTGTGCAAGCCCACGATCTCCCTCAGCAGGCCGCCTGCCCGCCCGCCCACACACCAATTCTCTCTGTCAGCAGGCCGGCCGCCCTCCCGCCTCCACCCTTAGGTAGCTGACCACCTCAAGGGCAGATCAAGCTGATAAATTCCAGATACCAAGACAAAAATCCTACACGCCACGGCGACCTGGCGTCTAGGATTTTTCAAGCCCTGCGGTAGATTTACAGGACGCTATAATGTGTAATTTATACTCGTGGTATAACGTTTGTATTTATATTGATTTTGGACTTGCAATGCATTTCATTATATATTTAGTTTCACCACACAAAAAATATTACTATCTGTACAGTTTAGAATTACATAGAACTTTTCTAAGCATATTTACTTTAAAACAATATTTCTGTTTATTTTTATTGCACCAATTTTGTTAAAATATAGCAAAACATGTGAATCCCTTTTCAAGGTGTATCATTACTATTTGCTTCAATATGCAATTTAAGTGATGTCTTATCCCGGTCAGAGGCTGCAGACACTTTGGTTTGAAAATGAATGTTTTCTGAATTTTGACATGCAAAATTACCTGGTAATTGAAACCAATTTGATACCGTAAAAAACTGTGAGTTTGTGCTACAGCGAAGATTATTGTACAGATGTAGAAATATTGCTCCAAGGAAATCTCATTTGCAGTCGTGTTCTGCAAACATGTCCTATATTGCTTGATGTAAACATTGCTCTCTGTAGATTAGGGTATTTAGGTTTGGGTAGAAGTGGTATGTAAGCTGCGTACAGTGATGTGTAATGGGATTACCGCCAACACTCACTTACCCACTGAATAATCAATACAGGTCTGTGAAAAAAAAAAATGTATTAGGATATGTCAGTTCAGTTCCCTCCTGAATTTTATGACGAACGTTGACATTTCCACCTGGACTAAAAACTAAAGTTTAGGGAGTTCCAACAGCCATCTTTTTCCCTCTTTATAACTTTGAGGCTGCAAAGGATTCTATTAAATACAGTCCTAATATTAAAGCCCTATCAATGCACAGTATGAACACACAGAGGGCAGTAACAAGCCGGTAATTATAACAATGAATGGTGTGTAATAAAATGACAATAATGAAGATTCCATTTACTTTTTATAATATAGTGAATAAATGTGTGTGACTATGTTATATGAATTACAGTGACAGAAAATATAATTTGCAGAAAAGATGTTAAAATAGCACGTTACCGTGTGTGCATCTAATTTGTCAACATTTTTGCGCCGTTACAAAATGTAGTCGCTATTTGATCAGTAATTACTGTTTAGAATTAGTTTATTATTATTATATATTTATTTACAGAATATTTGACCCGGAAGAATACATTAAGATTTCTCTCGTTTTCAAGTATGTGCTAATGTTAACTCCGCCCAACATTTTGCACTTCTCATTTCTCTCATAAAATATTGTCGCGCTTAATGTCTGGATTTTTTTTAAGAGTTGTAGTACATTTAAATACAACTTCCAGAAACCATTTTAGAGCCATACAGCGCTGCTTCTGTTCTAAGCTCACAGCGCTAATTAAAACGATGCAATCTCCCTGATTAGCCACGTCAGTTCCTGGTTTCAGAGCTCAATATGAGGACTTATAGCAAAGTCAGAAACTGTAGTTATCTTTTTATTTTATTTTGTGCATATTTTTTTTCAATACACTTTTATAAACAGTGAATGAAATACAGTGTGAAACAGCTTCCTTTCATCAGATATAACCCGTCCATTCAGAATGTGCAGAAAGCGAAGGATGTCTACCAGCCGAGCGCTCTGTAATATGATGAGGGGAGCCATTTTCAATCCATATTAAACCGCACATTACATCACAGCGGAATCAATTTATACAGATTAACGCGCCATCACTAGGTTTTAGAAATGGCTAGAATGGCATCAAACTGTTACTCTCATTATTTTTAATGTTTGATACATTGTGCAGGTATTAAAAAGTGAAGAATGGATTTCAATACTTTTGTTCTGTAAAAATATTACTCTCATAGTCTTCCACTAATGGAAACGCTTTTTTTTTCTTGATTTAAAGGGATCCCCCCATAACAATCTGTAATACGCTCAAAAACAAAATAACATTTCAAACGTGAGCCGCATTGGACTGTTAATAGTATCAATGACTTTGAAGAATTGTCTCATCAAATCAATCAATTTGGCTACTAAAACAGCCCTTTTAACAAACATTTGACAATGATTCTAGCAGAATATAAAAGAGGAACATTTTAGAGAAATTGCAGGGAGAGTAGATACGTGACCCCCCCTCAATCTGCCTTCTGAAAATCAGGGCTTGTCGGGGTTTGTTCAAAAGAACATCTCTAATTGCCTGAGCGTACCTGAGTGATGTATTCACAGTCGTGGGACTCAGGTGATTGATACGTAAAGAATAACAGAGAACAACAGACTTGTTTACAGTAATTGATGTAATTTAGCATGTCTAACTGCTGAAAGACAGATTGAAGTCTGAACACAGATAGACACAGAACTTTATTAGTGGAAGGTCGCGAAAAAGATAAACTTAATATTGTATATATCGTCTCCCGGGCCTGTACCAAAATATAGATATGGGGTAATGTCCATTATAGGAATGGTGGCAAAAGCAAGATGATCATATATTTTGACCTAAAATTAGCAATTTCATTAATTCTCTGTTTAGTTAATAAACTTTTCTGTGTAATGGTTTCCATTTCTACGAGAATGCCATTCTATCTCGATTTAGTGCCTATTTTCTTAATAAATGACAACCAACAGAATTTAAACCCATTTCCACTCAACACAATGACTTTTGTGATATCGCTGGGCCAGTGGCCTGTACAGGGTTTATATGCATTGAGTTTTAAACAAAGTGCAATTCATCTCAGTTTTCGACGATTGGCAGTTCTTACTAATTCGCTAACTCTGAAACACTATACAGACAAATAACCAAACCAAAACTCCACACAAATCAATCTTATGTGTTAAATATTTTGTGCCAGAAACAGATGCCAGTGTGTTATCCATGGAAAATAGAAAAGTGACCTAATTAACGTTCATTAAATGATGTATAAAATGAAGTGCCAAAATATGACAAGTTTTATATTATAATATTCCAGGGCAACGTTTTCCTGGTGTAATCTGCACAATGTTATGAGCTCCAATATAGAACGCATAGGTAGAGATAAAACCGAATCGGTCATACTTTCATATGTGTTTCTGGGATCAACATGTAAATTCAATGGCCCCTTTGTAATGAGTGATTTATTAAAGGGACACTATAGTCACCTGAACAACTTTAGCTTAATGAAGCAGTTTTGGTGTATAGAACATGCCCCTGCAGCCTCACTGCTCAATCCTCTGCCATTTAGGAGTTAAATCCCTTTTGTTTATGAACCCCAGTCACACCTCCCTGCATGTGACTTGCACAGCATTCCATAAACACTTCCTGTAAAGAGAGCCCTATTTAGGCTTTCTTTATTGCAAGTTCTGTTTAATTAAGATTTTCTTATCCCCTGCTATGTTAATAGCTTGCTAGACCCTGCAAGAACCTCCTGTATGTGATTAAAGTTCAATTTAGAGATTTAGATACAATTATTTAAGGTAAATTACATCTGTTTGACAGTGAAACCAGTTTCTTTTTTCCATGCATGCTCTGTCAATCATAGCCAGGGGAGGTGTGGCTAGGGCTGCATAAACAGAAACAAAGCGATTTAACTCCTACATGACAGTGAATTGAGCAGTGAAATTGCAGGGGAATGATCTATACAATAAAACTGCTTTATTTAGCTAAAGTAATTTAGGTGACTATAGTGTTCCTTTAAATATGTAACCTTTCAAATTGGCAGGTGATGTCCCAGGGCCTGTTGATGCATTCTCTTTTCATTCAATGTTGGATAAATTATATACGGTAATAAAATAGAATCTTTTCTGAAAGAGTAGACTGGAACATGAAGAGTCTTAGATAATAAGGCAAAAAAAGGGTGTTAACCCTAAGTAAAGAGTATAGAATATAGAATAGAGAAACACGTTCTTTATATTGTGAGATTCAGCTAAAACATAATGTTTAATCTATAAGTTAAAAATTATGTAATGATAGTTGGTTTTAAAAAAAATAAAAAAATAAACAAAGTAGATTACAGAAATAAATCTAATGTGATCAATTTTACATGAGAGAAAAATAGGAAGCAAGAGAGAAGGATTATATTTAAATTATTGGCAACCTATTGAGAATCAATAATAGGTTTGTTTCTTGCTAGGTATACTAAAGGGTGTCTAGAGTTTTGTAGAGTTAAAAAGACTGTCAGCAAAACGAAAACTGGCAGTCTAAAGTGACAATAGTATAAAATTGCCCATAAAACGGGTATACGAGTTAAAGGAGCACTATAGTGCCAGGAACACAAACTCGGTTTCCTGGCACTATAGGGTCATTAGATTAGGTACCCCCACCCTCATGGCCCCCCTCCCGCTGGGCTGAAGGGGTTAAAACCCATTCAGCCACTTACCTTACTCCAGCGCCATGCTCCCTCGGCGCTGGGGAGCTCTCCTCCTCCTGTCGATGTCAACGCCGAATGCGCACGCGCGGCAAGAGCTGCACGCGCATTCAAACAGCCCATAGGAAAGCATTACTCAATGCTTTCCTATGGACGTCAGCGTCGTCTCACTGTGATTTTCAAAGTGCGAATCGCGGAAGCGGCCTCTAGTGGCTGTCAGTGAGACAACCACTGGAGGCTGGATTAACCCTCAGTGTAAACATGGCAGTTTCTCTGCAGGGTTAAAACCAGAGGGACCTGGCACCCAGACCACTTCATTGAGCTGAAGTGGTCTGGGTGCCTGTAGTGGTCCTTTAAGCAGCTGAATATTAATGTTGCAATTGTCCTTGAAGGAAGCTGCTATTATAATTATTATGAAAATTATGATTTCTACAGGAAAAACTTAATTCCGTTGTTAGTAATACCAGCAAGAACATTTACCAAATTGATTAAAAATATATACAAATTGAAGGCAGAGGATGTATCTGTGGGAGGGACTTGGGGGTCCCCTTTATAAGGGCCACCAATCCTCTCTCACATACCGTTATTGGTCTGGCGAGTTGTCCCTCGCACCACTCCCTCTTTTCACATCACCCTCTGCAGTTGTGCCCTCTTTTTTACAGGCCTACTGCATTGTCGGTTCCGGCACACCACAACAGACTGGCATTTGTAAACTATGTTATTATTACTATTTATATGTTACTACTAATCATATATTATCTAACCATTATGGCAATATTGCCCCAACCACAAATACACATATAAATCCCTCAATGGTACAAAAAACTATTTAGTTAGAGATTTCTAAACTGTGCCTTCAAGGGCATCTATTCTGTCGGTATGCTGTCTGCTAGTCTAAAGTTAGTACCATCTAGGAAAAATGGGAATGGGTCCTGCATGTATAGCTCTATTATCGCACTATCCTAAGCCTATGGATAGACCTTTGTCCAATAGAGTATGTCTTTTATAGAACTGAAATAATTTAGAAATCAGAGATGAACGCAGAGCAGACCCCCGACGCGCATTTCACCAGTCAGGCGGCTCTTCAATGATTTAAATAATATCCGTCTCTCTTGATTCCTATTTTTCCCTCATATAAAATTGATCACCTTAGATTTATTTCTATAATCTACTTTTTTTAATTTTTTTAAAAACCAACTATCATTACATGATTTTTAACTTACAAATTAAACGTTATGTTTTAGAGACACTCACAATATTAGGCAAGTGTTTCTCTATTCTATAAAATAGAATGTTTATAAAGTTGCGGAATCAAATTCTCAATATAAAATGGGGAGGTTCCTTTATAAATTCTTGCTGTGCCTTCTTGCGTTGTCTGAACGTCTGTTCATATCACAAAGCAGAATTCAGACGCAGGAAATTATTTGGGCGACACTAGCGAAGCTAATAAAGAGGGTGATGGCTTTATCTGTGGCATAATGCCAGCCATGTATATATTAGGAAAGACAGAATATGATTGCTGTATACTGAGTTACATTTAATGTCCACAGCGAGAACGGATTGAGATATGTAATTCCTGGGCATGTGATGTCACAGTTGGTCCCAGAGATCATAGAAATTAGTACTCATTATTAAAGGATTACTCTAGGCACCCAGACCGCTTCAGCTTAATGAAGTGGTCTGGGTGCCTGGTCCTTCTAGGGTTAACCCATTTTTTTATAAACATAGAAGTTTCAGAGAAACTGCTATGTTTATTAATGGGTTAAGCCTTCCCCCTAATCCTCTAGTGGCTGTCTCATTGACAGCCACTAGAGGCGCTTGCGTGCTTCTCACTGTGATTTTTCACAGTGAGAGCACGCCAGCGTCCATAGGAAAGCATTGTAAATGCTTTCCTATGCGACCGGCTGAATGCGCGCGCAGCTCTTGCCGCGCGTGCGCATTCAGCCGACGGGGCGGAACGGAGGAGGATCGGAGGAGGAGAGCTCCCCGCCCAGCGCTGGAAAAAGGTAAGTTTAAACCCCTTTCCCCCTTCCAGAGCCGGGCGGGGGGGGGGACCCTAAGGGTGGGGGCACCCTCAGGGCACTATAGTGCCAGGAAAACGAATATGTTTTCCTGGCACTATAGTGGTCCTTTAAGGATGAGTAACTTCAATACATTTTTAGGGCCATCACAAGTCAGCACCATGTCTGCTAAACTGGGTGGACATTACTAAGAAAAATCAGATAAATCACTGTTTGCTGATCTGGATACAGGGACTAGAGAGATCTGGCTAATTACACCAAGTTTATTCCCTTAACAATACATTGCAGTGAATTGATAAACGCATTTTTAAAATTCAGGCTAGAAGAGCCGAGCTATGTATACAGAAGAATTGGAGATTGTTTTTTCAAATCAGCTACTTGTGCCTACTTTTTGCAATTCAGATTTCACATCACTATATGTTTTAGAAAAAGCACCACAGGATTGTTTACTTTAGAGTGAAAGTGTTAGGAATTTATTTTAATTTTCACCCAGAAATTTCATTTTAAGCCGCAGTAAGGGAACTGGAAAAAAATCAACCCGGCTGTCATTTCAATTTTACTATTTTGTCCAAAAATGTGAAAGTCACTTTAAAATGCCTGTCGATATAAGCTTTAGTGAATAACACTGTGGTGTTTTTAGCTGAAATAAGAAGGAATGTGCTTAATCATTAAAGAGACTATACAATTACCAACACAACTTCAGCTTAATGAAGAAGCCTTTGTGTATAGATCATGCCCCTGCAGTCTCACTGCTCACTTCTCTGCCATTTAGGAGTTAAATCATTTTTGTTTCTATTTATGTAGCCATAGCCACACCTCCCATGCCTGTGACTGGCACTGCCAGCATGAAAAAAAAAAATTGTTTTCAATCAGATGTTGACTTACTTCAAAAGTTTTTATCTCCTGTTCTGTAAATTGAATTTAATCACATACAGGAGGCTCCTGCAGGGCCTAACAAGCTATTAACAGAGCAGGAGATAAGATGTTGTAAATTAAACAGAATTTGCCATAAATTAAGTGTAAACATTAGATGACTCTTCACAGGAAGTCTTGAAGAAGGCAGTGTAAGTCACATGCAAGGAGGTGTGACTAGGGTTTATAAACTAAGTGATTTGACTCCTAAATGGCAGAGAATTGAGCAGTGAGACTGCAGGGGCATGTTCTATACACCAAACCTGCTTCATTAATATAAAATTGTTTTGGTGCTTGTAGTGTCCCTTTAACAATGAAAAATCTGAGCCAATTTCTGCTTAACACAGCTTTACACAACTCATCAATGAACTCAACAGATTAACCACTTAAGGACACAAGACATGTATGACATGTCATGATTCCCTTTTATTCCAGAAGTTTGGTATTTAAGGGGTTAATAACACTCAACTCAACATAATACTAATCTTAGCAGGATAATACTGAACTCTACAAAATAATAGTAACGAGCGGAACAAAACTGAACTCAGTAGAATAACACAGAACTTAGCAAAGTGATAATACTAAACTCAACAAAGTAACACAGCTGAGCTGGAGATACACTCGAGTTGGATATTAGACCAACTTGGTTGTTATGGTCTAAAATTGGCAATTTCTTACTAATTCTCCACAATTCAAGTGAATAAACGCTTTTTTGGTTATAAGTCAATGAATAACATCATGGTCTAATACAAAACATGATCCCAACTCACTATGGAAATAGAAAACAGATAGATTTAGCAGCCCATGGAGTTTATGTTAACAATTATCTCTATATGTTTCATTGACATATTTGTGCTAGATACATAAATAGGATTTAGAACATATGGGATATGTAGTGGATGGTATTACGGCTGTCCTAAAAGACTATGTTAAAACTGCAATTCATGTGTTTATTCTCCTGTTTAGTTAAGTGTATGTAGTATTCGTATGATTGTTCAGTAGTTTCATCCGTATCCCATACGAATGAAAACTACCGAACCAGTAGACCACCCCAGAGAGAAGTGTGCACCTTATTAGGCTTCACACTTCTCTAACCGCAGGCTAATTGGTATGATCGGTACTTTGTGCATGTATCTGGGTGGCCGCCGTTCGGCATACGAACACGTGGCGGCGGCCATCTTACGCACGAAAATCTCAGCGGTGTTTGGTCGTCGAGTGTCTGGAACTCAAATCGGACACTCAATTACTCGAACAACGCTGAGACCTCCAGAGCTCCGTAACTCCCGAACGGAAAGGCTAATAAGCCCCCCGTTCGGTGAGTTAAAAGTACCGAACAAGGGGATTCATGCGAATACAATGTTAATAGTGGATGTCGTGTATTTATGTGTATTTTACCTCCCGAACAGAGACCGACCGCAGGGCCAAAACACATGGAACCCTTTTCGGCTACCACCTCGTGTGCGGCGATATGTTGGTCACCCAGATCAGGGCTATCAGGGGGGGCCACTTAGGCCATTGTACCTAACTGTTTTGGAGTACATCAAGAACTCGGGGAAAACTACAGCATGTTAATGGGATTATGTGTCACACTGAGGGGAGGAGATGTGTGGGAGGTAACTGTGACATTATTGGTTACTGTCCTAATTATAGTGAATCCATCCCTTGCATGGGAGAATGCTTTATAAGGAGGTTGTGTGGATTAAAAGTCAGTTCTGCTCCTGATGCTGTGTGTTGTCCTGTCATTGGGATCTGTATGGGAATATTCGTGGATTACCTTGATTGCTGGGATTATTACTCTATGGTATTTTTATTACTTGTTCCTGAGCCTCACTGGGATCTTTAGTGGAGTTAACCTGTGAAATACCAGCTCTCCGCTACAGGATATATAAAGACATTTTAGTATATACAAAAGATTTATAAATTAGATTTACTGCGGCCAATAGATACATAAAGGTGATTTAAGACGTATGGTGGATATATTTATCAGATTTAGTGATATATTAATACGATTTAAGACAATTCCAGTCTTTTAACGCAGTATAAATGCCAATCAATACGTGGTAAACATGCCATCTGTATAAGAAACGTTATTTGCTATATTAAATTCACCATTCTCAAAGTCTGCAGTACGCGTAGCATTTGGACATCTAAAAGGTCAATCACTTCTTAAAAACCAGAGAGGTTTCTTAATGTGAATGAGGTCTTATAACTGAGTGGACACTCCACGGCCTGTAAACTGACTGAGAGGTTTCTGAATGTGAGTGAGGTCTGATAGCGGAGGGGACACTCCATGGCCTGTAAACTGACTGAGAGGTTTCTGGATGTGAGTGAGGTCTGATAGCGGAGGGGACACTCCATGGCCTGTAAACTGACTGAGAGGTTTCTGAATGTGAGTGAGGTCTGATAGCGGAGGGGACACTCCATGGCCTGTAAACTGACTGAGAGGTTTCTGACTGTGAGTGAGGTCTGATAGCGGAGTGGACACTCCATGGCCTGTAAACTGACTGAGAGGTTTATTAATGTGAGTGAGGTCTGATAGCGGAATGGACACTCGATGGCCTGTAAACTGACTGAGCGGTTTCTGACTGTGAGTGACGTATGATAACTGAGTGGACACTCCATGACCTGTAAACTGACTGAGAGGTTTATTAATGTGAGTGAGGTCTTATAACTGAGTGGACACTCCATGGCCTGTAAACTGACTGAGAGGTTTCCATCTCTGACCTTTGAGCCCACGTCTTTTTAAACGATCCTTAGAATTCAAACAATACCTTCAGTCTCCCCCTCACCCCCCACTGCCCCTACAGTTCTTGTCACTCTGATCAGGACCAGACGAGACCCTGGTAAAGATGGTCTATGTTTGATAATAAAGATGCATACAGCCATGTACATGGCATTCCTTATATTACTGAGAATTTAATCCGTCATTCTTTCTTAGACTCCCCAAATAAATTGCTTATGGCCTCTAAAACCCCATAATTATCAGCACAACTCCCACTCCTACAACTAGTACATGCCATTACTCACCTTCAGACATCTTACGAAACTTGTCCTTGGACGTGAACCCCAGGGTCAGACCGAATTCTGAAACAATAGAAGAAATGAGCAGATTAATCTCTGAATGAATAGACTGCCAAAACAGGCCAGGAGAACCAGCCCAGATTCACTCAAGCAGAACATTCTAACTGCCACTCCAAGAGGTGCATTGATAATTAACCAGGACTGTTAACACTTACAGTGCTACGACGGGAGAAACATATTTATCTATTGGGATACTAAGTGACACTAAACATTTTTCACCACGCATTTTTAAGTGTTACAGGGGAACTGTCCCTTCTCTAGTTTACACCATCGAATCAAAACCATAAAAAGCCACCTATAATTTGTGTTACTCTTTTCTTATAAATTGCTCTGTTTCTTTTACATTTATATTAAAGATTTGGCAAACAATACCATAATCCATAATCAAGGCACAGCCAGGGCACACTATGCAAATGAAGAGGAGAAATAGTAACATTGTTTCATTTCTCCTCCTCTCTGTATGCTGACAGCCTAGTGTAAAAGGCGGAGCTTGTAACCATAATTGACAGCGCGCTAAAATGGAGTCGCCCAGTTGCAGGATAAGAGATGATGGTTTCTACTTTTAAATACATTTTTCACACCTCACAAATAGAGATTTGCTAAATCCAGGGGATAAACATAGCATTCATTCTGGAAAGTGACAGTTCCCCGTTAATGAAAAGAGAAAAAAAGAATTATGGGAGTTGTAGTTCTACCGGAGCAGAGGGAAACATGAATTGCCATCTTGGACTACTGAACGTCAATGCCCATATCTACCTCCCTGTATTATTACTATAATAAATGCTTTGCATGAGGAATTTGATTTACATTCAATATTTGTCCATAGACGGCGCCATATTGATTATCTTGTCACCGATGGCTAGTGGATGCCAAGCTGGGAATGGCTTCACAGAGCTGACATATAAACCTGCTAAACATGTGTTAGACTTGGTATTTGTTCCTTAGTAGACTTCAGCATCACCGGAATTTTCATTTTGTCCAAAAACATTCGGACAAAAAAATAATTTTGTTTTGTTTTGTGAACCGAATACATTTTCGGATGAAATTCCGATCTGTGCCACGGGCAATTTAGCAAATCAATACCTTGTGGGATTGCCATATCTAAGGATATCAAATCAAGAGAGCTGTTTAGTAGATAGCTCTTTTTTGATATCCTTATGGCAATCTCATAGGGATTATTTGGATTTCCTTATTAATCAATAAACTGTGAATTCTGGGGGATTGACCAGAAAATTGCTAGTTTTAGGACAAAAGTAGGAAATGAGAATATTTCCTATTTGGGCTAAAATTTAGATTTCTTTTTTTCTTATATCACCGTATTTCCAGTTTTTCTGAATAACCTTCTATATCTCTGTGTGATGCAGGAAAAACTATTTAAGCAACGTTGGACGTCTAATTCCTCTATTCCTCTCGTATACTGACAATTTTTGTGATCAATAAGAAAAATGCCTATTTCCCTATTTTAAGGCAGTAATATGCCATATGTCTGCTTGGGGGGCTCCCAATGACAACGTGCCTTATTTTGTGAGGGGATGCTATGTGTGGAGAGGGAACCATTGATGTCTATCTGATGTACCCACAAATATAGTTGTCGATTTACTAAAAAACAAATACTAACAAACTACTACAATTCCGTTTTTATCAATCATGCACCAACATGCTGCAAGACACCCAACCAGACACATACACAGAGTGCTATGGTAGGTGTTCTGACTCCGCTCTCGGCCTCTGTTCTGTTCAGTCACCAGCTAGTCTGACTACAGAGGAATAACTGGGGCCTGCGGAACAGTTACATTGGGACTTTCCGTCAGATCCGGGGAATTTTAGAAGTATGCGTATGCTGTACAGTACTGACTGAAAATATCATTTACAAATTACAATACTTGCCTTTAAATCTTTATTTTTTAATTACATTTTGCGATCTTGTGATAATCTGTAAGTAGCATTGGTGATGACTGGTATCCACACGCACGCACCCTATTTTCTATGATTTGGCCATTATAAGCCCCATTTAGCAGGTCACTGTCAGAGCACATGGCTTAGGCTTACAGTGTCAGTAATTGTGTCTGTGTAGCATGTATTATTCACGGGTCTCCACCTGTCTGTCAGTCTATGGTCTTTATTCTGTATGCTCTGGAAAACAGATCTGGCAGTTTTCCCCTGTCAAATCCCGGTGCTGTCAAAATAAGTTAAAAGGCAAAAACAACCCAATCTGCCGTAGCATGCAGTACAATAAAGCCATCCTGTCTGTTTTTACTTACACGGTTAAAGGCTTAGCTTATAGTAAGCAAGGCTTGTTCATAGGAGGATACTATTTTCCTCCCTGCCATTAGAGTTTGGAACCTCCTAAATAAACAGAAAATCCAATTGATCCAACCTTTCTCAGAGTCTGACATAGAAACACAGAATGTGACGGCAGATAAGAACCATTCGGCCCATCTAGGCTGCCCAATTTTCTAAATACTTTCATAAGTCCCTAGCCTTATCTTATAGTTAGCCTCTACTACTTCAGCTGGAAGGCTATTCCATGCATCCACTACCCTCTAAGTAAAGTAATACTTCCTGTTATTATTTTTAAACCTTTGTCCCTCTAATTTAAGACTATTTCCTCTTGTTGTGGTAGTTTTTCTTCTTTTAAATATAGTCTCCTCCTTTACTGTGTTGATTCCCTTTAAGTATTTAAATGTTTCTATCATATCCCCCCTGTCTCGTCTTTCCTCCAAGCTATGTTAAGATCCTTTAACCTTCCCTGGTAAGTTTTATCCCACAATCCATGAACCTGTTTAGTAGCCCTTCTCTGAACTCCCTCTAAGGTATCAATATCCTTCTAGAGATACGGTCTCCACTACTGCGTACAATACTCCAAGTATATAAAAAAGTAAATAGGGAGAATTATCACAGAAATCTTTGATGTGATAAACACTCTTATAAATATATATATACATAGTTTTATTTCTGTAGAAGATTTAATTTTAAGTTTTAATATGGACGCCATTGTTTAATTAATGACCCAATTATTTTCCAGTTTCCCAGAACCAGACAGTGTTTAGTCATTGCCTTATTTTAGAAACCTGATAAACAGCTTTTTTGGCTCGAATTTAATGCCATGCTATTAAAGTGTCTCTGCCACGTGTGCCCGAGCTGGTCAGACAGGGACCTGATCTATAAGAGTCCCGTCTGCTATGTCGGAATAATTCTAGTGACAAATAAACAAAAACATTGCATTAATATATCTAAATATTGTAAGAGTACTCCATTATTCAGCGTTCGGAGCTGCCAAGTACAAAATGCAAAGCAGACGGTTACAGGTACAAGTCATCTCTCTTACAAAGATCTCACAGTTTATTTATTTTGCTAAAGCCCTCTGGGGTGTAAAACTGAGATTTAATATCATCAGGTGGCAAGTGGAGAAGAACTGGTATTTTTTATCACCTGGCCATGGATCTGATGCCCCTCTCCCCAGGGAAATATGGTGCTGCTTAATTCATGACGAGAATTTCTAAACGGTTAATCTTTAGGGCACCAGAGGGCTCTGTGAATAGAACATGAGGTTCACATAGGATTCTGATTGTTTCTGGAAATCAGACCCGCTAGGAATAGAGAGAAAAAATGAACGTTTCAGTAGGTGGCTTTACCCCGAGACCCTGGGAAGATGCACTTGGAATTTTTGAATCTGACATGGGTTCGAAAAAATAAACAGGTGAAAATAGTAGTGGTTGCATTGAACATGCAGGCAGCGGAGGTGGTAGAGAACACTAACAAACAAGAGGAGCAGGGTAATTCTCCCTTACCTGGGGGGTTTATTCACTGATTTAAAAATGAACCAAGGCCCAGTGAACTCGCTCTGTAAAATTTATTCCAAAATAGCCAATGTGGAATAAGAGCTGATTTGGGGGATTTTTTTAATCCAAACTCAGGTACTTTGTCCTCTATTTTACAATTTGAAAGGCAAAACAACTTACTCTTTGGGGCATATTCACTAAATAGAGAATTGTGAGAGCCCTGGTGATTCTTTGTTGGGTTTAGCGTTGTGTTCCGGGGGGCAGTTGGAGCAGCACACCGCAGACCTTTAACCCCGGCTGCTGTAATAGGTAAGATTATACTCTGTACCAGTTGGCACATCTGCTGAGTGCCCGGCCTGTGTAACTCGGGGATAAAGAAATTAATGAAGTGAGAGTGCAGTATACAGAATTGTAATCTCTGCTTGATAAATTGGTACACGGGTCCCTGAAGGACAGATAATTCCACCCTTTAGAAATGAACAGCTGGCCAGAATGTGGAATCTCTCTGTCGCCTTAGGAACAGTGCGGCTTTGATCTCTTCAAGGCTCAAAGCGGGTCTGAGACTATCAGCGAGAAGCAGGCGTGCAGGTCTCGGCCCGGAGAGCAAGAGATGTTTTGCTTTATTATTTCTGAATTTTCCTTCCACCTCATAAGAGTTGCTGTGTTTGTGAACCCTGGGATGGAGGGATATCTTTCTCTACCGAGGCACGTGGCCAGCCCGGCACATACGTGATGGATGAATGCAGTGTGACTGAATGATGGAAAGAGTACAGGTGCATTCTGGGAATCATTTCCTCTGTCCCGGCGCCTCATTGGTTAATCCAGAAAGACAGCCTAGTGGTCATTGTGCCTATATATTCACAAACCCATTACACAGTTACATATAGTTACATAGTTACATGGCTGAAAAGAGACTTGCGTCCATCAAGTTCAGCCATCCTCACATATGTTTTAGCTGCTGATCCAAAAGAAGGCAAAAAATCCAGTCTGAAGTGCTTCCAATTTTGCAACAAACTAGGAAAAAATTCCTTCTTGACCCCAAAATAGCAGTCAGATATCTCCGTGGATCAAGCAGCTAATACCATTAATACCTTTATTTATACCCCATTGTCTATATTAATACCCCATTGTCTATATTTATACCCCATTGTCTATATTAATACCCCATTGTCTATATTTATACCCATTGTCTATATTAATACCCCATTGTCTATATTTATACCCCATTGTCTATATTTATGTCCATTGTCTTTATTTATACCCCATTGTCTATATTAATACCCCATTGTCTATGTTTATACCCCATTGTCTATATTTATGCCCCATTGTCTATATTTATGTCCATTGTCTATATTTGTACCCCATTGTCTATATTTATGCCCCATTGTCTATATTTATGTCCATTGTCTATATTTGTACCCCATCGTCTATATTTATACCCCATCGTCTATATTAATACCCCATTGTCTATATTTATACCCCATTGTCTATATTAATACCCCATTGTCTATATTTATACCCCATTGTCTATATTAATACCCCATTGTCTATATTTATACCCCATTGTCTATATTTATGTCCATTGTCTATATTAATACACCATTGTCTATATTAATACCCCATTGTCTATATTAATACCTCATTGTCTATATTAATACCCCATTGTCTATATTAATACCCCATTGTCTATGTTTATACCCCATTGTCTATATTAATACCCCATCGTCTATATTTATACCCCATCGTCTATATTAATACCCCATCGTCTATATTTATACCCCATTGTCTATATTTATGCCCCATTGTCTATATTAATACCCCATTGTCTATATTTATGTCCATTGTCTATATTTATACCCCATTGTCTATATTTATGCCCCATTGTCTATATTAATACCCCATTGTCTATATTAATACACATCCTCTGTTGTCTGTATTACTGCATTCTCCTATCATTCCTTCAATCCATCCATGTGTTTTGTTTTTTTTTTGCACTCAGTCCTATTATTGTTCCTCATCCAGTAGAATATATCTCTGAAAGTCGGGCCCGAATCCTTAGCAGAGACTTATTAAATATCACTTAGCTACTTTTTATTTTTTACAAACTATTGATTTGTATTAGATTGGCTGAGCGATTATACGCCAATTAAAGTTTCAGACGCTACATCAGTTAAATAGGCACATTTTCATTTCAATTATATCTTCGTAAGAATTGAGAAACATCTGGTCTCCTACAAATACAGTTTACAAAATGAGTTTGTGGTTGACCGTTTCCCTGCTGGCATAGACCGTGTGTGCTGCGTTATATTGGCGACATACAGATAATACTTCGATAATACTTTCCGCAGTCGTCAGTGATATTTTTTGATAAATGGGAACAGAGATAATAAATAAAGACAATGTCCCTTTAACTTGTCTCCCTGTTATAGTTATTTATTCACTATAATAACATATGTAAGGATAATAATATCCTTCTCCCCACACACAAACATTATCCAATCATTAATCACAGGCTGACTTATTCTGATCATTATTATTTCAATGGCGGAGGGGCATTATTTTAGGACAGGTTTTGTGGGTGCCCCCCTCCTCCCTTCCCTCACGGTCTTAGACCACTGACATTTCTGCTACACAATCTTGTAAGAATTAATTATGGATGACCACAAAGAAGTTATACTATGAAGTCATCTCGTACATTGAAATCGGGGAAGGTGACAGCTTACAGATATCTGTCTGAAGTCTTGGATTTACTCTCTGAATGACACGTGTTACTAATAAATACTCCTGGCAGCTGGTGCAGTGTTAGATTTGATGTCGGTGTGGATGGGAATACTTGGTGGGAATTTGGTTAATGGGTTAATCACGGCTGGGTCTCGCCGCGTGGTGAGGTGTGCTCGGTGATGCTCTTTACACCGCGGTGATTAATATGATGACACTGCAGAGCATATGGCAGTTAAAGTCTGTTTATGTGCCATTTCCAGGGCATCAAACAAAGGACCTGGCTGGTGTCACCTTGTCTCTGCCACTTCCTAATAAGCCGCTCACATCAAGGTCTCACAGGTTCTGCTCTACAGCTTGCTGGGAACTCTGTGCCATTGTGCATACCTACCAAGTGTCCTGAATTAGGAAGGACAGTCTATCAGGGCCCTGATCTCTCTGTCCCTCTTTTCTATCCTAATGCCCCTCTTTTCTCAAAGCTCTATATTGTTGGTGTGTTTGAGTGTATAGCAGAGCTCCACAGCAATAATACTCCCAGTAATGTGTCTGAGTGTATAACAGAGCTCCACAGCAATAATACTCCCTGTAATGTGTCTGAGTGTATAACAGAGCTCCACAGCAATAATACTCCCAGTAATGTGTCTGAGTGTATAACGGAGCTCCACAGCAATGTTACTCCAAGGAATGTGTTGTTATATAAGTTGGCTAGTTGTTATGTAAGTTGGCTAGTTGTTATATAAGGTGGCTAGTTGTTATATAAGGTGGCTAGTTATTATGTAAGTTGGCTGGTTATTCACATTGTTCTTTGCAGCAGCATTGCAGTTGTTCAGTGACCTCCATTTGCAGTGTGTACAGACGTAGTTTGCCTAGCCCTGAGATCTGAGAATTCTTCGTAATGAGAACCAATTCTGTCCTATCCTCATTGTCTCTCATACTTCTCATTATCATACATGGTAGATTTGAGTGCTGCTGGCTCAGAGGAACCCTGCAGCCAGTTATTACAATAAAATGTTCCACCTGCCTGGAGCCTTTCATTCCTCCTCTGGTCATTGTAATTAAACAGAGCGTTGTTGATCCCCCACACTGGAAATCGTACCCTAAATGTGCTGATCCGATGCTCCTCATTCTTTTTAGTTAAACCACCCAGAAATCCTCCTGGCACCCAAAACTCTTTCAAATCTGTGTGAGGCTCCGACAAAGGAAATGGTAATAATATAAGGAAGGAGCTGGTATCTGGGTGCATGTCTCTGCAGGCGACGTGCTGTTTGTGTCTGCAGATCAGGGTGGGCTTCTCCCGAATTATAAAGGAAGATACAGCGAACGCTGAGCAGCTGGAGGGTTTGCTGACCTGTTTCATTTTACACCTTGTCAGCATGGGTTTGTCAGCATGGGTTGGTCAGCATGGGTTGGTCAGCATGGCTTTGTCAGCATGGGTTGGTCAGCATGGGTTTGTCAGCATGGGTTGGTCAGCATGGGTTGGTCAGCATGGCTTTGTCAGCATGGGTTGGTCAGCATGGGTTGGTCAGCATGGCTTTGTCAGCATGGGTTGGTCAGCATGGGTTCGTCAGCATGGGTTGGTCAGCATGGGTTTGTCAGCATGGGTTCGTCAGCATGGGTTCGTCAGCATGGGTTGGTCAGCATGGGTTTGTCAGCATGGGTTTGTTAGCATGGGTTCGTCAGCATGGGTTCGTCAGCATGGGTTTGTCAGCATGGGTTGGTCAGCATGGGTTTATCAGCATGGGTTTGTCAGCATGGGTTTTCCATGTTTGTCCAACCAAAACTTTCTCTGTAAATTAAGGCATCACACGTTCCAGCTCATTAGAAAGTTGCTAATTGTGCAGTATTTATATTTTAATAATCTCAGACTGTATGTAAGGCAGTTTATTCAGAGTGCCCATTAGAGTGCAGCTTGTTTAGGGCTGGAGCAGGTAACTTGTTCCCACATATTAGAATGTTACTCTCCATGTGGGTCAGCCCTTTTCTCTGCATTAACACGTGCATTCGCCCTGTATAGAGTGCAGTAAGAATTTAGCTCATACCCACGCATTAGGCGGTGATTGCCCAATTGTATATTAGAGTGTAGCTAGTCTCCATGCATTAAAATGTGACTTCTCCTGTATAACGGAGGGCAGCTCATCTCTATGGATTAGGAGTAGAGTATGACTTGCTCTTCTTCAAATGCAGTGTGTCCATTTCATTAGAGTACAGTCTGTCCATTTCATGTGAGTGCAGTTTCCATTAGAGTACAATGCAGTTTGTTCATTTCATTAGAGTGCAGTTTCCATGTGAGTGCAGTTTGTCCATTTCATGTGAGTGCAGTTTCCATGTGAGTACAGTGCAGTTTGTCCATTTCCTTAGAGTGCAGTTCCCATTAGAGTGCAGTGCAGTTTGTCCATTTCCTTAGAGTGAAGTTCCCATTAGAGTGCAGTGCAGTTTGTCCATTTCCTTAGAGGGCAGTTCCCATTAGAGTGCAGTGCAGTTTGTCCATTTCCTTAGAGTGAAGTTCCCATTAGAGTGCAGTGCAGTTTGTCCATTTCATTAGAGTACAGTCTGTCCATTTCATTACAGTGCAGTTTCCATTAGAGTACTGTGCAGTTTGTTCATTTCATTAGAGTGCAGTTTCCATGTGAGTGCAGTTTGTTCATTTCATTAGAGTGCAGTTTCCATGTGAGTGCAGTGCAGTTTGTCCATTTCCTTAGAGGGCAGTTCCCATTAGAGTGCAGTGCAGTTTGTTCATTTCATTAGAGTGCGGTTTCCATGTGAGTGCAGTTTGTCCATTTCCTTAGAGGGCAGTTCCCATTAGAGTGCAGTGCAGTTTGTCCATTTCATGTGAGTGCAGTTTCCATGTGAGTGCAGTGCAGTTTGTCCATTTCCTTAGAGTGCAGTTCTCATTAGAGTGCAGTGCAGTTTGTCCATTTCCTTAGAGTGAAGTTCCCATTAGAGTGCAGTGCAGTTTGTCCATTTCATTAGAGTGTAGTTTCCATGTGAATGCACTTGGCTCCGGTGTGTAAGGGCAGAGCTTGCTCCTGGGCAGTAGACATTGCTGCTACCATTGGAAATTGAGTTTTTGATGGTGGCCAGCCATGATGTCCATACAGACTCCATAATGCCCCAATGAACTAGTAATTCTGGGGCAATGTTCTTAAATCGGAGCAATCTCCATGGAAACCAGTGGACCGCTCCACTTTCAACACATTTTCCCAGGATCTATCTCTTATGGATCCTTTGCATTTAAGCCACAGTTTGCTAACTCCCAACGCCGGATCCATACTTCATGGAACTGCAGGTTACCGTCATGTCAATATATTAATATAAATCCCAAATCACGTCATTGGGACCTTGAGTTTATAAACACTCTAATCTAATCTGTGAGTAGTAAACACACTTCAACTCCCATCACCTCATCCAGTCAGTGGCTGGACCAGCCTTATGGTGACTTACGAGCCATAGACTGAATGTCATTGTACTGTGACTGTGAGATGATATAAATTGCCCTCTCTGTTTCCATCATTAAACACACTATAAACCTGCAATGTAACTGACAGATTATTCATTCTGTTTTCTGTGCTGAATCTCTCCTCCAATAAAATACCAAAAAACCTGCGGCATCGTTATTAGGACTAAACGAGAAGCACAAAAGTGGAAGTGAAGAGGATGCCGGTACAGACAGGGTCTAAATGAAATGCCAACACGTATTGACCTCTTCCACTTCACCCCCTCTCTGTCTACAGATTATTATTCAGCTACAGACTAGCGCTGCCGAGATGCTGGTTACAAAATGGCAATTTCTGATGATACATTTCAATCCTCCTGTCTAAAAACACCAATGTATTAACCCCTTAAGGACACATGACATGTGTGACATGTCATGATTCCCTTATATTCCAGAAGTTTGGTTCTTAAGGGGTTAAAGAGGCCTTAGCTTCCGATTTGGGATCCTACCTGCTTTGGAATAAGGTGTGGAGCCTGGGATGGATTCTCAAATGACATGTGACTCCTGTCTGACAGCCACTACACTGCATGCTTTCAGAGTACAATTACTGGTAATATGATATAAGGGAATTTGGGCTAAATCTCCCCTAATAATACACAAATACACAGTATTCTATTTCTCTTTTCAAAGGTTTTTTTTTTTTTCTATTTCCTTTCTTCAGCTAACAAAAAAAAAAAAAAGAGAAGCAAATCGAGAGTGATTTAGAGAAATTGCTGAATGAAAATATATATTTTGTTTGTAATCATCCATATTTCAAGTCATTTTTTTTTTTTCCTGTTCAATAGAAAATGTAGAACTGGCAAAGCAATTTATTTATCCGGAATAGGTAAATCATAAGCCGGGACTAGTCGGGGCTGTTTTATTACTGATTATGTGGCGTATATCTTGTAGTAAACAGCCAGAAAGATTAATGAGGTACATATTAGTTAACTGTCTTAATGTATATTATTATTAATAATGTAATAATTCTGCATTAATATACAACGGGTGTTATGGGTATCACTTCTATTAAATGTTTTTAATTTCATTCAACAATAACCAAAGGGATGATTTATCAATGTATTGCCGACACCCAAGAATTTGGTGAATTTATGACATCTTTTCTGTTTTTTCATCAGTTTCTTTTACGTCCTGATGGTCACTGTTGAATATACAAAACCTTTTCGGCAATGCAACAGGTTTTCCTGCCACGTTCTGTTTCACTCCTCTTTTTTCTGCTACCCTAAATCTGACGGTCTTCTGAAATGGACATTGCAAAAACTGGTATAAGTCACTAATTAGATGCATTTTAAAATGCTAAATAAAGTCAAAGTAGTGATGGAAGTTCATGGGATACTCCAAGGACAACAGAGATAAATAAGTATTTTTGGATAACTGACATTGTGCCCCTTTTTTGGACATCAGAGTTAACACAAGGAAATGCATACTCATAAGTGACTTTAAAGGACCACTATAGTGCCAGGAAAACATACTCGTTTTCCTGGCACTATAGTGCCCTGAGGGTGCCCCCACCCTCAGGGTCCCCCTCCCGCCCGGCTCTGGAAGGAGGAAAGGGGGTAAAACTTACCTTTTTCCAGCGCTGGGTGGGGAGCTCTCCTCCTCCGATCCTCCTCTTCTCCTCCCCGTCGGCTGAATGCGCACGCGTGGCAAGAGCTGCGCGCGCATTCAGCCAGTCGCATAGGAAAGCATTCATAATATTTTCCTATGGACGCTGGCGTGCTCTCACTGTGAAAATCACAGTGAGAAGCACGCAAGCGCCTCTAGCGGCTGTCAATGAGACAGCCGCTAGAGGAAATAGGGGAAGGCTTAACCCATTCATAAACATAGCAGTTTCTATGCTATGAAAACTGCTATGTTTATGAAAAAATGGGTTAACCCTAGCTGGACCTGGCACCCAGACCACTTCATGAAGCTGAAGTGGTCTGGGTGCCTAGAGTGGTCCTTTAAGTGGTCATAGTGCCTACAGTCTGTGTGCGTTTTGCTTTGAAATGCTGCCTTATGGAGTTAAACTCCTTTGTAGCCAGAAGTATAACTCCACCTCTTGGAGTATCATAGGAGCGCTATTAACCAACAGGAACTAGAGTTTCTAACTGGCTAATGTCTAATCCGTGCATATTCCTATGAATAAACTTACACTCATTGGCTGAGAGCGGTCAGCTGATCTTTTACCCAATGAATGGCCAATTGGATGTCTGGGTATATAGCTATGCAGAAGCCATCGGTCATCAGCAGGGATGGCAGGAGGGGACACAAGTAGGAGGGCAAATCATTGCAAACTGGTTTGCTCTATTAACAGGAAACAGAGCCAAGGTTATCTGGGGCTGTAGGGGTTATGATACTTGGGGAAACACATTAACTGTAACTTTTAAGAACTTTTTGATAAAAAGTCACCATAGTGCAACATAACACACAGAGCCAGCCATTTCATTGGATAATTTACCCAGTGGAAGGTTCTGGTTACTGAGCACACACTACAGAGCTTATTCCAGCATCTTATAAATGTGAGTGTACCCCATCTTGCCCCTGAAAATCTGGCAACAGGTGTCAGTTTGATAAGCAATGCACCTCTGCCACTTCTCACCTTGTGTAACAGAATCCAAGTAAAATGAGGCAATGACACATTTGTTTTACATCAAACCAGATCTTAAAAGCTTTGGACTGTCTGCTCACGTTTGCTGATACAGACATTTGCCGCTTTGATCCATTTTTGTTTAATCTAGTTATGTTATCATTACCCAAGCAGATACAGATAAAAATCAATAATTAGAATAAACCATTTTTGGGCTGAATGGACAGTTAAAAAATAGACTTAGTTTTATACAAGAATTATGCCAGATTTGTTACAACAGTACAAAGCAGATTGACTCTGACACCAATTACACTGACAAGTCATTAAAAATCCCTTCATCTTTCCAGCACCATTGCCAATTACTGAGTTGACAAAATTCTCCAGTTTCCAATGCCGCGGTGGGCAGATACCTTTTAACTACAAAGTGGGGGATTGGCGACGAGTGATGGGTCTATGACTAGAGAAGGGATTCACTAAGCTAGGAATTGCCAGGAATTCAAAGTGAATTGAAAAGTTTAGGCTGCTTGTAAGCAATCCTGACGTTTAAAATTTGTACAATTCAACTATGGTTGCCAGATATGTAAAATTCACTCTGAAAGTGGCACCTCTGCAAACGTTACATGTCCAACTGCAGAAACGTCACAACGTTAATTCATTAAGAGGTTATTTCACTAAACCCACATTATAGAGAATTAAAACTCTAAATTGCAAAATGTAGAATTGAAAAGCTGATCGGGAGAAATTCTCAAAGTTTACCGAGTGCATAATTATGTTTAAATGTTGCCGTTCAGATAACAGTTGGCTACAATTTGGAGATTAATAATTAATCCTGTAGGGCACGACAATAACTACTGCCATACAGTTGTAAATGGAAAGATTGTTCCTCTTTTGCACTTTTTTGCGACCAGTTCGAAAGAAGCCACAACTCGATGTAAATAGAAGTCAATGTATAGCTGTATTTTAAATATGTGACTTTTGATGGAGGACTGTTTTCTTTACTGAAATTTTCCAAAATCCTGTTAACCCATTCAACTATAGTGTTGCTAGCGACACTTTGCTGCTTAGTTAGAGTACCCTCCATTGACCATTCATGGCATTGGCACCCATAAACAGTTTCATTTGCTCTTCATAGTCTCCCCAAAAGGTTATTCGCAACAGATTCCTGGCCCCCCTTCTCCAGCTTCCCCCCACTGAAAGGACATTTAAGCACAGTGAGGATATATGAAAAGGGGAAGTCTTGTTATTTGGAAAATGTCAGCCTGGGAGAGTTTGAGATGAGAAAGTGAACTTTTCCTGCCGTGAGATCCTGAGGGGGAACAGAGAGCGCGAGAGCTTGCCAACTTTCTTTTAGGATAGAATGTCATTTGAATGCCATGTGTGAACTTTTCATTCTGACGCCACTGACTAGAAGCAAATTATTCTGGCTTCTGGCGGGAGTAGCAACACACAGGCTAAGGTTTAGACATGTTCCCGAAGTTTAAAACCTAAGCACAATACAGAACAGAACACACACTTTAACAATGACTAGTAGAAAGATATTTTCGTTTGTAATGTGTTGAATGACTTTAAGGTAAGTTCTCTTCCAAGGCACATGTCTTTCTGTACTTTAGGTTAGCTGGAGCTAGGGCAAGCCTTACATGTAATAAGCTGGCGCTATATAAATACCAATAATAATAATAATGTAGCCTTGGTAAGTGTTGGGGGGAAACTTTTCACAATAAAGATGCTTTGTGCAAGTGAGCTTGCAATCTATTAGTGTGTTTACAGTTACAGAGAATGTTACAACTTGTTAGATGATGCTCCAGCTTTACAGAAATGCTAAGACCACTTAGAAAGTGTTAGATTTGGGCATCTGTTTTCGGAAGAATCTCAATTTGGACAAAAATTGTCTCATTTGACTATTTGTCCGAATTTCGAACAGCACATCGGAGGAACGGACAAACATATTGGAGACGGCCGAAATTCCTCCATGAGTAATTTGTTTGTTAGTTCATTCTTGTAAATTCATGAAATTGGTATAATTATGTGGGGTCACCATGTTTATGGGTAACACAGTAGGAAGCTTTTGTGTTTAGTAGAGAGCTCCCTAATTGTGTATCCTTAACAAAGCAATCCCACACAAGGATACCAATTTTATATTATAAATACAGTTTGGTTGAAACTCATTTTTGCCATCCTCAAGCCTGCTCAAGTCTAGCAACTGTTCCTTACATTAAAGCCATGTTTCTACATATAGCACATTAGGTATGGCTGATCAGCAATACCAATATATGTAATCATTTATCTTTTTATTAGCTTCCAAGTACTGGCATCGGTTTCCCACCATATAGAATTTATTTTATCCAGTTTAGAAAATTGAAAAGCTGAGTTGACATAACAGAGTATCACTGAACACTGTCTACTTATAAAAAGCCTAAAACTGTACTAATCAGATGCATAGAGATTGAAGGAGGCATAATGTCAGAACAGGATAAATGAATGCCGATGTTTGAGGACAGCGAAAAGTTTTGCTGAAAACGGTGTAGCCTATTAACTAAAAAGAACTCATTATATGTTGATGACCAACTTATACAATTTAAGTCAAAGTATCTGAGCTGGAAGAACTTCTGGCCCAATTTTAGCAACCTCGGTTGGTTGCCAACCCAGCACAACTGATGGTTTAGTGGAAAACGACTAGAATGATGTATTACGTGAGCCAAACTCCGTACCATGGCCAATATTAGACTGTCACGTTCCATAGTGCCTGGATGCTAACCCTCCAACCGTTTAATGACAGTAACCTCGCACCTCTCCTTTTTTAATTCCATTATTGTCAATAAATCCTCTTCCTCTATTACACAGCATTAAATGTCTTTCTCTAAAAAAATGTTTTATTCATGAGAGTGTAAGAAGACGGATAAACATGACTGGGTAGAAGATCCTTTATAGCAGTGTTTCAGAATTGTAATGTAGTAATCATTACTTATAATAAGTTATTTATAAAAAGGAAAAAAAACACAACATGTACACGCAGCCGGCATTACTTCCACCCCACAAGTAAAACAAGAGCTCTTAGATAACGCTAGATTAAAATGCTTTGATACGACTCCCCCAGGCTTCACCTGAGGCTCCGGGACACAGTCTGTCATTCGTAGCAAAGAAGACGAAGAGGGACATGTCTTGTGGTCTAACTACTTCGTGTTTAAATGAGAGTTTTAAAGTCCATTTCGTATATTCCATTTACACAGCTGTCTGCCGGGAGCCGCTCCCCAGTATGGTGCATAGGATAAAAACAAAGAACTATGGCTTTTAAGATGGTGGCGAGAAAAGTCTATAGAGCAGAAAAGGACAACCTTTCACTGCACCCTTACACTAACTACATTTAACCAATAGTAAGTATATAGTATTCTTTATTCTGTACTTTTATTTGCACATTTTACTCAGAGGCAGTTAAATTAAAACAGGCCTTTCCTGAAGGGAAGATGAGGTATAATTTAAGTGGCCAGTCACACAAGCAGATACAAAAATGCAGAATTGTCACGCGTGCGTCAAATATTCCTAGCATCGTAGATATAAACGACGCACATTCACGGTGTGCTTTTGGCCCTTTTTGGATAATTCACCAACAGTGCTTTCATAACATGCCTATTCCCCTTCCAATTATCACTCATTTCTGGTTCACAGTGCATTTAGGAGGCGTACGATTCAGTGGTAGGGAGCAGAGATGGGTGTTAAGTCCAACTCCTTAATCTCAGCCCTCCAATTGCTGCCTGTTGTCTGAAGACTTATGAAAAAAAGCAAAATTTGCATGGTTGGAGATCCAACATTGGAATCATTCATCTTCTCAGAGTAATGTATTGCAAATTAAATGAAACACGGGGATTAAAATGATTCCATTTAAATTGGGCTGGAATTGTGTTCTGTAAACAGAGCAGAAATTAAATGCTGTTCTTTCAGGGTTTTGTTTAAATTAAAGTAGAGAAGAGTCGATAACAAAGCCTTTCTAAAGCAGAAATTTTACTGCATTATCTACAAAACAATGAAAAATGAAAGGACAATGGCTACTTAGGCTGCTCACGTGGTTATGTCGCAGTTAGGTGACCTTGGCTTGTGGCCCTTCAGGCCTGCGTGGTCTAAGGGTTCAGTTTACAGGGAAATAATTAGCGCAAATCATCTTTCAGCCTTTAAACTAGAATTGTTCTCAATCGGACCGTGCAATATCTCACAGAGAAAGTATAATTATGTTTTTTTTTTTAAATTCCTGAATTCCTCACATGGGGCGTATTGTATATATTGTTTTGCATAACAACATAAAATAATATTGTAGGAAGAATTAAAGCAGCAGGAAAGACAGACACAACAGTTACACATGCAAAATGCGTTGCTGCTCCTGGGAAGGAAAGTGGGCCAAGAGTTCTCTAATACTAGATAATTGAAGATACACAGAGAACACACGCTTTAAGACTGGCATTCTTAATAAGAACTTGTAAGTGGCCCAGCATTAAGACATTTACAAGAACATTAAAAGGGACACTGTAGTCACTATAAGCATTTCATCTCTTTGAATTGGTTATAGTGCCTGGAGTGCCCTGACACTGTCCCTCCATTCAGTGTTGCACCATGTTTGTGCAGTATGCCACAAAATAGGAGTCCCTGGCCACCCACAGTCCAGCCCCTTCTGTATGTGTAGCTAAGGCAGAGATTACACACTTCCTTGTTGTCCTACCCATTCATACTGTCAGTTGGAGCTCTGACAGGCTAAAAGCAGTCAGCTGACACTCTCAGCCAATCACAGCTGCCCATTGCTGCTCAAGCTAATACTTCCTTATTAGCCAAAGCAGCACAGAGGGGATGGACTGCCGGGGTCTCTTGTTTAGCATTTAAACATTAAAAACTGTTTAATGCTGAAAGAAATGATGGTACCAGGGGACTCCAGACACTACAACCAGTTTAATGAGATGAAGCAGATACAGTGCCTACGGTGTCCCTTTAATTAATCCCTGAAACACCAGGGTTAGGCAGATCCTTGCTATTGTGACAGTTTTGACTTGTCATTGTTCCTACACATTGTATAGATTGTGTGTTTCTAATTAATGCAGGGACGTGGGTTTTTGTTTTTAATAAACAGGCAAGTGTGCTTTCATAAAGTGTTGAGCGTAATGATAATTGAGGATCATAGCTACTGAAATCGAAATCCGGATTACTATTTAAAATGGCTGCTCATTCTGTTTAATATTGCCTGGCCCCAGCGTACGTTTCTGAATGGCGTGCGGTCAGCGTGATTAAGTAAGAGTTTTGTAACAATGACAGGTATTCAAGGAAAACTCCAGTGATGAATTACATAGCGTTTTCCCTTTGAGTAACACATCGGGCCTATTTGGACGCCACCCTTCATGGCAGTAACAACACAACTCATGACGGTTTCCATGTTTGTAGAGCACAGAAGATGCAAGTCTTTGTCAGAACACTTTGCAGATTGTATAAATACTGGTTACTCCTGCATTGAAATCAGAGTTTTTTGTGACAGGTTTGGCATACATAAGAAATGCAGCGATTCCTTGTTTTTCCTCCATCTGGTGTGAAAATGACTCACATCGACCATCTTTATAGCCATTCCCTCCAGCGCTTTCACTCTGTGCACTAACACGCTCAGTCGAACTTTACGATTTCAGCTTAAGTCAATTCTTTGCCTTTGGATGCAGTCTCTCAGTCTGTCTTCACTCCCCTGATGGTCAATTAAAATGTGTGCGTGTCGAAGGCCGTGCACGCCTCCTATCAGGGGGTAATTCACAATATGACACAGACACTATAGGGTTTATTCACTAAATCCAAACAGCAGTGAATTGAAAATCAGATTTTAAAATGTAGGCAAAAACCGTCAAGTTAAAAAAAAATCTTTTTCATTAGTTTTTACCATTTGGATTTCAGTGGATATATAGAGAGTGCGAGGCTGCACTCCACTCAGCACTCGTGTTTCAAGATGAATTCTCACCGGACTCGTCGAACCCTGAGACACGTCATTAGAACAGACTGACAAATATTAATGTGTAAACAGTCTATTAAAAACGAAATAACATTCAAATGTCTGTAACTATTCTGTAATAATGAGAATCGATAAGACACCCAGGGAAAGTAAAATGATGCCACTGAGTAAATGACATGGGAACTGGCAAACTTTAAGTAAAACAGACAACTTGGAAACATTCTACTTATCTATCCTTGCAAGTCCCTTCATCATTTTCACAATTCCCTGTTTAGTAATTAAGCTGTGTAGTTTTTAATATTATATTTTGAAAGTGATTCCCTTAAAGGAGCAACCCGTTGTAGTGATTGTGGTGCTGCCTGGCTGCAGCTGCCTCCCCCCAGTTCTGTGTCAAATCGGTACCTGTGGTATATCTAGGGTATACATTTGGTGTATATTTGCAATGTTTCAGCTAAAGTACAATGTGCGCCCCAACTTTTTTTCCTGCTTAAAATGAACTTTGTAGACAGAAATGCTATTTATGGGGTACCTGCAAATATGACTCATACAGGCGAAGAACAAAGCGCGGCTGTTATATTCACCGCACATTGCAGGCTTTGCACAAAGACTATTCATTAAAACCCAGCGATGGGATCGACGAATATGCTCTGAAATTTAATCAAACAATCCAGCAAAAAAATGAAAAGTGAAAAGAAAGGAAAAAGATCACAAGTTACGAGAAAGAGAGAAAGGGAAAGAAAATATCCTCTATTTCGGAACATCTGTGCTGTCGCTGTGCGTCGGCATGTTTAATAAACCGTCTGCTGTAGGTGACATGCTACATCTGTCGCCCCTCTCCTGTGCCTGCCAACATAACAGTCGCCGACTGACACTCTGGGACCAAAGACGGCCAAATGGTGGAGCAGTCCCAGTGCCCTGAATTCTCAGGGCGTCGCAGCTTGTCACAGTCTCTGGTGACACCGTCTGGGTAAATGTGGCTCCACTTAGCAAACAAATACAGCGATTAACGTTATGCCTTTTAGCCACATAAAGTGCGTTCCATTATTCTGAGTACAGACCGGTCCAGGAGGACGGAGAATCCAATGAACACAACGCAATCCCCGGTCCTGCAGGCGTTTGGGAACTGCCGTTTTAGGTGCAGACAGGAATAGGCCACATTTTGTTTTATTTGCTGAGAACAGGAAATTAGCTCTTAGCATCAATAATCACACAGTTTACAACTAATTGCTTATATATGAAAGTGTGAAGTTTTTCTTTTGCTTAACAACCAATTTTTGGAGAGTTTTTTTTAAGCTGGTTGAAAATTCTGCAAATAAATTATATGATAACGATGAAGGATTGCGCGAGGCAGGTGATAAACAGAATTTCTGGAGCTGGCTATGCAGATGTTCATTTAAATGCGTTTATTATACCCAACTTGGCAAGTCTCTCAGAATATCATTTTTTTCTCATTTTTCGCTCTCATCATTTTGAGCTCGGATTTAAGTTGCAGAATTAACTCTGTAGCATTGGAATGAATTCTTTTTTTGTATCTGGAAAGCCCTGATTGTGGCGTCAAGCGATGGCTAAGTGACTTTTAGTGACTTTTTTTTTTTACACTTTGCATCAGAGGTCTCAAATGGAACAAGGTTCAGAAGCAAATAAAATATAAAAACCGAGCAAATACTCAGTAAATGCTACACTAAAATCTCCCAAACCAGAAGCTGTTTGCTAGGACAATTGCCCCCCATAATGTATGTTATTTTAGGGAGCATGTCAATGCTCCGGTCAGTTTCTGGCCTGTAAATGACTGTAGGTCTCCCGGGCACACGAGGAACCGACCAAATCAAACACAAATAATGAACCTGACATATCAGTAGCCACAGACCTCCCTCAAACAATCACAACACATCCTTCCATATCACCAGAGGGGTGTCCAATCAGAGTTATTGGGAGATAATCAACAATAATCCAGTCATCATCTAATATGGTGCATTCTCCATTTGTTCACCCTGTGGGTGGCATTTTGTTTGATTAATAATCAGTCAAGTGACAGATTATAATTATTAAAAAAATTTAATAAAAGATAAATATTTATTGATTAACTGTTTATAATAATACTAACACACCATAATACACTGCTTAATACAGTAATGCACACCTTAATACCGTAATACAGTCCTTAATACAGTAATACACACCATAATACTGTAATACACACCATAATACCGTAATACACTCCTTAATACAGTAATACACACCATAATACTGTAATACACACCTTAATACCGTAATACACTCCTTAATACAGTAATACACACCATAATACTGTAATACACACCTTAATACCGTAATACACTCCTTAATACAGTAATACACACCATAATACTGTAATACACACCTTAATACCGTAATACACTCCTTAATACAGTAATACACACCTTAATACCGTAATACACACCTTAATACCGTAATACACTCTTTAATACCGTAATACACACCATAATACCGTAATACACTCCTTAATACAGTAATACACTCCTTAATACAGTAATACACACCATAATACCGTAATACACTCCTTAATACCGTAATACACTCCTTAATACAGTAATGCACACCTTAATACCGTAATACACACCATAATACCGTAATACACTCCTTAATACAGTAATACACACCATAATACCGTAATACACACCTTAATACCGTAATACACTGCTTAATACAGTAATACACACCATAATACTGTAATACACACCTTAATACCGTAATACACTCCTTAATACAGTAATACACACCATAATACTGTAATACACACCTTAATACCGTAATACACTCCTTAATACAGTAATACACACCATAATACTGTAATACACACCTTAATACCGTAGTACACTCCTTAATACAGTAATACACACCATAATACCGTAATACACACCTTAATATAGTAATACACACCATAATACAATAATACACACCTTTATGCCGTAATACACACCTTAATACAGTAATACACACCATAATACCGTAATACACACCTTAATATAGTAATACACACCATAATACAGTAATACACACCTTAATACCGTAATACACTGCTTAATACAGTAATACACACCATAATACTGTAATACACACCTTAATACCGTAATACACTCCTTAATACAGTAATACACACCATAATACAGTAATACACTCCTTAATACCGTAATACAATCCTTAATACCTTAATACACTCCTTAACACCATAATACACTCCTTAATACCCTAATACACTCATTAATACCATAATGAACACCCTAATACACTCCTTAATACCCTAATACACTCCCTAATACACTCCTTAACACCCTAATACACTCCTTAATACCCTAATGAACACCCTAATACACTCCTTAATAACTTAATACACTCCTTAATACCCTAATCCACTCACTAATACACACCCTAATAAACTCCTGAATACCCTAATAAACACCACAATACACTCCTCAATACCCTAATAAACTCCTGAATACCCTAATAAACACCACAATACACTCCTCAATACCCTAATAAACTCCTGAATACCCTAATAAACACCACAATACACTCCTTGCTACCCTTATACAGCTTAATTCACCAAATCACACCTTTATATGCACCTTAATAACCTAATACACTCCTTAACGCATTTCTTAACACCTTCATACACACCCTAATAAACTCCTTAATAACCCAATACACACCCTACTGCAAGACCAAACTGTTCTCACCCTCTAATTTTTTCTGAGTGCATTTCCCGGTCCATGGGATTTTTAGGATGAAAAATGTGATAAATACGTTTTTCACTTTTTAGTTGTTCATTTAGAAAGAAACTGGTTTAATTTTAGTTTATTTAATTGAGAAGAAAAATAAGTATCCTCTCTGATGTAATATTCAATAACTTTTTTAAAAAATATCCCAAAGTTGGCTGATTCGTTTCCACTTTTGAGATATTTCCCACCAAGTCGAATTTGGAGAATGATTCCGTGCAATGAGCTGCAAAGGTGAATATTGAGAATGACTTTCAAAATGGGAACGAATTAGCGCATGGTATATATATTTATGTTACATTTACTGAGACTTCGAGTTTCATGACAAGTCTACATGGCATTGTGACTGCTTAATCTCCGAGATCTAATTTATTTACTGACATCCCGTGACACCCCCGGGCCACCTACACAGCCAGCATTTAGGGAACTGATCAGTAAAAGAATAACTACACAATAAACTGAGCAATTTTCCATAATTCCGAGACGATTCCACCTAATATTCTGTAATAATATAACAATATTTCACAACTCTGTCTTTTTTACTAAAAATAAAGATGTGAAGGCGTGTGTTTGCATATCCTTTTGGAGTTGAATGCAGGGGTGTGTTTGTAATATTTGTGTTATATTGCAGGAGTGTGTTTGTTTGTTGTTCTGGTGTATGACTGATTGGATGTATGCACATACACTACCACATACATACATACACAGATATACATACGCACAAATTCATATAGACACCGACACATACACACACACATAGATACACACCGACACATACACACACACGGACACCTACAGATACCTTAACACACACATACACCAACATATACACACACACACATGCACCCTGACACACACAAACATTAATACATGCACACACCATAATACAGATACACACACTGACATTAAAATACCCCCTATAGAATCTATACCCCCTGTATTTCCTATAGTATGTTTATAGCAGGCAGCGCTGGTACCCCTATAGAATCTATACCCCCTGTATTTCCTATAGTATGTTTATAGCAGGCAGTGCTGGTCCCCCTATAGAATCTATACCCCCTGTATTTCCTATAGTATGTTTATAGCAGGCAGCGCTGGTCCCCCTATAGAATCTATACCCCTGTATTTCCTATAGTATGTTTATAGCAGGCAGCGCTGGTCCCCCTATAGAATCTATACCCCCTGTATTTCCTATAGTATGTTTATAGCAGGCAGCGCTGGTCCCCCTATAGAATCTATACCCCCTGTATTTCCTATAGTATGTTTATAGCAGGCAGCGCTGGTCCCCTATAGAATCTATACCCCTGTATTTCCTATCATAGCAGCGCTGGTACCCCTATAGAATCTATACCCCCTGTATTTCCTATAGTATGTTTATAGCAGGCAGCGCTGGTCCCCCTATAGAATCTATACCCCCTGTATTTCCTATAGTATGTTTAGAGCAGGCAGCGCTGGTACCCCTATAGAATCTATACCCCCTGTATTTCCTATAGTATGTTTATAGCAGGCAGCGCTGGTCCCCCTATAGAATCTATACCCCCTGTATTTCCTATAGTATGTTTATAGCAGGCAGTGCTGGTCCCCCTATAGAATCTATACCCCCTGTATTTCCTAGAGTATGTTTATAGCAGGCAGCGCTGGTCCCCCTATAGAATCTATACCCCCTGTATTTCCTAGAGTATGTTTATAGCAGGCAGCGCTGGTCCCCCTATAGAATCTATACCCCCTGTATTTCCTAGAGTATGTTTATAGCAGGCAGCGCTGGTCCCCCTATAGAATCTATACCCCCTGTATTTCCTATAGTATGTTTATAGCAGGCAGCGCTGGTACCCCTATAGAATCTATACCCCTGTATTTCCTATAGTATGTTCATAGAAGGCAGCGCTGGTACCCCTATAGAATCTATACCCCCTGTATTTCCTATAGTATGTTCATAGAAAGCAGCGCTGGTCCCCCTATAGAATCTATACCCCCTGTATTTCCTATAGTATGTTTAGAGCAGGCAGCGCTGGTACCCCTATAGAATCTATACCCCCTGTATTTCCTATAGTATGTTTAGAGCAGGCAGCGCTGGTCCCCCTATAGAATCTATACCCCCTGTATTTCCTATAGTATGTTTAGAGCAGGCAGCGCTGGTCCCCCTATAGAATCTATACCCCCTGTATTTCCTATAGTATGTTTATAGCAGGCAGTGCTGGTACCCCTATAGAATCTATACCCCCTGTATTTCCTATAGTATGTTCATAGAAGGCAGCGCTGGTACCCCTATAGAATCTATACCCCCTGTATTTCCTATAGTATGTTTATAGCAGGCAGCGCTGGTCCCCCTATAGAATCTATACCCCCTGTATTTCCTGTAGTATGTTTATAGCAGGCAGTGCTGGTCCCCCTATAGAATCTATACCCCCTGTATTTCCTAGAGTATGTTTATAGCAGGCAGCGCTGGTCCCCCTATAGAATCTATACCCCCTGTATTTCCTAGAGTATGTTTATAGCAGGCAGCGCTGGTCCCCCTATAGAATCTATACCCCCTGTATTTCCTAGAGTATGTTTATAGCAGGCAGCGCTGGTCCCCCTATAGAATCTATACCCCCTGTATTTCCTAGAGTATGTTTATAGCAGGCAGCGCTGGTCCCCTATAGAATCTATACCCCCTGTATTTCCTAGAGTATGTTTATAGCAGGCAGCGCTGGTCCCCCTATAGAATCTATACCCCCTGTATTTCCTAGAGTATGTTTATAGCAGGCAGCGCTGGTCCCCCTATAGAATCTATACCCCCTGTATTTCCTACAGTATGTTTATAGCAGGCAGCGCTGGTCCCCCTATAGAATCTATACCCCCTGTATTTCCTATAGTATGTTCATAGAAGGCAGCGCTGGTCTGTTGCAGGCTGACTGGCTGGATTGAGCAGTAGGGGAGCTGCTGTCCTGTTGTCAGAACATGCTCCTTTTTAATTAAATATGTCAGCCAGTTCAGCTCCCGTCCCTCTGTGACTGACGCTGCCAATTCAGCTCTGCTTCACTGTGTCATATCAGTGCACATCAGTCTTTAATTAACACGTTATGTCAGGTCCGGCAATGGATTGTCACTAACACGCAGAGAGCAGCTGTCATTGGGAGCTGGGGATGGGCTTGTGGCTTCCTTTATAATCTCTCTGGTTAGGGGGCCTAGAGCTACGGCTGGCTGGATAATGACGGCTCCTCAGGGGTTGGTCATCGGCAATCCCTACAGACTTATT
Source organism: Pelobates cultripes (assembly GCA_933207985.1). Classification (NCBI taxonomy): domain Eukaryota; kingdom Metazoa; phylum Chordata; class Amphibia; order Anura; family Pelobatidae; genus Pelobates; species Pelobates cultripes. The sequence goes on from OW240921.1 coordinate 118,854,855, forward strand.
CTCATGGAAGTGTATGACAGGGGTTGTGTAAACGCGGTAATGGGACATTTTAACAGGATCTTTCATTTATCTGATTATAATTACTGCAAACAAGACCCTTTAGAAGGTTATCCATGTCCTTCTGACAGATTGTGGACCTGACTTTAATTATTTTATCTCATAATGAAATGGCGCATCCAGAGCACACAGCTAGGGGAACCATGAACAATCAAAAACCAAACAAGCAAACAAACAAACCATTGAAACAATCATTTAAATTCAGCGTGTTGGCTAACATAAGTTTGCTGATTGTGGAGAATGGCGTCTAGGAGGGCTCACGCGGGCATGCTTGGCTTACGGAATCATAGGTAGAAGATGCCCCCATGGAACATGATGGCACTGCGCCAGCACTCTGTTTGACTGGAAAAGACAAGTATGTTTTATATCATCGCACCCCAACAAATAAAACAGAGCCATCGCCAACGCAAAGGGGGCGCGTCCGCTTTAAGTATTGTGATATAGCTGGTAAAGCAGGCATCAAAAACACAAATGATAGGTATCTGAATCTCACGGGGTAGTAAAACACAATTGATTAAATCATAGTGGGCTGCTTCACAACAAGAATGAGCGACTGATATATATATATATATGACATACAGATCAAGAATGTGTGAGCGCTCCAAGATTACCCTAAGCACATCCAAATTACGGTAGAATGATAACACTCTATATCCACTGAGAACATAAATCAGTATTTGCCCAAATTTTAATTCATGCAGCAGACCGGACTGATGTAAACATGTGCAAAAGTAAATGTATTCAATGCTAAAACCTTGGTATTAGTTATCAAATAAGTGCTAAGAAGATATACATAAATATCGAATAAAAGATACACAAACAATCAGATAAAAATACAACCGGTAAGCAGCATAAAGACACAAAGTACTGAAATGTATCTAAAAGTCTCGATGAAGACTCAGTGGGGGGGCCCCTTCCCACTATAGCAATCTCCAAAAAAAAGGAACGTAGAGATCACTGATTCATTGGCAAACAAAAGAAAGCTGGCGTTATGGCTAATGAATGATTTGGGTTCCAGGATACATGCCGTCCTGGGGGATTTTGGAGCTCTGAAACCTGCCCGTCTAGATGGTAAAGCTAAGGGAGTAGAGGGAGAACTCCCAAGTCCGTAATGAACATAAGGAGAACTTCCAGTGACTTACCCTGTCCGCCTGCCAACTGTCGGGAGAAGGGAGCATGCTGAAAAACACCCACCAGGCGGTTAATCCGACTCTCGTCCTCAGCTCCTAGGTGCAATAGCCGTAAACCACTCCAAAGGCAGACGGGCCGTATGAGGGGTGTAGTAAAAACGCAGGACCAAAAAATCTACGTGTTTAGTCTCAGTACGAGACTTTTTCAAGACTGCTGGTTATCGGGTACCTGCTCGGTATATATACCGCAACCTAGGGAAGTCCTATGTAAAATAAATGATGACATCATCTTAAAGGGGAAGACTCTCCTTAACGGAATACAGTGAATGTTTAAAATAATAGTATCAAAGGGGTTATCTTAGAGCTCCAAAATCATAACTAAACAGTAGTTCTCTATGGGTCAATTATAACCTGCCTAATGGCGGTTATTACATGGCTATGGACATCATAAAAGGCATCCATCATCTGCTAAGTTCATTCAAACTCCTATATGCAGAACCATGAATTTAATATATCGGATCTAAGTCTAAACATATAAAATTGTAAAATGTATTACCCATGTGTGTACAAAGTTAGGGGATAGACCATAGGAGTGCCAATATCCCCAAACTGATTTGATAAGAATTTTTTTTAGTATGTATGCGTATTTACAAAGCTCATGTAATTGATCATTTATTTTACAGACACAACCAATAGGTAAGTAGCTCATACAAAAATGTTTTAAAGCAGACATCAAAAGAAATATATGCGACATCAGAAATACACTCTCCAATTTGAATTCTTCTCTACTCCTAATATGCACCTTTAAAGGGTTACTCCAAACACCATGAAAACATCAGTGATTTGAAGTGGTCTTGGTGGTAGGAATCAGTTATGTGCAGTGGTTCTGCTAGAGTTAGCTTTAATTACATGCTGGGGTCTAATTGCACCCACAACTCTATTCTCATGTGACGTGAGCGGCCCCTGTGACATCGGAGCGTGGAAGTCAGTGCCGGGAGCTTCACCCAGCGCTGGATCTCAGATAAGTACAACTTGTTTTTTATAGGTTCGGAAGGGTGGACTTTATAGTGCCCAATAGGGCATTTTACACTGGAAAGGTCCCACTCTCCAAAAGGGTTGGAGTAACTATTTAAGGATGGCATGATGGAGTAACCCTTTAAGGATGGCATGTATAAAATGTCCATCTTGCAGTACTGCCATCATTTTTTATGCTCAATTTTCACACTTGTCTAGCTTTAAAGAGACACTTTATGTACCATAAGGACTACTGGTATGGTGGTTATGATGCCAGGAGAGCCTGTCAAACCTTCTGGTCTGAGTTGATCTGTTAAAGGAAAACTTTGTGCCTCTAAATTATCATCTAAAGTCATACCAGGGTCTATTAGTATTCTGAGAGCTGTCAGCTGACGGTCTAAGCCAATGAATACATTCTAAACCTGAAATATGTTGCTGTGATCATTTGTATGTACGTATGAAATGGCGCTTTATTAGACTAGAAGGAACATGGGCACCTGACCCCACAGGATCCAACCACGCACAAATTGTTTTACAGACTATCGGCACTATAACCACTACAGCCCACTGTAATGCTGCCTAGAATGTGTAATAGCAACGGAATTTATTACAGTATAAATCTATGGAAAAGATTTTCTTTTACAAAATCAACTTTTTCATAACTTCTCTGAAGTATTGCCAACATCACAGACTGTGTTTATATTTTTCCACAGACAAAACATACATTGTTATTATTATTATTATTATTATTATTATTATAGGTAGATAGAATACTAGACACCAAAACAGGAAGATTATTTGTTGCTAATGTTTTATAAATAATATTTTAAAGGAATGTCACTTCCAAGGATTTTCAATATTATGTTTACTTCTTCTTATCATTTTTAACAAATACCTATTTGTGAGCTGTGAAAAATAAAATTAAATATAGAAATCCATCTCTTTATCCTGTAACTGGCCGCCTCCATCTTAGCTCCCTGTCAATCATTGCTGTAAGCTCCGCCCTTTACACCTGGCAGTCAGTATAGAGAGAGCCACCTCCATCTTAGCTCCCTGTCAATCATTGCTATAATCTCCGCCCTTTACACCTGGCAGTCAGTATAGAGAGAGCCGCCTCCATCTTCGCTCCCTGTCAATCAATGCTATAAGCTACGCCCATTGCACCTGGCAGTCGGTATAGAGAGAGCCACCTCCATCTTAGCTCCCTGTCAATCATTGTTATAAGCTCCGCCCTTTACACCTGGCAGTCAGTATAGAGAGAGCCGCCTCCATCTTAGCTCCCTGTCAATCATTGTTATAAGCTCCGCCCTTTACACCTGGCAGTCAATATAGAGAGAGCCACCTCCATCTTAGCTCCCTGTCAATCATTGTTATAAGCTCCTCCCTTTACTCCTGGCTGTCAGTACAGAGAGAGCCCCCTCCATCTCAGCTCCCTGTCAATCATTGTTATAAGCTCCGCCCTTTACACCTGGCAGTCAGTATAGAGAGAGCCACCTCCATCTTAGCTCCCTGTCACTCATTGTTATAAGCTCCGCCCTTTACACCTGGCAGTCAGTATAGAGAGAGCCACCTCCATCTTAGCTCCCTGTCACTCATTGTTATAAGCTCCGCCCTTTACACCTGACAGTCAGTATAGAGAGAGCCGCCTCCATCTTAGCTCCCTGTCAATCATTGTTATAAGCTCGCCCTTTACACCTGGCAGTCAGTATAGAGAGAGCCACCTCCATCTTAGCTCCCTGTCAATCATTGTTATAAGCTCC